>BLBF01000007.1:44902267-44928492 GCA_015471245.1 Laticauda colubrina | reverse complement strand
GGCAAAACTCACTTAACTACTGTCTCTGCAACAGAAATTCGATTGTGGTAATAAATCTAGGGCTTACATATAATTTTTCTTGAGCGCCATTCTGCCTCTCTTCTATTTGCTGTTGAGACAATGGGTGCTGCTTGGTATATGGACAAAAAAAGGGGAGGGGAGTAAAGTATGTGCATAGTGCCACCAGTTTGTTATCTTATCCTTTTTTCACTTTAGGAAGCATGTCTCCCCTAGACCTAGCATACAATAACTGAGGCAGCCGCCTGCTTAAACTGCAAGGTGCGCATTAATACTACAGGGGGCAGGCAAAGCCTTCTCCCTTAGCATTTACCTTCCATGTGGTTAAAAACCCAATACTGCCCTATCCTACTGGATTTCAAGTCGGATATAACTACTAGGACTATTTTTAAAACAGGAAAAGAGGATGTGCCCAAAAGTAATCTACTGGCTGAAGCAGTAGAGTACGGGGTCAGTGTCATGAAAGGAAAAGGGCGAACTCCAGGACATACTCAGAGACACCTGGAGACTCTCCAGGCCTCCAGGCCTGGCTCTCCAGGCCTCCCTTTCAAGGCCAGCACGATGGCCTGAAGGCTCTCCAGGCCTCCCTTTCAAGGCCAGCGTGATGGCACGTCCACTTCGGCGATCAGGTTGTGCCCGCAGGAATGCCCGACGGCGGGCAAGGCATTTTACTTGCACACAGGAAACTCAGCCATAGCGACGGGGCCGCCAGGTTTGTTTTGGCCGGGAGAACGGAACGCCCCGTCCTGCTTCCATTCCGTCCGGTTCTAACTTGTAGCTGTGCTGCACCGATCAGGCGCCCGAAGAGGACCCAAGGCAGGGTGGCGAAGAAGCACGTCAGGGTGGCTCGGTGCTCCTTGTAAGCCACCTCCTTGTAAGCCACCTTCTCCCTACTTACCTCTCTCAGGAGCTCCGAGAGATTCGTTGATTTGATGTATTGGGCCACCCACCAAATGGATGTCTATTCCTATTATCTGCTCCCTTCACCTCAGGCCCATGCAGCCACCAGTTAAGTAGTACCAGACTGACATCTGTCAGAAATGGTGTAGTGTTTCCTGCTCGGGAGGGTGGGGTTGGACTAGATAACCTATAAGGTCCCTTCCAATTCCTATTCTATTCTATTCTATTCTATTCTATTCTATTCTATTCTATTCTATTCTATTCCTATTCTATTCCTATTCCAAAGTGAAATTCCCATTCTCGCAGCTGCAGGAGAATGACTCGCTCTGTCCTTCCTTCAGTTTGCGAGATACAACCCATCCCCTTACACTCAAGAAACATAATTTTTCTTCATGTTTGTGGAGATCCTTAATCATCCAGGTCAAGATTGTCCCAAAGTTGCTTTTCCAAAAGGCCACTGGGTTTTCTTGGGTTTTTCCCCCTTGAAAACGTTTCGCTTTTCATCCAAGAAGTTTCTTCAGTTCTGACAGATGTGGTGAGAACTGAAGAAGCTTCAAGGACAAATTAGCAAAACGTTTTCAAGGGGAAGAAAACCAAGGAAGTTACCTTTTGAAAAAGTGCCTTTGGGATAAACTTTGTTCCTGTGCTGCACCACAGTTAATGCCTCACTGTGGAATGTATGGTGTTCTGTATATAAAATTGTAGACTCCTAAATGCAAGGTTCTGATTGGTCAAATATTTTGAATGGGGATTGGTTTAAAAAGAACCAATCCACATAGCTGCTCAAAGGCGGCAAATATCAAATGTCTGTCATTGGTTACAAGCCGGCAGAGAAAATACTATAAAAAGGCTGCCACAGCTTGAGCCAATGTTCCGTTTTGCAACTGTACTTCAAATAAAGACTCTGTTGTTGGAACCCGGTCTACCTCGCGTTTTTCCGGACGGAACATATTGTGTCTTCTTTCCCCTCCCTATATACTTTTTGTACTCAGCTTATTCATTAAACTCTTACACGTATGTTATATGGAGCAAATACAGCCACATTCTCACTGTAGGAAGTGTGTTTGAGGTAGGAGCAAATGTGTGTAGCATAGTAAGGTTCTATGGCACCTTGTGAGAATTCACTACATGCTTTAGTGAGGAGTGTTTCAAGATTTAATTTCGCCATCATGTGTAGAAAGGATAGAAAATCTGGAAAATTCCATGGGATAAAATATCATTTTGAGCAGAATCAAAATACTGTATAAGATAAACATGAGAGGGGAAGGAAAAATAGAAATAAAGTAAAATGTGTAAAATTATACAAGGATTTCAATATGTATAAATATATTATAAATATCCTTTGAGAAGTTTAAAAACTAAATTCTGCCATCTTAGAGGGACAAACTTTATTAAGTCAAGTATTCCTATTTTATGCTACTAGTGATAGATGCTTTTACTCTGATTTGCTGTAAACAGTTTCAGATAATTATGAGGTGCAAAAGTAAAAATAATGCAATCAATTAACTTTACTGCTCAACAAAATATGAATTGTTGGGGTAGCATTTACAGAGCAGGCTCAGGTCTAATTCTTTTCAGGTGACGGAAGCTAATTTTTAACAGTGGAATATTTCTGGGTATAACAAAATAAATTTTCAAGCACTTTTGTGTACATTAAATTAACTTTAAAAGTGATTAAACAGCTAGGTCGGGTTAAAAAAAAGAGGAAACTTTGCAACTTTGATAAAAGTTGAAAAGAGTAGTACTAGAATAAGATGAAATATTGTTAAGTTTTCACGAACCATCTTATCAATAGTCTAGGTAGGAAAAGATGTTTCTAGTGTGCAGTACTACTTCTCTTCCATTCTGAATGTCAATTCTCATGCTTAGAGACCAGGCTAAGAAATCCATTTAAGAAAATATTAAGAAACAAATATTGAATTGTTATGGTTTCTCCTTCCCTCCATTCCATCTGGAATTCTGAGAATAATGAAACCTTACAACCTAGCAACTTCTTAATAAACAATTATTGTATTGCATTCTAAGACAGTGTTTTTCAGAAACCCAATTAAATGTAAGATTTGTGCTCTGCCAGACATTGCCAAACTACCACTAGCAACCCACACAAGCATGGAAATGTTCCCAATTCAAGGCTAGGTCGCACTGGCCAACAGATGCAAAACGTATGCAAAAAGGACACAGCGGACGAGCAAATTTTCAAGGGTGGCTTCATCCGTTGTCATTCGCTCCAAAGTGGCAAAAATTTGCATAAACGGAAAAGAAAGGAAAAGAACGGACGTGGATAGTATGTAGCAGGGATATTCAAGGGATGTTCATAGGAAGCCTAGAGGACGTATATAGGATGCAAACCGTTCACTGTGCATCCTTTCTATTTCCGTGCTACTAACTCTGTGTAGACGTTCCGTGTACCTTTTGTTTCCTCCCTCTTTCCATTTTCAGCTGCAGCGGATGTGAGTTGAGGGGATGCCCAGAGGATGCAGAGAGGATACAGCGGACGTTTAACGGATGATAAACAGACATAGAACGTTTGTTGCTCAGATGTCGTGGATTTACATCGTACACGGCGGAAAGTTCATCCCTTCACAAAGTTTTGTGCAGCTCAAAACTTCTTGAGCGGATGAAATCTCAGTGGACGGATGCTCAAAGGATAGAGCATATGAAACACGTATGCAGTGAGTACACAATGGATGCATAGCGTTTTCCAATGGATGGCAAGCTTTTTTTAACGTTTTACATCCTCTTTGCATCCATTGGTACGGTGTGACATGGGCTTTAGTTATTATAGCTAACTTCTTTGAAGAAACCCTTCTGGAGTTCAACAAAATGCTGTGTTTGAGAGGGGAAGCCTTGACAAGAACTTTGGAAAACCTGGTCTGGCCAGTCTGAAAGCCCTTGATTTCCTATAGTATTGTCACAACTGGATTCTGCAATTTTTCAGAGAGAAAATTTCTTCCAGAGCCACATTTTTCCTGAGAATATAAAGTTATTTCAAATGGTGGCTCAAATCAAATCAAATGCTAGATATAATACGATAAAATTGTTTTTGTGCATGGTAGAAAGGACCAATTTGGACAAAGAAATGAAGTATAATTTTAATACATTTATACATACTACTACAATATCACAATTGTACAAATAATTTATGATTTCCAAGTACAGCTTGTAGAAGATAAAAAGAAATTCCAGCATGTCAGATGTAATATAAAAATTCAAAAAGGCAGCTCATTTTAAAGAATATCCTAATTTCGTCTGGCAACAGGCATTAAATTATTATTAAGAGTAAAATCTTCTAACATGCAATTATTAGTTCAACATGCAAAATTCTCAAAATAGTTTTAGTGTTTTTAGTTTCTTCTTTCATTGCATATTGCTTCAATCATAAATCCATAAAAATTAGTTGTTGAAATTGCGACATTTAGAATATTAATTCAAAAGAGTGTAAATACATTTATTATAAGTTGTTATGATGTTAAAAGCTAATTTACTGAATCAGTTGAAAAGTGAGTAAGCACTGGATATTTATAGAGAAAATCGCTTAGATAAGTAGGTGCAATGTGAAAGTATGTATAATGTATGTGTATATATAGATGATACAGATGAGAAAGATATAAAATCTATTAATAGGATTTCCTTCTGAGTAGGTATTCACAGAATTTCATTGTAAGGCTTGATCTGTCATTATAGTTTTCCTTCTTTCTTTCTGATTTTGATGACTGGAAAGGTTGTTTAGAAGTAGTTTGCCATTTCATCTTTCCTAGGGCTAAGAAAATATGACTGGATTAAGGTCACCCAGTTGGCTTTATACCCAAGGTGGAAGTAAAACTACCAGTTTTTAGCCTGATTCTGTAATCACTAACTAAACTGGTTCTTATTATAAGTATTACAGAATACCAAATACAAAGGCTGACTGATAGTATTAATATAAAGCAAACAGACCATATGACCACTTTCACAACTGATGCTTGTAATCTAGCGAATGGAGCAATTTGGCAATAGTATTCTAGAATACCCTCAACAGCTCTAGATAGTATTAATATGGGAAGAATTAACCAATTTGTAAAATGGAAGAAAAATACTAATCAATTATTTAAAAATGTTGCCAATAAGGGCAAGATTTTGTATCACCTTACATTCAGAAATAATTATCCCTTAGAATAAAGAATCAATACTTGATACTCTTTTTAAAAACCCAGAATTTTATAATGTGTTTTAAAAATAAATATTTAGAAAACATGCTTTTAAAACAAGTTTTAATCATCTTTCATCGGATATCCCCTTGCAAGAGGAAATAGCAACATTTTCTTTTCTCTTGGTTACTCACTTCTCACTTGTTTATTTGCTTCTCACCATCAATACAAAAATATAGCATTATTCCAAATACTTTAGAGGCCAAATCCATACTGTTAGCTACTTGGCAAATTAGTATTTCAAGATGACAGCTACTGTATTTCAGATTATTACTTTGCTTTGTGTCAAAATACTTCAGAGGACTGATTATGATCTTCTGAAGGAGAGGAACTGTTTGATGCTCATATAAAATGAAAAGGCTCAAAGTGTTCTACAGCAGAAAAAGAAATCTAAGTCTTTAAACTGGAGTAATACCAAACTCTGTTTCTTTGCATGAAGAAGGAAGTGCTATTTTCCACATAAAGGAGCAGAGTCATAATAACTTCTGTAGTCTACTAATTCACTTTGTACTGCACCCATAAGTGCAAAATTTTGGAATAATTAGTTTTTAAAGTACAATTCTTCCAGTGCTTAAATGGACAATTGAGCAAATGCAATAGAGGAAACTTTGTTGTTTTCTTTTGAATATTTTATCAAGCAACGTAAACAAAAACCTAAAATACTGCTTTATATTGCGCCTTTGTCTATAATATAGAATCTTCCATTCTTGTTTAATTAGATACTTTCACAAGATCCCCCCCACTCTTGGATTCAAGTTTAATTGTTATGCCTGGTTACTTCTGTATTATACTGTATAGTTCTTTGCGTATGACTTCAAAAAGGCACTTTTTGAACGTGCAAGTATGCAAATGTACCACCTGCACACAATTCTTTAAAACGATAACATAATTTCTTCGGTCCATACAATTGACTCTCTGAGGTTACTTTCATATTACTCTATTCAATAGAATTGAATCCGAAACATTGCACATTCCTATTATTTGAATAAATATTATACATTCTATTAAGAGAGAAGGTTGATCCAAAAATTGTGCAGAACAGGAGTAAAGGAATGTATTTCGGGTATGAAATCTCTAGTGATTAAAAATAGCCTTCCAGGAAAGTTGAGAGATAATGAAAAATGTTGCATTTTGGAAACTAAGCTCCATTTATGAGAAGGTGTTTAAGAGAACAGAAGTTATTTCTAATATTAAAAACATAAGCACATCCTTCAAACAATGCCTAACCTTTGGTATCCCCCTTTGCAAAAGTCATAATTCAATTACACATAACTTAATAAAGTATTTTAATTTTTCTGATGATTATGTTTATTTGTTAGATTTTTATCTTGACTTAATTTTTAGAAGTAACTGAAGGCAGAGAACATACCATATATTACTTCCTCCTTATTTTCCCCACAACAACACTGTGAGGTGGATTAGGCTGAGAGAAAGTGACTGGCCCAAAGTCACCCAGTTGGCTTTCATGCCTAAGGTGAGACTAGAATTCAACAACATCCTGCTTTCTGGCCAGCACCTTCACCACTATTCCAAACTGGCTCTCCATATAAAAAGCATGGCTCACTGTGTTCCTTGACATTAGAATAATGGCTACAGAAATAATACTTAAAAAAAAAAAACCATGGTAGCACTTGCAACAGTTCAAAAGACTAATATACATCTATGTTCTATTAGAATTACACATGTAATTTTATCTGAAATTAAGACAAATGACATAATTTTAGACAAAAATACTATTTGAAAAAAATACATGGAGGTTTCACTGTCTTTCCAATTATTAAAAATATTCCCTAGAAGTAGATCAGTCCTGGACTTTCCGTAGAGTTTTTAAATGTTGTAATCTGCTGCATTACTTCAATGTGATTCACATTCTGCTTCAATACCATTATCTGATCCTTTTGTATTTCCAGGAACATTCAGATGACCTTCTTCTTTCAGTTTTGTTAATCTGAAATCTTCTCTCACTTTTTCCAACAGATCTGGTTTGAAAATAACATCCAAGGCTGTCATGGCTAAAGCTTTAGCTGCTCTCAAGGCATAGAACTGAGCTTCTTCTGATCCTAGGATAATCAAATCCACAAGGTAGAGATTTCATTTCAGTATAGGAACTATGTAATGTCATTTCAAATCTGAAGAGATGTTTAAAAACAATTTCTTTAAAAAAAAAAAGATTGCAATCTCAATTCCACTGGAAATAGAGACTAAAGAACAGTCGTCTCTTACAGATGAAGATGTATCTATCAATGTAAAATCCACATTATTCAACTAAAGCTGTATTTATACATTTGCATTGAGTTGTATCCTGTATCTATAACATAAGAACTCCATTCACAAGATGCTCTAGCTTGCATGAATGGCCAGCAGATTTGGGACAAATATGTGCATCTGCTTGAACCCTTTAATCAGCAAAAGCCGTCTTTCTCAAGTTCTGCCTTTGCTCCTCAACTTAGAAACAAAGATGAAACAAAGAAAACTGGCATGGAAGTTTCCCAATTCCACATGCTCATTTTATGTCCCAGTTTAGAACCAGAAGCTGTGAAGCCATCAGATCTTTTGCCAAGAGACTGAGAAAAAAATTAACTATTGTTATGCACAGAATATAACTCTCAGTGCTTATGCAAGTATTCTGGATACATGAACTTAGCACCAAAATTTGGCATTTATCTCTATCCCTTCCTTTCACATCCTGAAATACTGGCCTCATTGGAGAGGATGGTTACAGAACTTGGTAAAGGGGCCATGTTTTTTACCCAATAGAGAACATAGCTGGTTAGTTTCCTAGCCCCCCAAAAAAATGTTTTCCCCCCATGTTTTTTTGGTAGAAATATGCATCCTTGCCTGCTTTGGATCCAAATACTGCGTATCTCTGGTATCTACCATCAGTCTTGTTCTACCACTCTCAAAAGGCCCTGGGTAGGGGCCTACAACAGTATAATGTCACATTATTCTGTCACAACAGAATAATGTGATCACTCAAATTTGACTCCACATGCATTTTGCCAC
Organism: Laticauda colubrina; assembly: GCA_015471245.1. Lineage (NCBI taxonomy): Eukaryota > Metazoa > Chordata > Lepidosauria > Squamata > Elapidae > Laticauda > Laticauda colubrina. The sequence continues at coordinate 44,920,384 of BLBF01000007.1, read as the reverse complement.
ATTATTTTGAATGGTTTTTTTTTAAAAAAAAAAATATGAAAGATACACCTTTAACTACTAACCTGCAACAGTTGTATATTGCTCAGTATGGTTCAATGCATCAGAACCAATGTAAAAATAGGAGTGAATCCCAGGAATCATGTAACTAACATTTCCAAAGTCAGTAGAACCTAAAGAGAGCCAAAACATTTTTAGGTTTTGGAATATACCAGTCTACAAGGTGAAATGTTATTGTATGGGTTAGCAAATAAAAGTATTATTAAAGGGTACAGCAAATAAAAATATTCAGCTCCCCTACAGATCCTCTTCCATACAATAAGTATGAAGGTGGAGTTTTCAAGGTTTTGTCCCTACAATTTAAGAACTTGAGAAATAGAAACAATGAGGAAATAAGAATCCTTATTAAAAATTGACTTCCAATCCCTCATTACTGAATGCATGGCCAGCCTATCATACAGCATAAGCAAACAGTAAATTTAATACTGGTAGATAGAGAAGTTTGGTCATCCTGTCAGTCAACAGTAGGTGAAACATTAGGTGAAGCTGACAGAAAAAAACCAGCTTCCAAATGTTTTGGATAGCCAGCTATTTTTGCTTTTTATCTATTCTTGGTTTTGATTTTTTTTCCATTCCTTATGGACTTTTTCTAATTTAGGAATATCCTTATGTCATATCTCATTGCATGCATTGTGTGTTTTAAAGATCTTCCATAGATTTTGGATAATACTGATGTCTTGGGACTATGTTTCTTGTAAAAAAAATATCGGTGCATGTTTCATAATTTCTGAAATATGGAACATCTTTTTAGCTCCTTTGCTGACTGTGGGATATTAGCTTTTAAGATATATTCAGAGGTGGTATTCAGCAGGTACTGACAGTTCTGGAGAACAGGTAGCGGAAATTTTCAGTAGTTCGGAATACCATCTCTGACTGGCCCTGCCCACATCTATTCTCTGCCTCCCAAGTCCTCGCTGATCCGCTAGGTCTTCTTTTGTTGCCCTGCACAGGAGCTGGAACACAGGTTAGAGTGGTGGGGAGGGAATGGAGATTATATAGTATCCTTCCCCTGCCACGCCCACCAAGCCATGCCCACAGAACTGGTAGTAAAAAATTTTGAATCCCACCACTGGATATATACATGCTTAGTTAAACCCATTCTCAACTGCACAGTTATTTTCTGGGTCATACATCCTCCAAGCATAATAAAGCCACAATGTTTCATACTCACTGAGATTTTTTTTTGGCTTAAAAAGGCCAGAAAAATTGTTTTTTTTTTACAATTCTCTCGTGCAGATAATTGTTATATAAACAATATACTTCAATGAATCTGAGACAGTGCTAACCAAACTTTGCAGTAGAAAGTTTGCTGTGATCTGTGGATTTTCTTTGGCAAACCTGACTAGTTTGAGAGAAGCAAATATTATTTTTGTATTTCAGATTTCAAGGTTCCATGTAAATTCCATTATTTTTCACAGTTTAAGTTGCTAGCTGAAAGTGTTTAAAGGATCTTCATTTTCAAATACTCAAATACCTGCTGAGGGATTTATAATGGCTGAAAATAGAACAAGAGGGGTTACCAAGAGGTTAGAATGGTCAATCCCCTTTTTAAGCTTAAAAAATATAAAATCAAATGGATGGGTGTCAAAACTTTTATAGTTGTCATGTTCGCTTTTTAAAGATTTTGAACCTGAAAACAACTGCATATATATAGGAAGCAGAATCCAAATTTGTAAAAAGATACTAATTTTGTGTACCCTACATGGATTTATGTCTACTTCTGTTCACTTATGTATTCATAGTATATTTCTACAGTATTTGACCAAGGGGCCATGCCTAAAAGAAGTTATATTCCTGAAGAATTGTTGTGAAAGTGACACAAGTAGCAAAGCTAACTTGCTTATTAGAGAAAAATCAACAATTACATTTCTTATAACTGGATACCCCTTATGGACTTTTTGCTGAAATAAAAAAGAAAAATGAACTTGTGATTTTTGGCTTTGAATATTAGAAAGGATAATTTATGGAAAGAAGAAAAGTATGATGTAACTGTACAGAGGGTAAAATATAAATGCATTTACAACTGCTGTCAAAAAGCTCAGAACTCATTTATAATGTTTTCCTTTCTTCTGTTTTATTTCTTTTTCTATTTCCTTTCTTATTCACTATTCTTACTTTGTTTCTTTTCTAATATTTGTATTGTTTTTAAATTTGTTTAAAATTTTTCAATAAAAATTATATTTTAAAAAGGAGGTAATATACTTACCTGTTAAATCATTTAAACTGTCATCAGAAATGAAGTCCATGCCAAGCTTCTTGCCATTTTCTTTGTAAGTTTTTTGTAGAGTCTTATTAGGAAGCACATTGTAAAAATCAGTTTCATTATTGTGTATTTCCACCTGGACAAGAAAAGAAATGTTAGGATATGAAGAGCTTATTATTCAATCCTAGGCACATTTCACTCAGAATACAACCCTAATATACTCAAAAAAACAATAAAATTTAAATCTTCAACACAGGTACTTGAAATTAAATCATAGTTAACACAAATTGATTTATACTATAGTAAACATATAAAAACCTAGTGCATTATTTGTAACTGATTAGGACTAATCCACCCTTTTTATCTGATTAGGATAAAAATGTTCAGATTGTGAGAATTGTGGTTCCTTCCAAAATGGCACTGGCTCTGGAATGGCATAAAGCAGCCTCTGCCACTCCCAAAATGGCACCCACTCTGGGATGCAATGACATGGTCTCTGTACAGGAAAGCTATGTCAGATCAGCTGCTTTTCTTTCCAAAAATGATCTTCAGAGATCGCCTTTCAGAACATAAATCAGCTGATCTGCCACATGGTGCCTTCATAGGAGCAGATGCCATTTGGGAAGCAGCAGCAATTCTCAGATCACAAGAACTGCAGTCAGTTTCAAAATTCTGCTTCTGAATGGTACCACATGGCTTCTGTATAGGAAGGACATGCAGTGTATTGGTTGGTTCTCCTTGGAAAAGGTGAAGTTCGGAAAAGGAAAGTGGAGCAAGTGTGATGGGGAGAGGAGACCCAGTGGTGTGGGACCCAGCCAGGTTGGAGGGGCAAGATAGGTGAGTGGGGCAGCCGCAGGCATCCCTGTGGTCAGTCATAAGGATTGCAAAGCACCTGAATTTTATTCATGTGATGATGGAAGCATAGTAGTGGCCACAACTTTGGGTACAGGTTGTCAATCACATTATTCAGTGTTGTCATAATTCTGAATGATCACTGAACAAATGTTGCAAATCAAAAACTATCTGAATGTAGAATAATGTAAATTATATTATATTATTAAATGGATACTAGATAAATAATTGAGTTTTAGTTAATAATTTATGGTTTTGCCAAAACAGATACAACTGATTATAGTAGTTACAGAGCACTTTTTAGCCATCTCTTCCCTACATACTATAGTACTTTTGATCAGTACTTGAATTATTCACAAATACCATGATAACAAAAAGCAATGTTTACATTGCATTGCTGTTCTTTCAATCCAAATAATCCATGTTTTAAAAATCAGCTTACATTATTCTTTGAAAAAGTTATCTAGCAGTCTTACTTCACACCCAGTTGCTAGAGCTGCAGCTTTAAAACAATTCTCTGCTTTTTCCTTTAAGGTAGAGAGTTCCCTTAATGAAGGAGCACGCAAATAAAATTCTAATTCAGTGTAGGAAGGGATGATATTAGGCTTCACACCTCCGTTCTTTATTATACCTACAATGAAGAAGAAATAGGTAATTGAAATTAGTTTGGCACTTAGTTTTTCTGAGGCTTATTACAAAACAACGAAACAGAAAAGTCCTAACTTGATCCAAGGCTCTCTGCTTTGCCAGTAGATAAATGAGAACTCACACTGAAGACATTCTGGCACTAAAGAAAAGCAAAGGACATCTGAATTCCAAATTTAGGAGCTTTCATTTTCTGCTGTATTCCTCTGTTGATTATTTGTTGCTCTTAAAATTGGGAGAAAAAAAATCTCATCCTATACCAAGCAGAGCTAAATAAGAAATATCAAGCAGAAGCAAAATATATTTCAATCATTTAGGAAAAAAATAAAATAAAACCATCCTTTCAAATTTTAATTCTTACGGCCTCAATTTTTGATTAAAACTGAACAATTTAAAATGTCATATTTACTTCAGCATCCATAACAATGTACTTTCGAATATATTTCTCTTTTTTCTGTTCAACATAATTATGCTATAAAGAAGAACAATGCTAATGTATTTTTGTATTATATATTGTATTATTATCAGCCAAAGCCTCTGAAGGACATCCATGGTATATTACACATCTACTCTGACCCCTTATTTTTTTCCAGACCTGATCAGGTATGTATCATTGAGAAATTCGTGGTGCGTGTGTGTGTGTGTATGTATACACATATATACACTTGTTTTTTATTTACTTAATTCTAACATATACCCCAAGAAAAAATAGTTGATGCCTGTTTTAAGAGTAGGAATTACTTTATACTTCCCTGCTCTGATTTGGAAGCATGACCTAATCTCAAATTTACTATCATTCTAGTACAGAAACAATTTATTCATGAAATGGCAATATATCATAATTGTAACATTACTAAATCAAAACTCATAATGCATGATAATAAACTTAAAACCAAAAAGAAATACTGAAATCTGACATGACATACCTAATATATCTACAGTTTGTTTATGATTATTTATCTTTCAAGAAGAGAGACTCTTGATTTGCAAATATGTATAAGCTTTGTATTCCACCTTTGTTTTTTACATCCAGAAATATCTTCAGAAATGCTCCATGTTTTTCTGTGGGAAATCACCATAAATCTAACCCCAAGAGGTTTAATCTATTTTCTCTCCTATGGGACACTACAATAATTCTTAGGCAAGTAAATTTGGGTGTATGACAACTTGGTGTGGGCAGGTGGGTGTAGCCCCTTCACCACTGCCAAGTCCCCTTGCCAACTCACTGCTGCCAGGTTGTTGCAGGACAACTCAACAATTCATTGCGGGAACAACTGTGATGACCCAGAGTAGGATACAAAACAAACACAGTCACAGAAAACAGGTGAAGCCCCTTTTATTCCTTCAGTTTGCTTCCAACCTCTGAATATCTTTGAGGGAAGACAAAACAACTCCCATACAGTTACACAAAGAAGGAAAAAAGCAACACAAACCAGGCAAGATAAGGGCTGGAGGATGTCCACAGATAATACACACTGGGAAGGACGCCAAACTCAGAGAGTAATTATAAACTAGAGATATTTACACAATTCGTTTCCAGCATTTGCCAGTATGCAGGTCCAAACTCTTATTCAGTTGTCACACCTGCAGCCCATGAAGAGGATCAAGGCCCTTTCCTCCCAAGGAGACCACGTCTCTCCTTTATTCTCTCCTCCCTGCATGCCCTAAGATAGATAGGAGATGGGCCTGGGTCCTCCTCTGACTGCTTAGCTAGACTCTGCCCTTCCCCAGTCTCCTCCCCAACCTCTGGAGCCACACTTCCACTCCCTGTTGGCTGTTCCTCCTCTTCCTCAGAGTCAGTCTACATCAGGGGCATGACATAACTTGCTTTTAATGACTAGATGGAGAGCCATGTGTGTTGTGTGTGTGTGTGTGTGAAAGCGAGCAAGAGAGGACAGATAGCTGGCAGTGGTGGGCAGAGTGGTGGGTGGGGAGGAGGTGGCGCCAGGGGTTTCCCATTTTCCCATTGCTGCTGCCACCATTGTTGCCTTGCCCATCCAGCTGGGCAAGGCAAAGTGAGGCAGAAGTAGGGGTGGAGTTGGGGATGGGTGGTGGCTTTACTCCCCACCACCACTGCTGCCTCCCCTTCCTCTGCTTAATTGCAGGGGTTGAGGCTTCTGCCCTGTTGGGTATTGAGAGCACTGACTGAGAAAGTCAGAGCAAACAGTGGGGCACACAAGAGTTTGCAGAGCACCAGAGTCAAGGAATGTTAAGGCATGAGTCCTTTCTCTGCCCAAGAAGAGCCAGGGTGGGAACTCCACAGCTACTATGGAGAGATTTTAGAGGAATTGGATGGAGCATTGCAGCAATGATCCCTCCAAAGCGAGGAGGGTGATTTCATGTGTTTTTGCTTATGTACAGAATGTGTTTCTCTAGGAGGACAGAAGAATAACAATTTTTTTGACTGGAGTGTTGCTAATGACATTTTCTCCCTGGGCTCTTCGCACCAGCACTCTGTTCTGGATCCACCTGCCACCAGCACAGATGAGGCCAGGTTGGCAGTCTCTAGTCATGTTCCACAAGACCAAATCACCTGCTTTGCCAAGAAGGCAAAGGAAGAAGCTAAAAAGTGGTTGAGCCACTGAATCAAATCATGCCCTCTCCAGATGTGCTGTGAGAGGCAAATTTCCTCACCCCACCCCTGGCCAACACATCTGGCAAGCTGGAAGGAAAAGAGATCCCCTTTCAGTATTTTCCCAATTTGTAAGTCCAAGAAAGCTGTGCGAATCAGACGAATGAAAAAAAAACAAAACACAAGGCACTTTATTATCATAACAGGATCTGTTAATGTTAATTATTATTATAGTAATTAATGTTTGTCAGCTTATTTGGAGTTTTGCTGACAAAGCAGCTTATTTGCTTGAGCTGCATCCAAGTTGCCAATTGTCCTTTGCTCTGCTCTTTTTGCCCTGTGCATACGGTGACCATATTTTGTTGGAGGAAAGAAATAAAGAGTAACCCTGAAAGGAAGCAAATCTGAAGGGGATTTCCATTTTCACATCCCCTGCTGCCACTGCCACTGCTTCCATGTCAACCTCCAGGCCATTTGGAGTTTGGACTATTTGGCAGTGGCAGCAATGGGTGGCGTAATTGGGAGGAAGCAGGTGGCAGCCGGGAACTTCAGATTTGCTCCCTTTCAGGTTTATTCTTTATTTCTTTCTTCCAAGAAAATATGATCACTGTACCCACAGGGAACAAAAGAGAACGGAGCAAAGGACAATTGGCAACTTGGATGCAGCTCAGACAAATAAGCTTCTGTGTCAGCAAAACACCAAATGAGCAGACAAAATAATTGGTAGAGCTGCCTAGAATAATTTTTAATTAATTGTAATAATAATTAACAATAGGTCCTGTTATGATAATAAAGTGCTTTGTTGTTATTTTTTCCACTTGTCTGATTCACACAGCTTTTTTGGGCATACAAGATGGGAAAACACACAGAAAGGACTGAGTTTTCTTTTCCTTCCAACCTGCCAGATGTGTTGGCCAGGGGTGGGTGAGGGGGGTTGCCTCTCACAGTACATCTGGGGAGGGCATGGGATAGTTAAACTGAAGCTGTTAGAAATATCTGAAAAATCCAAGTATGTATTTTTGAGTCCTTGGGTAAGCAGTACTTGCTTCCCAATATTTGAGATTATAATTCCATAATCATAGATTATCCATCATATTAAGGTTTATATGATATATAAGCATAAAGATTACTTTTGAGCCACACATTCCTGAAATTAATATACAAAATCATCTTGCTTTGTCAGCAGCCCATTAAATGATAAAACATTTGCCACACAGAATTAATTTCTCCAGCAAGACGATAAAAGAATGGAACAGTCCCATACCCAATCAAACTGTTCCATACTTAAGATAGTAACAAATACTGTTATAGAAATATCCTGGGAAATTGCTCATCTGAAGAGAATGTAAAAACTAGAACAGTTAGGCAATGCTGTGGGTCCAATTTACATCTTTCTAAAAACAACTGCTATACCAATTAAAAATCCACTTATATAATGCTTGTTGTGGAGGTGTGTCAACTTCCTGAACATGTCCCTGCAGTTTTCTTGGCAACATTTTCAAAACATTTTGCTACTGTCTACTTCTTAGTGCTGTGAGAGAGTCACTGCCCAAAGTAATCCAGCTAGCTTCTGTATAAATAATTTTCTGTAGCAAGCCTAACTAGCAACAATTCACCTATAATAACTATAATAACTCTATTATGATCAAGCTAACACGGACCCAAAATGGACAGAAGAAAAAAAATAGTATCAGCACAGATTTGCACCTGTAAAAGAGAGTTTCATAGCAATATTTACAGATTTCCTCAAAGTCCCCTACCAACTTCCATGCAATTTTGAGGAGGTAGATCACCTGGGGGATAAAACACACCATCTCTCTTATAGCGTTAGTGAAGTGTAGAAATTACTGTTTGAAGGGAGCAGTATATAAATTGAAGTAAATTTAAAATTAATGATAACTGCCTAAGACTTCAGAAGCAATGTCATTCTAACTTTAGAGAGCATGAAATGAAACCTTCACAAAGCAGAAACTGGATGGATGAAATACATAAAAGGGACAATGATCTGGAAAAGGAGATAATTTGTCTCCACCAATAAGTTACCAAATAAATGTTTTATCTGGATCAAAATAGATGTCAAGACTCACATGGAACACTTTTTATCTACTATTTGAGATGCATTAATTCCCTTATTATATATGCTGTAATATTCTGAAAAGAAATCCCAACAACTGGAAATAAAATCCAAATATTTTATTAAACAAGATCAAATGGCATAGATAAATGGTGATGAAAATACCCTAAGAACCATATTGGGAAAAACTAATTATTTATCTCTTAACCAAGATTCTTTTGCTTTTTATACAATTTATGAGCATTTTTTAATATATCGTATTTAAGGAAGCCATTTTTCATTCTTAAAAATGGTAACAGCTATTAGGTATGCCATATATCGCACATAATAACTTTATTTTTAATGCATCCACAATAATTATCTTTGAGATGTAAGATAATTCAGTTTCTTTCAAGTAATGACCTTAAATTAGGCAGTTATAATAAAATTACTGATTTTACCCCAAGATTATTTCTAAATGCATACATATGTATTTCCTTTATATATCTAGAGAATGAATATAAGTTCTTCCTTGGTTAAAGGCCATATTTAATTTTTGAATTAAACTAACTTCAGAATGTAGGATTAAAGCTACACTGTTATTTATATTGAATTAAAATTAAATATACTAATTTAACTTTACACCCTGAAAATATGGATTTAATGATTATGTAAAAGCTAATTTGGTAGTATTAGGTGCTTCATATTTTCATATGAAAAGCAGATTTCTTACTATTATGCATTTAATACATTGGAATAATTAAACTAATAAACATGAGCAGCTGTTCATTTTGTATAACATTAACATGCCAGATAGAACACATTTGCTTAATAAGGGTCTGATATAACTTGCTGGACATAAGAGTGAAGGAAGGTCTCACCATGTACTCTCCATGTCGGTTTCATTTGCTGTCTTAAAAGGGACAGATTGTTGTATGCAAGCACAGCAGCATCTAATGCATTTAGTCCTTCCCAAGGGTAAGCAGCAGCATGAGAAGTTTTTCCATAGTATTTCACAGTCACACTAGGAAATAAAAGTCATCACTTGTTTTTAATCAGTTTTAAAGGAAAGAAAATCCCTTTGGGTTTCATTTCATGAAAGTAATTTTAAGGAGATGTGCATGCTGCATTGTATAGTATTACTTCAAACTCTACAAAGTTCTGAAACAGCAAATTAACACAAAGTTATGAAGGGAAGGTAATACAGAGCTTCCATTGTCAAAGCTAATCTTTGGCACTGCAAAACATTATTAGATCTCTAATACAGATATATTATTAGAGAACTGATATAGCACATAAAATTAAATCTGGAGGAAATTAGTGAATTAGTACCTAATCCTGTAGCAAAAACCATGTAAAAAGAACATGTTAAACATGTGTGAAGATGAAAACATCCTGGAATTTTATTAAAGGTTTATCTTTTCTACTTGCTTCTTTCTACAGTAGTTTTGCTTGCACCAAGGTAGGATTTGTTTAATCTGTGACTTATTATTTTAGCGAGAGCCTATCTAAAAATGAATATAATAAATGTGCTTTGTTTGATCATTCCTATGTTTCCTCCCATTATTCTTGGCCAGTATCCAGTACAGAGCAAACCCAGATAAGGTTACTCATTTAATCTTCCTAGGACAGGAAAATGAACAAATCTCACTTTGGTTTACTTCTATGCTAACCCAAAATTCATTTCTAGACAGGAAAAAATGTTTTGCAAAACACAATACACCTGCGTTAGAAGTGTAGTTATACAGATTAATTTCTCACAGTCATTCATATAAAGAAAATTATTTGTCACAGAGGAGTTCCATAGAAGACAAAGTCATCTGAGCTAGGCCAAAATAAAGGGGTAAGACAGCAGATGTTTCTTTTATGAAATGTACATTCCTGGCAAATATATATTTTACTTCCTTTCCAAAGATAAAATCTTATTTGATATATATGACTATGATTATATCCCTGTAGTTCTGCTAGCAATGAAATGAAGGTTTCCTACAGAATGTATTTTTTACCTCCCTCACCTGCAGCCATCCTTCTTACTGGTGGTCTCTCATTTGAGCAGAGGCAAACTCTGAACAACTTTTTTGAGATAAACCAATTGCCCAAATGTGGTCACCCATCTGTTTATTTCCAAATAAACATATATTTAAGTCTAGGAAAGTAATATATTAAAATGACAGCATTGGCAATGAAAAACTTGATAAAATTTGACTAAGAGAAACTGAGTTACAAATGCAACCTTAAACATAATGAGTGAGAACTGAATGTTTGTAAAGCACATGAAAAATTATGTTAAGAAACAGAATTCGGGAATGTTAAAATTTCAACCCTATTCTGCTGATTTAGAAATTATTGGCAAATATCTAAAACTTCTTAGAAACAGAAATCTTTCAGTAGCTGCACCTTCATTATAGAATGAGTTTTCACTAAGAGATTAGGTAGGTCTCAACTGTTACAGGCTCCAGATATTCCTGGTGAGTTATTCTGAGGGATCTATGATGAATGATAAGATACCCACCTGGACTGATTTCAGGCATAGGTTTTTAAATTTTATGTATTATAGTTCCAACTGTGAATGTTTATATTAAATCCTTGTAATATTCCTTATCACAGTAAGCCATCAGTGTCTCATAATTACAGTGGGGGAAATGTAATAAACAGGTGGTAATTATTGCTGATTTCATTTTATTACAACCTTCCAAAAATCACTGCATGAATACCTGAAGCTAACTATAATTGTAGTTTGTTTTTGCTTACATTCATGTTCTTTTCATCTTGTTGATGTCTTCTGAATTTAGGAAAAACTATATTTAAAACAATGCTATTCTGTTTATATATTTATAATTTAAAGTACTCAGAACACTAGAGAATTCTGATTCTACAAAGAATTATAAGCAAAGGAATATGCACTTCTTTCAAAACAGAAGAACTTTGGATTATATCTCATATTTTTCACTGACAACACTGAATATAATGCTAGATGCCTGCACTCATATTTTATTTGCATATAAGTAACAACCAAGCATGACAGATTTCTAAGCACAAATGCAAAATATGTATGCATAGTCCATTGATGATATGATACATGTGTCACAGAGAACTTGCCAGTTTACTGAATGCTGGGAAAGATGAAAGGTAAGAGAAGAAAAGGATGTTCAGCAGCAAGGTGGATAAATTGAGTTATAGCAATGATGGGTGCATTGAAGGTCTGAAGACCTGAAGGCCCAGATAAAGGACCAATTGTCTTAGAGCAAATGTATTTATACAATTGTCAAGATCTGACATAGACTTAGTGGTACATAATCAATTCACATCCCATATAATGGTCCTTCATAAAAATGATGAGCACCAAAGCTCAAAGACAAAAAAGCACAATGTTTAAGATTAGCAAAGATCTGCACATCTGGTAACATTGTTTTAGAAGCTGCATATAATCCAAACAATAAATGTGCTACACGTTAGTTTTAAAATTAGAACTTACAGTGTAAAAAAATTTTTTTTAATGATTTCCCCAAAATTATTTCCTGAACAAACTTTACAAAATATCAGAATATTCTTTTCGAGGGCAGAAAACAATTATGTAGGTTTGTGCTGCATTATCAATTTCTTACATTTTCAGCATTGTTTCAAATAACCAAACAACTTGCAAAGGACACTTCAGAGCTTAATTTATTTGGGTCATGCCTGGGTTTAATTGATTAGCATGAAAAAGAATGAAACAGGGCAATCTATTAAGAACCAAAGATTCCATTTCTAGAACAAGTATTTGTCTGGTAATTCAGCCTTCCAGTATCCATGAATCCTTATGCCTATTTATGCCTACAGATATATTTTAATTAGAGTGAGCATGAAATGAAACATAGAATTTAAGACATGAACATATTCATAGAAAGGTTATGACTGTTTTTCTGTTAAATGCGTTGGTAAGAACTACTACCTGAGCTTGCTTTCTTCTCCCTGCTCCATCACAGCTTTTTTTCTTTCTTCTGCATCTTTTTTATACAATCAAAAGTAGATAGAGATGGCCTGCGGGCTTTTTCAAATGAAGAGAAGCACACAGAATAGGGCCTCTGACAAGGAATTCAACTAGCAGGCAATATCTGGTACTAAGGCTGAAGAAAATGTAGGTTGTGCCTGTACATTTTAATATTTTTGTTTAACTAACAAATTGTGGCATAAAAGCACTGTAAACTATTATTAGTTAGAAAATATTTTCCTGATGATTCTGTGTTAGAAATGTAATCAGTTATAAACTAAAAATCTATGCGTGCACAACCCCCCTACTGCATGCCTGTGCATGCGCATGCAACCCCCTACATGCCACATTGCATGCATCTTCCACGCGCATGTCTCCCCCTGCGCATGCGTGGCAGATACCTGACAACCAGCTGGCTGGCAGGGGGGGCGTGCACATGTGCAGTGCAGCTCTTCCAGGTGACCTCTCGCGTGCTGGCAGAAGTGGCTCTGTATGCCACTTCCGGCATGCGTGCCATAGGTTCACCATCACAGTTATAGCAAATCTCAGTTTAGAAAGTTTTAGCCTTCCTGTGGCTTCTTGGTCTGATGGAGCTAATATATCCTTATCACTACACCTAAATGATAGTACTTTTGGTATATATAGTATATATATATAACTATAACGATGCAGATCGACTGTTACTCTTTGGGAAAAAATTCTTCAACTTCTAAGTCAGGGTGTCAAACTCACTTCATTGTCACATGACGTATTGGGACTTTTTTCCCCTTTTCTAAACTGGGCGTAGTTGTGGCCAGCATGTGATGCATCCAGCCTGTGCGCCAGGAGTTTAACCACAGGAAATCATCACTGCAAAGACTAAAGCCCCTGTCACACTGCACCAACGGATGGAAAGAGGATGTAAAACGGAGAAAAACACTTGCCATCCGTTGGTTAACGCGATGCTTCCGTTCTGTACTCACTGCCTCCATTTTGCTTCCTCTCTATCCGTCCAGCATCCATCTATTGACATTTCATCCGCTCAGAAGGTTTTGAGCTGCTCAAAACTTTTGAGCAGAAAATGTATCCAATGCATCCGTTCTGCATCTTCTAGGCATACGGGGGACATCTGTTCTGCATCCATTACGCATCTGCTATATCCACTAGGCATCTGCTGCACATCCACGCAACTCAAATCCGTTCCAGCAGTAAACGGACGCAGGGAGGAAGCGGAACGGACGCACAGCGTTAGTAGCATTGACGGAGAAAGGATGAAAGTGGATACAGCTACGCATCCGCGTCATCCACTATGCATCCGCTCTGCATCCTCTACGCATCCGCTCTGCATCCGCTCCGCATCCTCTACGCATCCTCTCCGCATCCGCTTCCATCCGCTAGGCTTCTGTTCCGCATCCGCTTTCCATCCGCTCTGCGTCCTCCCCCCGTCCGTTCCTTTCCGTGTTATCCGCTCTGCTTATGCAAATTTTTGCCCCTTTTGAGAACGGATAACAACGGATGGAACATTTTTCTCGTCCTCTGTGTCCTTTTTACAAACGTTTTGCATCCGTTGGGCAGTGTGGCAGGGCCTTAAGATATATCTAACAAAAGCATCTGCAATTTGTTTCATTTATCAAGTCCAAGAGAATACTAGACTATGAAAAACCACCAGTTTTCATGAAAAATATATCTACATTGTTACACTTTTTTTCCTCCCATTCAATAAAGTTCAATTCTTGGGGATTACCTGGACAAGTCCCTGCAGTTTTCTTGGCAAAGCTCTTCAGAAATGCCTTCTTTTTAGGTCTGAGAGAAAGTAACTAGCCCAAGAACACCTAGCTGGCTTTGTACCTAAGGCAGATTAAAACTCACGGTCTCCACGTTTCGAGTCTGTAACCACTTTAACCACTGCACTAAACTGTCTCTCATTACACTATTATAGACATATGAACACCTTGTGACATTCAGAGCCATATAAAATAAGCCATGTTCATTTTAAAGAATAAAATTGAAGCATGCTTTGTTTTCCATCCAGCATTTTCCACATATCATTAATTGTTGTTTAACTATTCAGTTGTGTCCAACTCTTGGAATTTTATAGGAAAGTGCTCTCCGTGCTATATTGTCAGACACAGCTTCTTTCAGTTGTTGGATGTTCATCTTTGTATCAGTTTTGATATTATCAAGCTAACATGTTCTTTGCTTGCCCTTTCTTCTTGTTCCACTAACCACTCCTAGCATCACCGACTTCTCAAATGATGATTCATGTCATTAATACCAGAGGTATTAGCAGAGGGCAGTTAATCAAATGTATTAGCAGTCTGTAGACTTTCAGAAGCATGAAGTATTAAAAGAAGAAAGCTCCACCCTATATCCAAGCTAAAACAATCCCAAAATTTTTATGATTCTACATGAGCTTGATTTAGGGATATAAGGAAAGAGAGAAAGAAAAATGAAAATAAATGTAAAATTAACATTGTTCCATATAAATTTGAGTTATGAGATATTCAATTCTGTATTATAGGTAAACATCAGATCCAATTCCCTGAGCGGTTTGGTAATGAACATCATAGTCCCAGTTGAAACAAATTATTTAGAGACTCATGTGAAGAGGTATTACGAAATAAGAACAGTATTGAGCAATTCAAGTGTTTTAAATACACTCAGGTTTATCTATAGAACCAGTTACAGTACAGTTACATGTCACACGACAGTCAGCTGAAAATCCTGAAAAATGCTGAAAACAATAACATGATAAAAGGAGAGAAAGATGTACTTGTTGCAACCTCTATAATGATGAAGTTTCATGAACCTTTAAAAATGGTTGCTTAGTTTTTTTTAAAAAATAGAATATTTGATTACTGATAACTATACATTCATAAAAAATTACAATACAAAAATATTCAGATTAAATGAATACTGCATATTTCAGATATATCTGATAACTGAATTATCCTGATTTCCTACTATTTTATTTTACTTTAATTTTACATGTAATATATTACCAAAAAAGTTACTGAAAGGTCATAAAACAGGATGCCACTTGCGATAATACTTTCCTTACTTCACAATTATCTCAAAACTGAACCAATAAGTAAATATGGAACATTGTAAATAAGTAGATAAGAATGGAATTTCATAGCCCTGCTCTGGAATAACAAGAATGTGGGAGCCTTTGGTGTTTACCAGATGTTTGGGTAATAAATAGCCATGGAGTTTATAGAAAATTAACAGAGGTATCATCAGGAATGCCTGCAAGGTTGTGTATATGTGTATGTGTCAAAAAAGACAAGGTGTAAGACATGCCCTTACAATCAAAACCCTGGCTCTTTGTACAACTGGTGGAACATACAAAGAGATGAGGGATTCAACTGTGCAGTTATATCCACTATTTTTTTTACATCCTCACAACTACAGATCCTCCTGTAAAAAGGTAATGGCTGCTTCATTTTCTAGTTTTTATATTGGCCAATACTCAACCCACAGTTACATTGCTTAAAAATGAGATAACACACACACAAAAAAACCATCCCACACAGGCAAGTTATTACAGGCAATCTTCAATTTATGACAATTGGGATTGGAACTTGCTTTACTAAGCAATGTAATTGTTAAATGAGTTGCCACTGTGACCTTTTTTGCCACTGTGAATCCTATTTATTTCAATTGTTGGAAGCAATTTGGTTGCAAATGGTGATCACTTGACCATGGGACCTATAACTGTTGTAAACACATGCCATTTGCCAAGTATCAAATTTTGATCGTGTGACCATGGGGAAACTGACAGTTGCATGTGTGATAACTGATTATAAGTCACTTTTTTCAGAGCCATGTCTTGGAACAGACATTAAATGAGTAGTAATAAGTAAAGGAATACCTGGACTAACTATTTTTTGTAGAAGCAGTTTCTGAAAATGCTTACCCCCTTGTTTAGCAAAACAACACAGAGCACTGGGTAAGCTATGGCTGCAAGAAATGGTTCCTTTTGCTTATCATAGATATTGTTCCTTCTTTGGAGGATTAAAAAGTTTGGCATTCTGCCTCTTTCAAATATTAAGATAGCAATACTGAACACAAGTGAGTTATTGGAAATGGTGGCAACTGTTCCTTCTGCCCATTGCTACTTCCCTAGTATAATATCGTAATAAGTACTAACCATGATAAGACCAAGGGCCATTTGAGTAGGACTCCTCAAATGTAGGACTATTGTAGGAACAGGAAGAATTCAGGAAAATATGCTGTTGCTACAATTGTCAAAGGAATAAAAATATATATTTCCATCATCCTATCCATGCATTCATGTTAATAATGGAAGTAGCTCTAAACCAATAAGAACTGAAACATTGACTTCTGATGTCCCTCCTAAGCTATCTACTATTTTCCTCCCAAAGAGACCCTTCAGGATATTATATACAAGAGTGCAGAACCTCAACTTTTTGCACAACACAGGCAAAATGAAGCAGAAGTTTACTCCTGGTGGGGTGTGGTTCATGAACTGACACAAAGGATGAAAAAAGGATTCCGAGCAGCCTTCAAAATCTAAATGGGGATCAAAAAAGCACAGGACCCTTTTTCAGACATCAGCAAAGCTGTTGACACTCCTCTGTACTCACTCATGTTCTGCAATATCAGGTAAAAAAGCTGCATCTTCTTGAGAGGGGTGAGCCATAAAAACAACGTCTAGATTATCAAAAGCCCCAGCTTTAATTAAGTCTATTTTGCCTCCTCCGTCTTCTTCAGCAGGGGTACCCAGCACTGTGACCTAAAACGAGAAGGTGACAAGGCATCAGGATGTGGAAAAACGACAGCAGAACATCCCGCCAAGGGAACCCAAGCCTGGGAAAGCCTGTTTTCTGGGGTGCGTGTGCGCGCCTCTCCTCAACACGACGCTCAGACTGACAACCTGTTGTAAACGCGTAGATAAAGATAAGAGATTTTCCCAAAAACAACAAGAAGAAGATATGCTCAAAATGTCAAGTTAGCACTTCACAATCCCGCGCGCTCCTGAGCATTGAACCCAAGGAGAGCGGCGAAGAGGACCAAGATGCCAACTCGCTTCTCACCTTCACAGCGGGCGCCTGACGAGGGAGGCCGGCAGGGTTCCGGCGAAGGCTTTCCAGAGCGCCCTTCAGGCCCAACGCGGCGGCGGCTCCCACTTCGGCGATGAGGTTGTGCCCGCAGGCGTGCCCGATGGCGGGCAGGGCGTCGTATTCGCACAGGAAGCCCAGGCGAAGCGGCGGGGGCGACGGCGGGGTAGCCTGGTTCGTTTCGGCGGGAGAGCAGGGCGCCCCGTCCCACTTCCAGTCCGCCCGGAAGGCCGTTTCTAACTTATAACTGCGCTGCACCGACCAGGCGGCCGAAGAGGAGGAGACGGACAGGTCCGCGAAGAAGCTCGTCAGGGCGGCGTGAGCCTGGTGCTCTTCGAAAGCCAGCTCCGGGTGGCTCCAGATCTCCCGGCTTAGCTCGCCCAGGCCTTTCGAAGACTCGTCGATGCATTCAGCCGCCCACCGCTTCCATTCTTCCAAGCGCACCTCTGTGGCGGACGACGCCTCCGCTGCTTCGTTGGGTCTCATGACAATTGTCGGACAAAAGGAAGGACGGACCGGGGAAAATAAAAGGGAGCAGCAGAGGAACTGTTCTCAGCTTTCCGAGGAGAGGAATAATAATAATAGCAATAATAATAATAGCAATAATAATAATAGCAACAATAATAATAGCAATAGCAATAGCAATAGCAATAGCAATAATAATAATAATAATAATAATAATAATAATAATAATAATAATAA
>BLBF01000007.1:44854633-44902257 GCA_015471245.1 Laticauda colubrina | reverse complement strand
ATAATAATAATAATAATAATAATAATAATAATAATAATAATAATAATGCCGAAAGGAGAACCGGCAACCACGAAACTCGCCGAGCAATCTGAACTTCACTTTGCCGAGATGCATCTTATATATCCTCGTTTATTTCGCAACTCTTTCCCGAAAGCCTGCTGGGAATAGTAGTTTTTTTTTTAAAGTAATAATACTGTACAAATATTTCTGAACTGTATTTCTGCCAGAATTGCACCACCCAGGCGCTGAAGTACGAAATTGTGAACAATGTTAAAAGAAAACATGATGTTCGTTTCTAAAAGCGAGGGGTTGCAATGTCATTTCTTTGAATCTATCTGTAGGGTTGCTTTCTGACAACTCGACTTGATGCCCGTCAACGCTGTTTTTCTATATATTCTTCAAAATGCAAGGCATAATTTAAAGATACATTTCTGAGCTCTAGCTTGATCCACTGTACTCTTCCTAGTCTTCCTAGAAATTTAAAATTACTTTCATAAAGTAAATTAAATTACTTTAAATTAAATTACTTTTATAAAGTAATTTAAGAACAACGTATTTATATAAATGTGTTCCTGGAACTGATCAGATTTAACTGACGAACGTTGAGGATATCTTTGCACATTGCCTCAGACAAACACCTGTATTTTTGTACCATGGGTGTGTAAAATTCTGTAGCTTTCAATTGGTTTACAAGGGACACCATCTGTTAGGGTCACATAAGGGCCCATTATGTCATCATGTTGAACGCAGCTGAACAACATGCGAATTGCTGAGAAGACTCCGCGGGAGCACACAACCCATCACCCTCTTTCAGTTCGGGGCGGGGCCGGGGCTTTCACGTGATTTTCCCGACAGAACTACAAGTTCCATCACCCTTTGGGGAGGGGAAGGCGGAAGGCTTCGTGACGTCTCGTTCGTTGCTCGCGTGCGCTAACCGTTAACGTGTGCTAACGGCTCGGGTGTTCGCTGACTTGGTGTCTTTCCCCCCCCTCCCCCGCCTCCCCGCCCATTTCGTATTCGGCACCGGGGGAGGATGAGCCGCCGAAGAAGGGCAGCCTTCGGAGGGAAAGTCGTGGCAATGCGGATTGCCAGACCGACTCGGGTAAAAGTCGCTGTTTACTTGATAGGGAAGGGAGAGGCCGACTGACCGTTGTTTCTAAGGCAGATAAGACGGAATCTTGATGGGAGGGGTGAGGGAAAGCTCCCCGCCCGCAGCCGCAATCAGCTTCCTCCCTTTGGAAGTCGCGTTTTAGCCGAGGCAAAGGTCCGTCTGTGGGGCAGATGCAGATCTTGTCCATGTCACACTGCCCACTGGATGCAAAAAGGACACAGCGGACGAGCAAAATGTTCCATCCGTTGTTATCCGCTCTCAAAAGGGGTGAAAATTTGCATAACCGGAGCGGATAACACGGACGGGGTGGGGGGGGGGAGGACGCAGGGCGGATGCAAAGCGGATGCGGAACGGAAGTCCAGCGGATGGGAGCGGATGGCACGTCCGCTAGGCTTCCGGGGGACCTCAGCAAAGCGGACGCCGAATGGATGAAGCGGA
The DNA here is from genome assembly GCA_015471245.1 of Laticauda colubrina. NCBI lineage: Eukaryota > Metazoa > Chordata > Lepidosauria > Squamata > Elapidae > Laticauda > Laticauda colubrina. The sequence goes on along the minus strand of BLBF01000007.1, from coordinate 44,900,708 downwards.
TGCACAGCGGATGCCTAATGGATGCCTGGTGTTAATTGCGCATGCGGGGAGGATGCATTGCGTCAGCCCCGCGGATATAACGGAAGCAGCTCGGAAGCAGGTCACCATTCAGAGGAAAGACCTGCTGCCGGATGGATTGGCTGCCTTGCCTGCCCTGCCCGCATGTCTGCCTGCCAGCCTTGCTACCGGCCTTGCTGCCAGCCTCCCTGCCACCCTCCCTGCAAGCCTTGCTGCCTGCCTTCCTGCCAGCCTTGGTGCCTGCCTGCCTGCCAGCCTTCTTGCCTGCCTTGGTTCCTGCCAGCCTCCCTGCCAGCCAGCAACCCCACAACCATGCGGAAGCACTGCAAGCCTTAGCCATCTGCTGCCAGCCCTTGCAAGAGGGACAGGGCTACCATCCCGCCCCCTGGCTCTCACTCTGGTTCTGCTGGGGCTTCTGCAGCATGGACTCGCTCTTCTGGGGCTGGGGCTTCTGCTGCTTCTGCTTCTGGAGGAGCTGATGACAAGCACTCCAGCACCAGCCACCTCCACAGCACCTGCACCCTTCACCCCTGAGACTGAGCGACCAAGAGGAGTGCCAGAGACTCATTTTTGTCTTATAGCTTGTTGTTAATAAAGTCTATTTTTGATTCACACACTTGCTTCATTTCTTTTTTTTAATAAAGTCTTGCTGGAAACTTTTAGAAATGGTTTAAGCCTTTGCATGCTTGTGGGATGGGTTGAGATAGCTGTGGGATGGGCAGGGATACCTGTGGGATGGGGAATAGCTGTGGGATAGATAAACCTCCAGTGCAAGCATAGTGGGACTGTATGGTCCACCCTCCCAGGTGCCACACCTACGTCCCTTTATTATCAATAATAATGTAATAATTATCCACACATGTCAACACAAACACAACTCTTTATTAAACGCCCTGTTCATTGTAGGCCAACCAAACATACATGGCCCAATCTCATCCGTGTGATGAGAGAGGCTGAAGGAAGCATCCATTAAGCATCTACCATCCTGTCTTGCCACTCCACTGCTCCAGCTGGGGAGTTGCACCATTGTCTCAGGAGGTTGCGCTGCTTCTTCGCTTCATGTGAGGCTCTGTTGGGGCCTTGCACATCCTCAGTGTCTATCAGGTTTCGCCCTTGCCTCCATTCCCCAGGCTCCATGTCCCCATTGCCTTGTTGGAGGTCCATGAGCCTGTTCTGCAACACTGGGTAGCGGGTGCGCATGAGATTGTGCAGGATGCAGCAAGCTTCCATGATTCTCCTCACGGTCTGGGCAATGCTGCATGGTGGTGAGAAGTACCTGGAACCTGTTGGTCAGGATGCCAAAGGCGTTCACCACCCGCCTTGCCCTGGACAGCCTGTAGTTGAAAATCCTCTCTTCACGGGTGAGGAGTCTGGAGGTGTAGGGCTTCATGTAGGTTGTGAGGGAGAAGGCGTCATCCCCCACGATGAAGTTGGGCACATCTTGCATGTCGTTGGGCAGGGGGTCTGGATCTGGGAAGCCCACGATGAGGTTGCGTTCCAGCTCCTCCTTGAGATGACTGGCGTTGTATACCTGGGCATCTGAACATGAGCCGTTGCCTGAAGCATCGATGTACATGAACTTGTAGTCAGCATTGACCATGGCGAAGAGGATGATGCTGAAGAAGCCCTTGGAGTTGAAATAAGTGGACCCCGACTTGGTTGGAGATTTGCAGGCCACGTGCTTGCCATCTATGGCTCCAACAGTGTGTGGGAAGTTCCACTTCTGATACCACTGCTCTGCTACTTTCTTCCTTCTTCAGTGGAGGGGTACTGGAGGAACTACTCCTTGTATTCTTCGATGATGGCCTGCACCACTTCTCTGACCACAATGCTGATGGTGTTGGATGGCACCCTCCAGCCGTACTGCATGCTCCTGTAGGAGGTCCCTGAGGCCAGGTGGCGCAGAGTGAGTGCCACCTTGAGCCCAGGTTCCAGGCTGGGCCGGAAGCTGGTGTTTGCCTTGGTCAACCTGGGTGTCAGCCGCTGCACAACTTCGTCAAACATGGCTGGAGGCATCCTCATGAAGTTCTGGAATGCCCGAGTGTCTTCGCTCCTGAGCTTCACCATCAGCTTGTTGTACAGTCCGTACTCTGCTCTTCTGGCGAACCATCTTCGGATCCAGACTCTTTTGGGTGCCTCCTTTTCTTCTCGCAATAGTGTTCACAGAGCCTGCAGATGGCTTCGCACTGTTGCAGAACGATGGTGGCTGCCGAAAGGACTTTGTTACAATCCACGGTGGACATGACTGGATGCTGTGGAAGAGGAAGAGGCAGATGAAGGCTGCAGAGGTCTGCACCGCTGGGCTGCTGTTCTGAAAGTGAGATGCAGGCGAGTTGCTCCCCTTTTTTATAGGCAGTATAGGTTTTCCGCTAGGCATCCTCTAGGCATCCTGTAGACATCCTTAATATCTGAGATAGGTCCCCTCTGCGAACGTTTTTTCCGTTTTAAACGCTTTGTTTCCGTGCTAAATCCGCTAGGCATCCATTCTGCATCCGTTCCACGTCCGTTCCGCTTCCTCCCTGCGTCCGGGTGGATGCGAGTTGCGCGGATGTGCAGCGGATGCCTAGCGGATATAGCGGATGCGTAACGGATGCGTAACGGATGCCTAGCGGATGCGTAGCGGATGCAGAACGGACGAACTGGATACATTTTCTGCGCAAAAGTTTTGAGCAGCCCAAAACTTTTGGAGCGGATGAAACGTCCATAAATGGATGCTGGATGGATAGAGAGGAAGCCAAACGGAGGCAGTGAGTACATCGCGTTTTCGAACGGATGGCAAGGTTTTTTGTCCGTTTTACATCCTCTTTGCATCCGTTGGTTCAGTGTGACATGGGCTTTACAGCTTTAGTCTCATCACTTGTTTGCAGATATTTTGGTATTGCCATCACTAAAAAATAAATAAATCATCAGCTATGCTGGATGCCCACCTAAATTTGTCTTGACCAACAGTTGCTTAGAACCAAATTCGTTTTGTTTATCTTCATATTCTTGCATCAGACCAAGCCTTTCAGAATCACAACATTGGAAGGAACCTTGGAGGTTTTTTGGCCCAACTCCTTGCCATAGCAGGAATCCACCCCCCCCCCAATCCATTCCCAACAAATGATGGCAGTCTGACCTTTGTTGAAACTCACTGATAGAGGGTCCACCACTCCAGGAGGTAGGCTTCACACTACTTAAAATTCCTCACATTATTAAGGAAATTCTTCCGTAAAAGTTTAGATCCCATTCTGTAAAGATTGGTTCTATTACCCTCAGATAATAAAGCATCATAAATTCATGACCTCTTTTCCTGTCACAGCCCTTAAGTATTGAAAGTCTGCTATTATGTCTCCACATGGAGGTTTTAGACTAAACATGCTCAGTTCTTTTAACCACTCTGTACAGGAGTTAGCTTTCAAGTCCCTCTTCATTTTTTATCTCTCTTCTCTTTACTGGTTCCAGGTCTTCAGGATCTTTTTTGTATTGTGCTGACAAGAACAGGACGTAAAATTGTTGATGTGGCCTGAACTAAAGCAACACAGAGTGGAAATACTACTTACCATAATCAGAACAGTACACATCTTTTGACGCATCTTTTGATGCATTTGATCTTTTGGCAACTGCACTGGATCATGCTTAATCGGTGGTCTACCAGGATATCTAGATTCTTTGAACAAATACTAGAGCTAAACCACATACCAATCAGTCTTGTATCTATATATCTGATTATTCCTACCTAAAGTCAGAACCCTACATTTCTCATCATTGAAGTGCATTGTGTTGGAAAAGGCCAAATGTTGAAGTCAAGAATTTATTTGAAACCTGATACTGTCTTTTGAAACACTAGTATTTTCAAAGTGAGTATTACTTTAAAAATATGATTGATTTCATGAAGTTTAACTTCAGAAGTAATAATTATTTTGTTATTTATTGACAGTTATGTGTGTGTGTGTATACATGCACTCATGTACACACACATATATGAGTGAGGTGATGAGAAAGTGACCATAGTTATCATTACAATATTATACATAAGGAAGCAGAGAAGGAAATATATTAAGTTTTAATCAGATAGTGAAACTGCACTGTCTTTTATGCTTTCTAAGTGTTCTGTATAAATAATACAAATACTTGTATTACAAGTATTTATAATACAAATAATACAAATACTGTACAAATACTTCATTCCGATTGGTTAACAAAACCTAAAAGGGGATTGGTTCAATAGGAACCAATCCACGAAGCTGTCCAAGGGCGGCAAAACCAAATGCTTGTCATTGGCTATAAGCCGGCAGACAGAAACATATAAAAGGGCTGTCGCGGCTTGAGCCAATGTTCCGTTTCTTCACTGTGTTAACAAATAAAGACTTTGTTGTTAACCCGGTCTACCTTGCGTTTTTCCGGACGGAACACTAAGCTTAGTTGTTTTCTTGCAGATATTTTACTTCCCAACGAGGTAACATCATTAGTGCATGTTTATAGCAACGTTTCTTTCTTACATTCTTTCCCAGGCTGTGAATAAGTTAGCAAAAATTATTAATTATAAGAATCTCATTGAATGAAGCACTGACACAGATATCAGAAGAAAATAAAAGAACGAGAAACTGCATAGTGAGTCAAAAACTGAACACGAAAAAGGCATTGATAACCAAATATGTGGAAGAGACTGATAAAATTAAGCTGTAAATATCTTACATGATAGTAAGAAATTACTCCATTATGGTTGAAAATGAGACTATATGAATGCTTCATGTGTTCACACACTTGGAGAACTAAGCAATTCTTCAGCTTAATTTATCTTGTATTCTTGAAAATCATTAGAGATCTTTCCCAATCTTGTATCCCTTCAGTAGCAGAACACCAATGTCCAGGAGGCAAGGAATGATGAGAAGTTTAGTGTTAACACTCAACGTCTTTCTAGTCTCCTATTTTCACCTCCTTCTAGTCTCCTATTTTTGCTATACTACCCAAGTGAACTAAAATTGAAGGTATTTAATTATATTTTTTCAATGCCCATGGTTCTTACTGATAGTTTTAGTCGTTTGAATTAAGGGATTACTATTAGAACAACCTCTGTAAGCAAGATTTTATAATGCATTAAAAATTAATTTTGATTGTGCTTTTACAGCAAATAGCAGAAGATAGCCAGAATCAAATCAAACTTCAAATGATTCCAAAGAATGGGTTAGAAGAGCTTTGCTCCCAGATGCAATCAATACTGTTAGTGAAACAGAAATGAAAGGCAATTTCCCTGTTAAGATTTGCCCTTCTGTTTTTGGGAGATAAATGGACATGTTTCAATTGCTGATTTTTTACTTTAGGAAGTTACAATTGGGAATGTTAACGCTTTATCCTTCTGTCACTAGAATTTTAATCCTTTAGGAGCAAGCTACCTTTGAATACATCAAAAATAAATCATAGTTCTTATACAAATCCAGTGCTTTTGCATTATTCTCTTGCAAAATAAACAGTTGTAAAGATAGGTTAATATTGTTTTAATAAAATGTCACTTTCTGAATGTGATACGGCATTAAAACATGAAATATCTGTATAATATTGTTTTAAAATAGTTAACACTTTTCAGGCTTTACTAAAACAATTTGGAGAAGAAATTTGATTGTGTAAAAAGGAAATAATATACTTATCATTACTTTGAGGTGGTATGCAGCAAGTAATACCACTAGGTACTATTCAAAAACAAAAGAAGCAATTCATTGTTTTTGCTATTGTGCTACTTTGGGAAAATTACAGCTCTGGCTATTACTATTACTAAGAGCCCCTCTATGAAGCAGGGTCAAAAGTTTGAAAAATAAAGTTAAAGCAAAAGAAGCTCAATGGGATAATCCTCCACAGTCATAGAAAGATGCTCCTTAATATTTGTTCATTGGCTTTCTTTTGCTTTGGTAAATTTTCCATGGAGAGTGTTAAGTGTAGGAACTTAGAAAATTTTCAAAAGTTGTGCAGTGTTGTAACTATGTATCATTCATGTGTTTGCAACTGTGTATCATTGCAACTATGTATCATTCAGGCATTTGCAACATTGTATCATTCACGTGTAATCATTGAGCTTCTGTCTCCTCAGTGACCTTTTGCAGGGCACGTACAGGGACAAGGAGCTAAACATCTGTAGAAATAGCTTATTTACATTGTGATTAGTTTGTCTAGCATGCAGCTTTGTAAAGCAGGAATATCCTGATCGAATTATAAATCTTGCAATCCTGTCTGACCTGGTATCTTGCCTTATCTGAGCTATTGTAAATCCTGTATATCCTGTCTGACCTGGGCTTGACCTAGGCTCTGAATAAACAATCACCCCCTTTTGAATGAGCATAATAAAAGAGCGTGTACCCAGACATTCTGGGCGCACTCATCCCGAGGAACTTCGTCTCCTGTCGTTTCTTTCTCCTTTCGCTCCCTATCATGAGACGCCCATGTAATGCGGGATAGCAGATACCGCAGTGCAGCAAAAAAGTGTACAACAGCCCTTTCTATCCATATGTTTGGATTTTAATATGTCCCAGCTAGGAGGTCAGTGATAAAGTAATATGCCAATTGTTGCCCAAAAGTTCTGCAAGTACCAAATTGCTTATTTCCCTCCCATTTTTTCTTTTCTTTGTATATTGTACCATGTTATGCTTTTACTTTCTGTACTGGGTATGTTTCATATTGTATTTTTTTTCTATGGAAGCTGTTTTGGTTTTTTGGAGTGGCATAGAAATATGTTTAATGAACAAATTGAGACTAACATATTTTGTTTGAAGCTATTGGTTAAGATGAAGTATCTTTTGTAGGAGGAAAAGCCATAGTCACATGTTTTGACTACATATCCAGCAGGAAAATACTTGGACCTTATTAAAAAAACATTTTACATACTTTCATTCTGTAAAAAAGTTATACAAAATTTGGTAGTACATATCACATCAATTTTGAATGCAACATATATTGACATTTATATTGTTTAATAATATATAGATATCAAAAGCTAGAAGACACCACTTTATTGTAATGAACAAAATAAGGAACAAGTCCACTGGCATATGGTACTGGAAACACAGAATGTATTTTGATATATTTTTGTTTCATTCTGAATATGGTCCATTTTTGTGATTTGAACACTAAACAAACTTCATCTTTTACTACAGGGTCCCCAACCCCTGGTCTGTGGTCCAGTAACCAGGCTGCAGCCCAGCTGGAACCGGGCTGCACAGGCAATGGGCAGAGGCGTAAAGCTCCATTTGTGTAAGTAGTAGGCGGGTGGGTAGATGTGCAAAACTATCCCCTCTCCACTGCTGCTGTTGCTGGTCTGCGGAGCCAGAAAGGTTGGGGTCCGCTGCTTTAATAAATTTGTTAAGTTGATAAAACAACACAGAAAATAACACTGTATATTTGCCCTTTTTTCAAGACACAGTTATTGGATGAATTAAGACTTACATTTTATTTTTCACATGCCAAAATATTTGCTGTGTTAAAACAATTAGTCTAAATTAAATGAATCCCTAATATTTCTTTGCAATTTTACAATAGTCCCTGATTTCAGCATGAATAGGCTTCAGCAACATATGATCATATTTGCATGAACACATTAGGAGTTTTCCTTTCCTGTTTTGGGGATTGAGGAAAAATCAATCATACTGACAGATATATTTTTAAATGGATGAAACTTTACTTTCAGAAAGCTTTAAAAATCAAATCTTTTATGTTTGAGATGAGACACAGACTGATGTGTACAAGCAGATTCTAAGAATATTCTTACAACTTCTCAGATATATCTATTCAAAAACTTTTAACCAAATATAACAGACAAAGATGAGATGCCATGCTTATTGGACAAATATGAAATAATCATGATGGCGCCTTAATCACGAAAGTGAATTAGCTCTCACTATCCTGGCTTGAAAAGCATCTTTTTGATTTGTTAAGGTAAAAATTGAACACATTGGCATTTTTGCAACAGGTTTTATAATATATTTTTCCCAATTATGGTAACTATGATTGAGCTTACTGGAGTGGAGATGAGTGGATACATACAGGAACAAGACACAGATGATCTGGGAGGGGAGAGTATGTAAGAAAGAATGCTTCCCGTGAATCCAGGAGGTAGATGAGGCAAGTGTTCTCACTGGTGGGAAAACAAACCACTCACAAGCTTTGCCAAGTCATAGTACTGAAAAGGGGGAAAAACCCTTTATTTCCAAGAAAGCAGCAACAAAGAGGGAAAAAAACCACATGGAACTTCTATATGGTAGTTTTCATTCTGTTTCTCCTCCCAACAGCCAAGAATAGGCAGGGCGTAATGAACAAATTACCTCTTCAATTGATGAAAATGTTTTTATTATGGAACTCAAAATAGTATGTGTCTTCAGAGGTGCTATAGCCCCTGGAATCCTAATAATTTCCTGCCTTGAATTCTGCACAAAATAAAAAGAAAGGTACAGTTAGAAAAATGGGATAAGGAGAATTTAAAGAGCAAAAGCTCAAATGAATATAGTTGTAAATATAAAAAACCTGGACCAAGAATGAGAGTTTGGTATTTGGTGTAATGGTTAAGGCATCAGACTAGAAAATAGGAGACTATGATTTTAGCCCCACTTTAGTCAGCTGTGTGATCTTGGACCAGTCATACTCAGCCCTTGGAAGCAGGCAAGAGCAAAACACAATCTTGCCAAGAAACTACATAGACTGCTTCTAAGTGGATCATAAGCTTCCTAACAGACAGGAAGCAGCAGGTGAAGCTAGGCAGAATCACATCTGATACCTGTACAATTAGCTCAGCCCCCCCCCCCCCCCCAAGGCTCTGTGCTTTCTCCACTTCGCTTCTCCCTATATAACAATGATTGCATCTCAAACAATCCATCTGTTAAAATATGGAAGCTTTCAGATGATACAACAGTGATTGGTCTCATCTGAGACAACGATGAATCCGCATACAGACAGGAGGTTGTACAACTTGCCTTGTGGTGTAACCAGAATAATCTGGAACTGAACACACACAAACTGTAAAAATGGTGGTAGACTTTAGGAGAAACCCTCCCATACTACCACCTCTTAAAATACTAGATAGCACAGTATCAACAGTAGAGACCTTCAGATTTCTAGGTTCTTTTATATCACAAGATCTAAATCAAAAACATCATCAAAAAAGCACAACAAAGAATGTTCTTTCTGTGCCAACTCAGAAAGCTCAAACTACCCAAAGAGCTGCTGATCCAGTTCTACAGAGGAATTATTGAGTCTATCATCTGCACCTCTATAACTGTCTGGTTTTGTTCTGCAACCTAACAGGACAGACATAGACTTCAGAGGATAATTAGGACTGCAGAAAAAACAATTACTACCCATCTGCCTTCAATCGAGGACCTGTATACTGCACGAGTCAAAAAGAGGGCTGTGAAAATATTTACAGACCCCTCACATCCCAGACATAAACTGTTTCAACTCCTTCCCTCAAAACGATGCTATAGAGCACTGTGCATCAGAACAACTAGACACAAGGACAGTTTTTTCCCAAATGCCATCTTTCTGCTAAACAAATAATTCCCTCAACATTGTCCAATATTTACAAAATCTGCACTATTACTGTTTATCTTCTCATCACTCCTTCTTACCCATCCCTTCCCACTTGTGACTGTATGACTGTAACTTTGCCGCTTGTATCCTTACGATTTATATTGTTTCCTAATATGATTTGATTGCTTATTGTACTCTAAGGCTATTATTAAGTGTTGCATCTTATGATTCTTGACTCTTGATGAATGTATCTTCTTTTATGTACACTGAGAGCATTTACACCAAGACAAATTTCTTGTATGACCAATCACACTTGGTCAATAAGAGAATTCTATTCTAGTTATATAGTTGCCAGGTGTCAATACAGACTGGGCTTAAAAAATTCATAAAATGTAACAAATCAGATTTCTGAGAACACTTAAGTTTTAGATATTTATATTGGAAGAAAAGGGGCAGGGAGCCAAAGGCTCTCAAAGAACTCCCAACTGGCTGCCCAGATAGAAAGTGGAAGAAAGTTGTTTCAGCCAATATCCCAGTTAATGTAATCCTTCCAAACAGATCTTTTCTGGAGACAGCACTCATTAGTATTACAACTCAGCATGACGTCAAAAATCCAAGACTAGAAAAGAAAAAAATCCTCATGTGGACTGATCTTTTAAGTAAATTTGCTTCTTCTGTTTTATCAACACTTAAAAAAGACTTCCATATGGAAAGAAATAGGCAAAACCAGCAGCTCCGAAGTATTTCCTACATTCTGTTGTACTGCCCTTCTTTCAATTTTATGGGTTTCTTTACACAGAATTATTTGACTTGTATTGATGTCATAGTGGACTTAGTTAACCAGGAATGTCATGGCTTTTTCCTTTGCCAGTGAGGCTATCTCGGTAACCTAGGGGCACTTTCCTTGAAGATTTTCAAAGAAAAGAATTTGAGTTCAATATTTTAGACAGTTTGCAGTTTCACATATATTAAACATTGCTGATTTCCTTTGTTGCAATTCCCAGCACTCACCAAAATATGCTGCAGAGGATAGGGTGTATTCATTGGAACAATACTTGAGAGAGTTACAGGACAAAGAAATAGTCATAAAATGTTCCCACTGAAAGCTTCAGCAAATCAAAAAATCCAGCACTATAGAGAGGATACCACTGAATGTCATTATTAGCATTAGCATTAGATTCTCCCATGCTATGTACAGTAACTTATTGGGCAGCAAGGGATCTCTGGTATTTTTTGTTTTCGGCAAGTTCATAAGCATTTTCCCATGTGATGTTTAAAGTCTTTAAGGCATCTATGTATCCTTCACCATTGTCGTTAACACATATATTTTAAAAGGATTGACTAACTCTTGTGGAATTCACAGCAGAAATTACTTCTCAGTTTAGAGATTTGGTTGGTTCTTACCCTACATTCCTATCAATGTTTATTCAAAATTCTCACTAGGCTGCCCTATGGGGATCATGATTAGAATAAAGGTGTATTCATCCCACATTCTGCAATCATTTCTAATTAGCAATTTATGTAGTCTTCAAGCCATAACTGGGGCAATTGATCTCTTCCAAGAACAAGCTTTTGAAGAAATGGATGATGCTATAAATGAACACCTTTTTGACTGTTGCATAACTCTTAAAGAGATAAAGGCCTAAGAAAGGATATTTTACAAAACAACCATTCTTCTTTTCCATTACAATTGCCAAAAGAGAAAGTTTCTGGCTTCTGAAAAACCAAAGAACAAACTCTTCTAGTTGATCTCCCATTATGTAATTTTCGTTGCAGAGACTGAATCCTTCCAATGTATGAAAAGTTACATGTTTTGCAGCCTATTACTGCCACCTTATGTGATTTCTTGCCACTGCACATCAAACCAGAGGTTACAATACTATCATTTCCCCATCCTAATGAATAACTTCAGCGTAGATGGTAGCAGTGACAGAGAAAAGTATACAGTATATCATATAGACGGTGGAGCTACCATACCATAGTTATATCTTTTCTTAATCCTATGGTAAAATGCCATTGTACTTCTCTTCATATCTGTTAAAAATGCAGGAACATTGCTTGCTTTCATATAATATCGAAGACATCGTTTTACAATGAAAATTATTTAAATATCACATCCAGCACCCAGCACCTGGCCTCTCAGAAAATGTTCCATAATCATGGGAAATGGTGCAAGGAACAAATTTTTCCCTTCCTGAATAATTATGTAAAATAAACTCTGAACACTGAGACCTAATGTTGCATGTTGGAGAATCTTCCTTCTGGTAACCCTAGCTTGTAAAGAGAGCTGAGAATGCTGTTTTAGGCCTCAGTTACCCCTGGTAAAAATCATTATGGAATTGAGAGTGATGTGTGATGATGTGTTTTCAGGGGGGAGTGGGACGATTGATAGCTGGCTGACTTGGACTAGAAATTGCTGGATTCTGAAGCAGAAGCAATGCAAAGAGCCAGATCACCTAGTTATTCGGTATGGTTGTCCTTTTGATATTGGATGAGGTTCGTTCTTCCAGAATAAGAATTAGAGCTGATAAGGAACTAACAAAGATCAGAGGGAATTAATTTGTTGGTTGGCAGTAGGGCAGAAAATAATGTCATGGTAATGGATGGGGAAGAATCTGGTGGGAGATAGGGGGCATGTCACTCTAACAGAAGAGATGGACTTTTATGAACTTTTTATTAAACAAATTTATATAGCCACATAGCTCACACATACCTATGAAGCTAAGAACTTCTATGGAACTGGCTTTTTTATACTATTTCTGTACCACAACCTTTTGGACTATATCCCAATATCTAATCATTGGTAATTCTGTTGCCCTGGACTCCAACTGCGATCTGTAATAAGGCCTCTTTTTTCCAAAACCTCATTCCATATGGGAGAATTGCTACACAGTTCAGCTGAGTTTGTTAGGAAAAACTAAAGATGGATTGGATTGAATGACGCCTCGTGGTTTCTCTGGATAATTGTTTTTGTTTCTAAGTTTTTTGAGGTACTCTGCCCAGAGTCATTGATGAAATGGGGCAGCTATAGAAATAAAATACATAATTGTCATCCTGTCTCTTACTAGATCAATGCCCCCCCCCCCAAAAAAAAAAGGTTAAGAGAGGGTTACCGATCATACTTGCGGATGATCTCTGTCAAAACTTGGGATAGGATGATGCATTATCCTTGACTAGCCATGATTTCTCAACATCAATCATAGTATTCTTCTGAACTGCCAAAAGAGATTAGGAGTGGGATGCATGGTATTATCATGGTTCTTCCTCTGGAATTGGTTTCAGTCAATATTGGTGTAGGGAATGGGTTTAGATCTAAGCCTTAGCTTTGTGGGGTCCTGTAGGACTTTACTATCTCCCATCTCCTATTTAGCATCTACATCAGTGGTGGGTTTCAAATTTGTTTACCAACGGTTCTATGGGTGTGGCTTGGTGGGTGGAGTGCGTGTGCAGAGGGTTTGCAACTAACGTTTGACTGCAATCCTGCACTCTCCCTGTGTCCTCAACAGCTGATGCACAGCAATTCACTGCCGTGTGAAGCAGCTGAGCTTCAAAACCAGGAAATAAAGGTCAGAATAGAGCCGGGGCTGGCGGGAGGGCCCAGCAGCTGATCGTCGGAGAGAACCGGTTGGCTCACAGATGATCCTCAGAGCTACCGGTTCAGCTGAACTGGGCTGAACCGGTAGAATACCACCACTGAATGAGGCTGCTGGATAAGGTCATCCAACATATGTGATCAGATTTCATCAGCAAACTAACTACCATTCAGCTATATATCTCCAACCCTGAGTGACAAAGTGATGCCATCCATGATCTTTCTTAGTGTCTGGTGGCTATGGGTGCCTAACTGGAAAGAAACAAGTCTCAGCCCTAATGGCTATAAGTTTTAAAGCCTACCAGATCTAGCAATTACTCATCATTGATTAATTACTGAGGTTGCATTACTGCAAATGGAAGGAGTGATTAAATTCACAAGTCCTAGATTTGCAGACCCTACTGAAAGAGTAGATGGCAGCCAGGGCTAGCAGGGCCTTCCTTTCCTTATCTGTGAAGCTTTGGGACAATGACTTGGATCTTTATCCTCCTTTTAGACTATTGTGTATAAGTGGAGCTGCCTTTATTGGATAATTTGGCATCTACGACTGACATAAAAACTAGCAGCCAGACTTCTGAAAGGGGAAAGCCACTACTATTAAAATACGCTACTTTGGTTGCTTTAGTAGTTATCAATAGGCTTCTATTTGCAGTAACTTTAACCTAAAAAGCTCTATACACTTCAATTTCATCTGAAGTCATCTGCTTCAGATGGATTCTGCCCACCCTGTAGCATCACCTATAAAAGGGGTACTTCAAGTTCTAATGCTGATCCAGTTCTACAGAGGAATTATTGAGTGTGTCATCTGCACCTCTAAACTGTCTGGTTTTGTTCTGCAACCCAACAGGACAGACACAAACTTCAGAGGATGTTTAGGACTGCAGAAAAAACAAGTACTACAAACCTTCAATTGAGGACCTGCATACCGCACGAGTCAAAAAGAGGGCTGTGAAAATATTTACAGATCCCTCACATCCCGGACATAAACTGTTTCAACTCCTTCTCTCAAAACGACGCTATAGAGCACTGCGCCTCAGAACAGCTAGACACAAGGACAGTTTTTCCCCAAATGCCATCTTTCTGCTAAACAAATAATTCCCTCAACACTAACCATTTACAGAGTCTGCGCTATTACTGTTAATCTCATCACTCCTTATCACCCATCCCCTCCCACTTGTGACTCTATGACTGCAACTTTGCCGCTTGTATCCTTACGATTTATATTGACTGTTTCCTAGTATGTTTGCTTGCTTATTGTACCTTGTGACTATCATTAAGTGTTGTACCTTACGATTCTTGACGAATGTATCTTTTCTTTTATGTACAACTGAGAGCATATGCACCAAGACAAATTCCTTGTGTGTCCAATCACACTTGGCCAATAAAGGGGGCCATTCAAGAGATGAGGGGGATGTAGACCGAAAAGCAGTTTTGTCATAGAATCTTGTACATCTTGCCACCAGGAATGCATTTGACCCTTTGTAAGGCAGGAAAGGCTATTTTGATTTGAAACTTAGCAGTGATGGTGGGTTACCTTTAATTGGGATTTTATTTTATAGGCTGGAGATAGCGGGTCGTTTGAGGTTATGTTATTTTATCGGACTTCTTACCAGGTTTTTTTTTTTTTTAAATGCTTGTGAACAGTCCAGAATCTTGGGGAAGGGATATGTAATGCTAGATACATCATGAACTTGCTCTTCTTGCATTCCTACGGCTCTCCAGATATTGACGGATTGCTCTTTATTTCAGTAAAAAGCCCTTTACCGTTGGGAGTTCCTATTTATGATGCTAGAATGAAATAAATTGAAGAGTTGGGGAGGAGGGAGGGAACCCCTGAAGGACCCGGGATGCCCGGCTGCTTCTAAAGATGCCAGAACTCGACTGAGCCTTGATCGGTTTCCCAGCCGCACGAAAGACTCCGCGGTGGTTTCGAAGCCTCCGGCCCTGTTGAAAATCCAGCGTCCTCCCCCACCCCTCTCCCCCTCTCCGCAGTTCCTGGGACAACTCCCGCGGTGTCTAACGAGGCCGCGACCTGTAGGAGGAGATTTGCGCGGCCCTTTCTCTCTCCACCTCCGGCTCTCGCCATTGTTCCCGCCCCCTCGCCGACTCTTTCGGGCCTCTGTTCGCCGTGGCCGACGCGGCGCCGCTCGCCGTCTCCCTCCCGACCTTTTCTGCCGAAGCCGAAGCCGCCGCCTCCTTCTCTTTCTCCTCCATCTCGAGCTCGTGTTGCTCGGCTCGCACACCTGGTCTGTTCCCGAAGGGGAGATCCCAGGCCTCCGACCGCCATGTCCCGCTATACGCGGCCTCCCAACACCTCGCTCTTCGTCAGGAACGTGGCGGACGCCACTAGGTGAGGAGACGGTGGAGGGAGGCGGCCTGGAGCTATCAGGGAGCGGCTGCGGGAAAAGGCGATGGGCCTTTTCGGAAGAACGGGGCTTGTCGCTCCTCTATTTTGGGAACAGGGCGCTGAGACAAGAGACGTGGGGCTCGGACGGAGCGTAATGAGCGGCCCGGGTTAGGGATGAGGGGGAAAGAGAGCGTCACCATTTTCGAGGTGGTGGCATTATATTTGTTTTAATTCCCCACCAAAGTCTGTGCATTTAATACCTGCACCGAATATTACCCTATGGGGAAGCTTTGCTCCTCAAGGCCTCTGAAGCTTATCCCGAGGAGAACGTTGTTCATTTCCTTGCTAATTTTTTCCTCAAAATGTTATTTATTGGGTATTTAAAAAAAAATCATAGAATGCACAATGGGAAAAAAGTACGAGGGGGAAAAAAAATAAAGCCTCTCTTTCGGATTAAGGAGTAAGAGCTTCCAATGTCAATTCTCCCCCCTGCCTTGCTTTAAGAGGAAAACGAATTAATTCCTTTGAGGAAGACTTAACTTGCTTTTGTATCACCATAGCAGTATGTTTCTCTGGGGGAATCTAGCTGCATGCCCCAACACGTTGGTCCCAAGATTTGGGAAGACCTCCACAGATTTTTGATATCTTCCCAGTGTGCTTTCAATGAAATGTAAGCTTAGACCAAGGATATAATTCTGTGGATTCAGTCTCACCTTCCTTTTCTTTTGATATCATTACCTCCAGGCCTGAGGTTTAATTGAAAGTCATATAACTTAATGATGCAAATGGGAATTAGGCTTCTGTAATTTTTTTTTTTAATACAAGGTAGGTACTGTATGTTTTGAGATGTGGAGATTATAATTTGGAAGTGGATTGTATTTGCTGAAATTCTCTCCTGTCAGTGAAGAGGCAACCGGTTGTTTGTATAGGTTTCTGTTCTTCCTTATGTTTTGAAAATAACTTGTCTTATCATGTTATATGATAAGATTTTTGCCCTCGTAGATATCAATTACATATAAAATGTCTACTGTGTATTTCATCAGTATCGTTAATTGAAAATTATTTTTCAATTTTAACTGATTTAAGTACAGTTCCCTGATTAATTAACATTTAATCATTTCTAATATACATGGTAAAGTTTCCCCCAAATTGAGTTTGGCTCCTGGTAATTGCATCCATGCAATTTTTTCTGAAGTATTATCAAAATTATTTGTAATTGCCTTCTGTTGCTGTGTGTATGAGAGAGTCATTTATTGCCCATTCTAATCATCAACCCCAAGATTTTCAAATTGTCCTTCACTCAGCAATAATCAGGGCTGAGCCTGTTTACCTCCATAGATTTATCATTTTAAAAATGAATATAGTAAACCTATTGAAACAGTTTTTCTTTAACATAGGAGACCTTTATCTAAAAGGTTTTACAGTTATCCTGTCTTCTTGGGACTTAAAAAGAGAACAGAATAAATAGATCATATAACATTTGAATCCAAATTAGTCAGAGATGTTTTGGATCTAGCATAGCTAGATACCCTCACTACCCCCTTAAAAGGATACAAACGTTCCTGGGCTTATTGGTAGATGTATAAACTCAGAACAAATGTTTAAAATTGGGAGATGGCTGTTGCTATCCTTATTAAGCGCATTATGAGAACATGGCAGGATAGAAGTAAATGCCCACACACAGTCTGTATAAATTTGGTACATATGTTCCTGTTGGCTTTTAGGTGCTCCTTAAGAAAAGATTTTTTGAAATGACCCTCATAGCATTAGTATTCCATATATTATTATTAACTCACTCTGTTGCTAAGGAGTTTTACTCCCCCTCCCCACTAGAAAAGAAATCTGTTCCAAATGCAAAAGACCAAGCAGAGGAGAGGAGCTTCAGTCTTAATTTCACAGCAGCAACCAGTTTTGGTACCGAATAGTTGAGTTAAGCCACACCCAGGCTCCTTGCTGTCTCCTTGCTCACACAGCAATACTGCTTTAGTTTCCACACAGCAATACTGCTTTAGTTTCCAAACAGCCCTCAACTCTCTCACACACTGACAGGATGCTAGCCAGATGAATACCGATGGATGCTGGTAGGCAGAGGCACAATTTTTCCCCCTTATTTTCCTCCTCAAAAGCTAAGCCCAATCACATAGTTTTGTAGTGAAGCATGGGTATAGAGCTAGTTACATATAAAACTTCAATGCAGTATGGCAGTGGCTTCATAACTGGATGTTCAACTCAGCTATCCAGGTGATTCCCTCTGGATTTGCTTCATTCAGATCTTCTATCTAGGGAATTAGAATGTCTCAAGCAATCTTGCATGATGTGTTTCATACTTTGTGAGATGGTGACAGGACAACCTATGTTGCTGCTTCTGAAGGCCTCTTGAATTCATGTATTTCCTGAGCAAGCACTGCTACTGTGGCTCTTTTCAGGAGCTATCAAGAAATATAGAGAGTGTACTCACTTTTAATTTTGAAACACCTTTATGCAAATCTAAATACTGCATACACCTGAGTATAAATTGTAAAACAATTCTTTATGAATAGAATGCAGTTGTATAGTTCTTTCCTCTATTGAAGTACCACCCTTTTATCTTTCATTAACAGAAAACTGCATTCCGATAAAATCTGTTACCATTGCTAAACCATAACCTGTTATTTTAACCTCTGTTTCAACTCTTTATACTTCCCTGTCTTATCCCCAAGGTAATGAGTGATAAAAGTAGCCATGATGATATCCAAGCAGGAGGAAAACATTCCTTTAGTATTACAGCCAAGAGCAGCTTAAGTTTATCTTGCTCATGGGTGAGGGCAACATCAGGAGATCTGATAAAATAAAGATGCTTCCAGGCCATTTTTATGTTACAGTTTAGGTACCAGTAGAGAAAGGGCCTTTCCCATTTATTTGAGAGTAGGAAACTTCTCTGACAATTTCATTGATTTGTTTTCATTGTAATGGACCCATAAATTATAGGTTGCTTACATATAAACAGAAGGATGCTGTGGAAACTCCCACTGATGGAAAAATCAAGGATATTGTTAATGAGTTAATTTACCTGTTGTTGATCTAGCCAGTTTCTTTTTGTAGCAAGAAAAGGGAGGAATGAAAAAGCACAAGGACAGTGAATATGATCACTTTCATGACTGTATCCCCTTTCTATCAGAATATTCCCTGAGGAGAGATATTCTCACAAGAATTTAGGAAGCAAGGCATCATATTCTGCAAGTATAGGGTTTTTGCAATTTCTCTTTCAAAAATGATCAAATTCCTCATTTAATGGGAATTTTAGAATTAAACCACCTCTTTCTTTAAAGATGAAATGAGTAGTTAATTATTTTCTTCTTTGTTCCTCAAAAATTTGGGGAGAATTCAATTTAGCTGACAGCTGTACAGTGAGAAAATACTATTGTTTTACATCACAATATAACTGTAATGTAGATTGGCCCTTTTGCATTAGCAAAAGGTACATGATAAATGCTTTATTGAAACAGATTAATTTTGAACAATGCAAATTGATTTAGGATCATTTAAACATTTAAAATTTGTTTGCTAAGATTCTAATATGGATCTGTACCACCATTCGTTTCACACACCCTCCCATGTAGCTTGTTAATTAAGTTTTTGAAATACTCCATCTTTATTCATTGGTTCTTATACTTAAACAACAAGCAGTGAATCAAACAAACAGTGTTTATACACTAAATAACGATATAGAAGAATGAGACTCATGTAAATTGGGATCAGTTTGTTTAAATCCGGGGTTCTAGGGATTTCCTTCAGCTTGTAGAGATAGTATTTTTATTTTTTGAATGCAAAGGCTTTGTTCCAACCAGAATGGAATTTCTTTTAATTTTTGTTAGAGAAGTGAGACAATTCCCTTGTTTATAATAGGATTTTTGTTTATTTGCAATGACTGATTCTTTATCTATGACAAGTTCCCCAAAAAGTTTCCTTTTAGCTAATGAATAAATGATTATTGTCCAAACTATCAGAAATTTGTATAAATACCTAGTTATTTGGTTGTATAATCAGAAAACATAGAAGCAAAAATAAAGAACCCTATTCCAGCAGTTAGCCCATGATTCCATTTGTACGATACAGATTTTGTAGATATTGAATTAACCATTTTCTGAGTTCATGTCACATATTTATTGGACTTAATCAAATAGGTTAGGTCAACCAGTTCATACATACATGGTTCAGTTTTTTATATAAGTGTTATATCCTGCCTTTTTCTCCAGGATCTCAAAGTAGCGCGCGCGCACACACACACACACACACACACACAGCATTCTCTGTGCATTAGATTGAGCTGGATAACTAAATTCTGAGGTGAAATTCTAAAGTGAAGGTGGAAATTTAACCTGGTTTTCTCCATGCTAATCTTAACACCTTAATATTTGTCCTGTAGTGTAGCTGTTATGTTTATAACTAACCTATTTAAGGTTACATTATACAATACATAGTATAATGTATTGTAGAAATGCGGTTCTTAATTACTAATTAGTATAGGGCCTTCAGTAAATGTGATCTTTCTTTGATCCTCATTTATTCAGTTCTCTGTAGTGCATGATCACTTTTATGAGTTCTTGTAACCCTTTCCAAACTCACCACTACATCACATTTTTACTGTGTAAAGAAGTTTTCATTTTCTCTTTCCTGAATCAGTTTAAATGTAGACTTCATGTTCAGCTGTCACTATATTTGTGAGAGAAAAATGTGTGCTTTTACTTTCTCATAGTGTTCTCACCTGCATAAGTCCTGGTACAATCTGTCAGGCTACATTGTACTCTTTTTTTAGATTTGCAAAGAGAACAGTGTATAATAGCAGTTTTAGGAAGGGAAAAAAACTTTGAAATGTTCTTGTTTGTGGCCTTTTTGTCATGCATCTAGCTGCCTGAATTGTTTCACTGTTCAAATAAAACACAAATAAAAATTGTCCATTACTAGAAAAATAAAGTTAAGGGAGGCTTTAAAGGTCTGTTTTTGCTTAATATAATAGTCATATATTTGAAAGTATTAAAATATTTGCCAGTTTTGATTTCCCCAAGTAGCCAAAGTAGTGGTTAAAATTTGAAGTAATACCACAAGAAATCTTAGGATTATACAAAGTATTTTTTAAAAAATATTTTTAAATATGGAAAACATTTCATGGGTACCAGGTGCCATTATATAGAAACACTCATGTTTTTTTGCCTTATTTCTAAAACACTTCAGGCCTGAGGATTTGCGCCGTGAATTTGGTCGATATGGCCCTGTAGTAGACGTATACATTCCGCTTGACTTCTACACAAGACGCCCACGAGGATTTGCTTATATACAATATCCTTTATTTCATTGTATTGTTATTGCGGTGCATTGTTGTTATTGCATCCTAACTTAATGTATTTATTTCTTTGTCTCAGAAAATGTAAAGCAGTCCACAGTGGCTGGCAAGCACCCCAAAGTTTGAATGAACCCGGTTAGATAGAGTCCAAGCAGGCAAGCCAAAAGACACCTTAAAGTTCAAGCTTCAAGGAATAAAGAGGGAGGGTGGAAAAAGATAAAAAGAAAACTGGAAGAGGGAAAGTCCTTTTTCAAGGAAAAAGACAAAGCCACAACACCAAGTTAAGGCTTCGGCTTTCCGACATTTGCACGAGTTCCAAAGTCAAAGCCAAGTCTGATTTGGTTGGTTCTACGGCCCTTGTCAAGTCCATCTAGCAAGCCCAAAAGAGTAACGGTCAAGATCAAGTGACATGGAGGTAACTGACAAAGTTTCCTTTTGTATCTTATCGCTCAAACTCTTACATTTCAAGTCAAGAATTTGTTTGTTTATAACTGTTCTAGTTTTAAATACTGTTTTCTTAAATTAACACAAAATAATTGTATACGAATATTTGTTGGCTTTTCTATTAATTTATTCCCTAACAAAATCAATATAAATGCAATAGTGCTTGTTTTGATTATCTAGCACAATTTTTATATCATCAAAATTTATTTGTTGTAAAAGAATTTAAAAAATAGCAAAATGAAAAGAAAGTCAGATTATGAAAATAAGTGGCAGAATAATATTAGACTATGTTTTCAAATTTTAAACTGTAGTTATCCATTAGGTGCGAATGAAGACCCTTATTGCAAGGTGCATACTGTAACTGTATTTGCACCCAAAGATGCACTAGATATATAAGGGCTCAATTATAGAGAAAATTCCTTCCTGTCAGGACTTTGGCATTCATATAAAAGAAGCATTTTGTTACACAAAGATATGCCATTGAAATGAAATGAAGTTAGCCTGTGCAGGAATTTTGTATTTGTTTCAGTTCTCAAAGATTTTTGGATTTAAAATGCATTCAGTCTTCTCTATTTTGTTTGAATATTTTGAGATGCTTCATATTTTGCAGGATACCAGATGTATGTCTTCCATTGCTGCAGTATACCAGATACACGTCTTCTATTGCTGCTTTTCATAGTTTCAGATGTTGATTTATTGCATTTGTTTACTTTAGACCAATATCTACCCAGTATGATTTACTCAGCAAGTCATGATTAAAACAATTACATTTATGATGTGTGAATATAGACAAAGTGTGAAGGGAGATTTACATTTCCAAACACAGCTGACCAGAATTTTGAAGTCCCACACAGAATACCCACCAACCTTGTAATAGATAATACTTAAAAATTAAATCTATGTACTAACTTTTGCATGCCTATGCAAAATTGGAATGATTACATGATAAGGTAATGATACCTTCTATCTATTCTGGGACCCTGGTAGATGCTTCAACTTGATAGAGTGCAAAGCCAGTAGTGTTTTGAAACATTGAGTGAACACTTGAAAGTGAATAGTGGCCATTGGCTCTTTTTCCTGAATGGGGATGTGATCTTCCTTTCATACTTTACATATTTCTTAGCATTGGTATAATTAAGAGACCACATAGAATATGCAACTGTTAAGCTTTATGTAGAATATAAAAATAAGATAATTTATTTTTAAAACATTTGATTGTGTGGTCTATGCTATATGATACATTTTTTTGCTTTGTGCATGTTTAAAGTGTCCTTAACAGACAGTCATGTTTGAAGATGTTCGTGATGCAGAAGATGCTCTTTATAACCTCAATAGAAAGTGGGTATGTGGCCGACAAATTGAAATACAGTTTGCACAAGGGGATCGCAAAAGTAAGTGAAAATAAACACATCACTTACTTATTCTGCAAATATTTATTTAACAAAGTAGATTTTCATATTGCTTTGAATGATACAAGCACAAAAATCATGACACTCACAATGGAGAGGGACAGTTTATTAAAATGTAAAAGTAATAGCATGCTGACAATGTAAGGCGATTCTGTTTCTTTGCATTCACCCAGTTTTTGTTTTAATTTCCAGCCCCAGGTCAGATGAAGTCAAAAGAACGTCGCCAATGTTCTCCAATGGATTACAGAAGATCAAGAAGCCGCAGCCGAAGGAGGACACGTAGCCGAAGTTCATCATGGGGCTGGAGTAGAAGACACTCTGACAGCTTTAAAGAGTAAGTTAGTTTCAATATCAACCAGTGTAAAAAAAATACCACTTCATAAAGTGGGGCATGATTCAATTGCATAAACTGTTTCAAGATAATATAATGGCAAAGATGGTAACCCGATGGTGAGGGAATGGAAATGCTGTTCAAAGTCATTTTGGAGTAGAATGGCATAAACAAACCATAAACGAATAATGACTTCTGTTATATGTATAGGTTCTGTGTCCTTAAAAAATAATTTGAACACAAGGACTAGAGATGAGAGTTGATCCGCAATGTAGAGTTAACTATGAATGCTTATATTTTATAACTTTGAAGCACTGAATTATCTTTGTTTTGCCTTCTGTCTCTTAGTGGTTGTATTCTTGTTGCCGTTGCAAGGTACAATATGTGCACACAAGATGTACAAAATACAATTCAAAATGTGTTTGGTTTCAGCAGAAAGCTAAACAATTTAGGCATGCTGTCTAAGAAAGATCCATCCACATTCACTTTCTGGGATTGTTTTAAATCCTTTTTTAAATGTCCACAGTAGTTTCCTTAGTTCCAAAAAACAACTGGGGACTTTGGGTACATAGTCTGCCTAGAACACACAATAAAGGAAACAAACTGCGGCAATTGTTTGGATCAAACAAAGATCTAATGCTGTGGATGATTTGCAGGTCAAGACGTAGACGGCATTCTTATAGTCAATCTAAGTCTCGCTCAAAATCTCTTCCAAGGCATTCCAGCTCACCAAGACGATCAATCACACCTCAAAGAAATTCTACCTCTCGAGGAAGATCGCGGTCAAAATCAATGCAGAGATGTTCAAAATATGCTGAGAAATCGCCCTCCAGCTCCCATCGAAGACGTTCTACTTCAAGGACAAAGTCACGCTCACATCCAAAGCGCTCAGGTTCAGTTACCAGATCGCTATCTAAATCTCCACGAAAACATGCCAACTCCAGTTCTCGTTCTAGAAGTTTCTATCAGAGAAATAGTAACCAGTCAGTATCTGAAGAAGATTAATGTGTTTTTCTAACAGTTTTTTATGAGCACAAATTAAGAACAAAATTTGTCCAAATGTACCTGAAATGTAAGATAATTGATTAATGAGAGGTGTTGCTATGTTCTTTGGGTCCATATTTTAAGAAGCAGAACTCTTCAAAATTTGCTAGCATTAAATAAACATTTATTTTGCCTAGATTAGTTTCTCTTAACAATACAATTTGAACCTAGGCTCACTATCAGTATAAGCTAGCATTATGCTCTGCTCTTACATCAAGTTTTCTTTTTTAGACATAATTGTCTTTGCACCTTTCTTTCAAACCTTTGGAACAGTAAGACATTTATGCTACTGTAATTTTGAACTGGCTTAAGGGTTCACACAGGTCTGTCTGGTCCTTTGTAGTGGAGTTGGAAGGGAAAGCCTTTGTCTATCCATTTCTACTTACTTTAGTAGGTATTGCAGTACAGTTGTGTCAGCCAGAAATATGGAGATGCTGATGGATCAGATTTTCCATTCCACCAATGCAAGTCATTCCCCCTCCCCCTGAAATTTCCAAGCAACATTTAAGTGGAGATGAGCATGCAGAAGTGAGTAAAAATCAAAGTAAAATTACATGCAATTCAATGCTTGAATGACAGGTCTGCCCTCCGGATAGGATTAAGTGTTCCAATAATTTGGATTTTATATTGTTTATGTTAATAATTTTGCTGCTGTTGACCTTATTTTAATTGGCACTATTTGGTGCCTTTTTGGTGATACCGAGATTTTATTTGAGGACAACCATTCATGTATATTCTTAAGGCAAGTATCTTTTAAGAAACAAAAATTGATAGGAAGGCGCTGCAACTCAAGTTGTAAAGCTTCTTTAAATTAAAGCTTGTCTATGTTTCTCTAAAGCATGTTAACAGTGTAAATGGGGATACTTGTATAATATATAGAAATACATGTATGACATAAGATAGTAGAAGTCTAGCATTTGTCTTAATTTCATATTTAAAACTGATTATATCTGGCAATTTCACTTCAGACTTTTATTTGAAAAGAAAGTAATACTGTGGAATTTTCTGGAACTAAAATTACGAATTTACACGAATGATTTGTAACATTGCATTACATTAGATCTCACTTCTGTTGTCAAATGAAGATGAATTTCAGGAAATCATTATTTTCCCATAAATGATAAAATATGGTTGAACATTGGATTTCTAGAATGAATGTGGCTTGTGAAAGGGTGTATAAGGACACCAGTCCAAATGAAGTGCCAGACATTCCCCATTTGATCAATAAAAAAAATAATTTGCCTTCAAATAGAAAAAAGAGCTTGACTCACAGTGAAATGCTAAGTCTAGATTTTTTTATTCCTGGATGGGCTGTCTCTGCTATAAAGAGCTTAAAACAAAATACATTTCATAATGTAATTTCCATTTGCAGACTGAACTGATACAGTTCACTTTCTGGTTACATACTGCTTTTTAATAGAAATAGCTTTTGCTCTTGTGCAGCAATCTTTTTTCAGCAACATGAATAATGATCACGTGATTAATTTGATTGAAATTAGTGCTTATGGAAAACAGATTAGTTAAACAGGTTTTTTAAAAGGAGAATTAGAAATATAAGATAATTTGGGTTTGTAATAAAAGTTGTAAAGCACATGATTTTCATGTGTGGTTAAATGTTTTTGTGAAACTCTTAACGTTTGTTGTGTACAATTTATCACATCTATATTTTCAAAATATCATTGTAGTAGGTGATCAGTATAGATGACACCAACAAGCATTTTAAATTCTAAGCCTGTAATATGATTTAACAGTTAAACGACTCAGTATAAAGTCATTGTTAGTGTGTTTAACTCAAGTAACAAAGGGTATTCTATTTTAATTTTTTTTTTTTTGTATTTTACAATATATGACACTTTGCATTGTGTAGTAATATTTGGAAACTTACTATTTGTTTTTTAAATGTATGGTAACTGTGATGTCTGTTACATGGTACAAGTGCTGCATTGTATTAAAATAATTGTAGTGGCAGTAAAACTACATTTCATGAACAAGTGTTGGGAGTATCATTGTTATTTCATAACTTAAGGTATTTCAATAAAATACATGCAGTTTTCATCTTTGCTTCTTTAGACATGTGTTTGCTTTCAGAATCTGTAAATTGCTCGCAATAGAATCAGACTGACTTTTCTTTTGTATTGCAGGAACCATAACCAACAAAGTTCTTATGGGGTCTCAGGTTGCTTGAAAGGACTGGTGCCATATAGGGGAAATTCTGCAGTGTTCTTCTTATTGTGTTAGCTTTTGAAGATTAATGCTGTCATGAAGAGCTATTACACTAGAGACATTCCCCCAAGCTGTTTTGCATTATTGGGAATGTTACAACCATTTCCTTTCTACATCTCTCCAAGATGATGCATGGATGGAACGGAAATAACTTGTTATTTTATTTCAGAACTCAGTAGTCTGATACAGCAGACATGCACTTAGAATTAACTGAGTTCACAATCCTTATATATGAACATAAAATTCCTTTATTAGCAGCATAACTTGGATTGGGAGTTATTTGGTTACTGCTTGTTAAACAGGTGTGACATTACAAGTGTGACCTACTAATTGGCAAACCAATTATTTTTGGCCAACTTTGGTCATTTAAGATAGCACAAACTTGTATGTGACTATTTTGAAGTAATCCTCGGTAATGTTATTGAAGGTGATGATCATTTATTGCTAAATCAGAATGACATGCTGCTAAATTCAATTAAATCACGGTATGATTTGGTATGTACATAAATACCACCCTCTCAGCTTTGTAAGACAGGAAGCAGTCCCAGATAAACTAATTCTATTTTATTACATAATCTTTCAAGTCTGAAAGTAAATTTCTCTTGGCTGCTTTTACAGCCCCAGAAATTAGGGAGAGGATCCCTTCTAAGAGGTTTGCAACACCCACACTCCTGTGGGCTAACTGCTCCTCTGGATATGGCTCCTCTCTGTTTCCCAGTGGTTTCCGCTGACCTTTCGGGCTCAGTTTGTAGCTCTGTGCTCTTTTATGGGAAAGGGCAGATCTTTGGAGAAGCCTCAAACTTCCTTAATCTCTCTCTAAAAAAACCAAAAAAATCCTACCATGTTTCTCCCCGCCCATTGTCACTCTGAGACTGTAACTGGGGTGCTGGGAATACGGTGATACCTGTGGATTACTCTTCAACCAGCAAGACTATGGTTTATTTGTTAACGATAGATATGCAAGTGTTATGTAAACACAGTTTGTGTATGAAATATGAGGCAGCCAATGCATATAGCTCCTGCAATCACCTGTATTTACTCTTAACCATAAGAATACTTTTTTCTTGTCTTCATCATTTTAAAAAATTGCAAAGTAGGATTGCCAGATAAATGGTATTTTACATTCCCGAGGACTGAGAGAAATAGCAGAAAGGCTGCATTAGGCACTGTTTTTTAAAAAAAAAACACTTTATCAGACAATATTACAAAACTTTAAATTTTTGCAATTACCTCATGTGTATAGTTATTATTATAGACAGGGCTGGGCAATATCTTGACAAATTAAAAAAAAAAATCTTTGAACCTAAGCATAAATCTATGAGCTGAAGCAGATATCATCTTGATTCACACCAACTGTTGAATTCAGAAAAAGCTGAAAGCAAAATGAATTCAGGTGAGGTTAAGCTATAAAACAGTATAAGCAATTTGCAGTCTGTGGACTTTTTGTAAACCCTCAACCCTTTTATTTTTTAAAAATGCTGGAGCCTACAAAAATGGCCTTGTATGCCTTGAAATAAGCTTAACAGTCAAAAATGCAAAGAAACTTGCAAGGTGTCTCCTGAAAGGCAGGGCTAGGGATAATAGGACAACAACTGTAGCCAGGATTTTGTCCACTCTTTTCCCATAGGCATGAGACTGCATTCCTAGACAGCATCTCTGATATGAGTAGATCTTTCTTCTAGGGTCATAGATAACTATCTGCAATTATGTGCTGATGAAATTGAAGCTGCCTCCTACTCATCATCCCCATCCTCCTTCAAATCGGGCATGACTCAAATCATGCAGTCTGTGCACTCTCCTAGGCAAATTTTCAGAAGTGAGTTGCCATTGCCTTCTTCCTAAGGCTAAGGGACGGTGACTGACTCAGTTAACCAATTGGCTTTTTGTTGAGGAACTCAGAAATGATGGAAAATAGCTTCTTTGGCATTCGCTTCTTTTTGTTTTCTCTGCAATTTTTACTTATACCCAGTTTGGTTTCTTCTGTTTCTTGTTCTTTGGCAATGTATTTTCATATTCATTGATAATGTTTTTATTTCATACTGTAGTTTGTCTGGTAACTGATTGACTATCAGTGGAGTTCAAGATTTCAAAGCAATTCCTGATATTCTCTTTGAAAATGGTTATAAGCTTAAGAACATATCATGGAAGTTGGTTGCAGTTCATGATCTATTCCATAGTCTGTCTACATGAGCAATTCATGATTGAACCATAGAATTGAGCTGTTCCAATGCCTTATACCAATAATATTGTCAGTTTGATTTCTATGTAACACTCCAACGTTGTCCATGTACATAGGTGGTGTTCTGGTTGTTTGAAGATCATTTGGCTTTTTAAAAATTCATTTAAATAATTAAAATGAAATTAGAATAATATACAATTTAAAATGAAATTGGAAAAGAATACAATAATTTAAGATATAGATAAAATACGATAAAAATTATATTTCAGTGTCACCCTTGCAATCCACCCCAATCAAGTTCCACATATGCAGATCTCAACTGAACTATTTTGTTTAAGTACTGTGCTGTGTTAAATGTTATTTTCACATTCTGGTCACACATACCTTGTTTTGATAGGAGAATCCCAATGAGTCATTTGTTTGGTACATAGATTGAGGGATCTGTCTCTCACCCTCTTATACAGGCAACAATCAAATAGGATGTGAGGCAGGCCTGGTCTTGTATTTTATCCAATTCCATTTTAAATTGCTTTTATCAAATTTTAGTAATAGTTTGTTTCTGGAACTTAGCACTTTGATATGGCCCAAGGGCAGGCAGGCAAGCAAGCAAGCAAATAAATAAATAAATAGTTTGAACAATTACACAAAGATAAGCCATCTGAACTTTGGAAATTGACCTTGAGCAGAGAAAAGGAAGAGAGGGAGAGAGAAGAGGGAAAATAAGAGGAGAGAAGAAACAGACAAAGATCTATAGTAATCCCCTTATTAGACAGTTCAGAAGTTTGTTACAATTGCATTTTTATTGTTTGATACCCAATTTCTACTATGTACCTCTTATGAAGAAAGAATATGGCCAGCTGAAGGTCACTTCCAGTAATGTGATCTTGACAATGGGAGGGCTTAATAGATCAGTTTTAAAAATTGAAAAGTAGAGCTATATTCAGTGCTTGGTGTGACAATTTAAATATTGTTTTTAATTTATTGCAAGGAAGTCATTTCCAGTGCTAACGGCTCATAATTTTAAAACATCTGACACTGACAAAAATATTCAGATAATCAGACAATGGGACTGAGAGAAAATGGTAACTAAAAATAAGATATTTATATTTTATTAAGATGAATTGAGAAAAAAAACTGCCTTCAAAGTTCTGGAATCTTAAATCTTTAAGTCTTAAATCTTTGAAAATAACTACTGTA
Organism: Laticauda colubrina; assembly: GCA_015471245.1. Classification (NCBI taxonomy): domain Eukaryota; kingdom Metazoa; phylum Chordata; class Lepidosauria; order Squamata; family Elapidae; genus Laticauda; species Laticauda colubrina. The sequence continues at coordinate 44,871,115 of BLBF01000007.1, read as the reverse complement.
ATGGCGAATCCGATGTCACTTTAAGATTAACAGATGTATCATTGTTCTTTCACTAAGCAAAATCCATACTTTGGTCTATGAAACATAGACAGACATACGGCCTATCTGTGAAAGTATGTAGCAGTTAAGCTTAGAGCTTAACTGCAAACAAGCTGTAGAACAAGCAAGATGTTCTTGAACAGCAGCAAACTTGCTGGGAAACAGATTTCTATACTCATAGATTTCAAGAAGCTGGGAAGAAAACAGAAAATTAAGATGAAATAAGATGGACCTGTTGAAGAGTTTCATTTGGTGGGGGTAGTTCACTCAAACTCCTGAAGGGATTGTGAATAGGATCTGGACAGGATTACTGAAGAAGGAAGGGATCAAAGGGAAATGATTATTTGAAAGGGAATCATGTTCCAAAGAAACATTTTATGACCCTATTCTGCCAATGTGAGGAATTGCCAGCTAAGCTTAATACACTTGTTTTACTCTGAGAGAAACTAGGAGGGAGCAATTATTACGCATACAGAGATAAGCAGAAATTTCACTATTCAGGCAGGACAATCATGTACCTTTTATAAACTGCTTAAGACCTGGTTGTTCATCCAGGCCTTGAGCTAGAACGAGCCTTTTTGGTTGATTATTGACTTCTTGGCTTTTGGAGTTGGTCCTGGTTGACTGTCTTCCCCCCTCTCTTTTTATTTGTAATCCACTCAGAGTTGCTATGGAGCCTCAAAATTGAAACTATCTTCCTGAAGACATCGTCTGCACAATGTACAGCACATATTCCCTTCACTCAGATATGGCAGATCATACTGGGGCAGCCCAAGGGAACAGATCAACTGACGTTAGAGAGAGTTTCCTTACTCATATCATATGGTTTCATACTAGCTTGTCTACATCACACAGCTCTTTCAATTTGTGAGCAGTATGGTCAAGATATTTTTACATTGTGGGCAGTACTAGTACCCAGTTGTGGAATTAAGAGATTCTTTCACTGAGTTCACAAAGGAGCTGTGCAGATAGGACACAGCAGTGTGAGCCAGATTGGAGTGAGGCAACTCCTACATCACCAAAAGAGCAAGATGCTCCAAAGGTCTGTCATTAGCAAATTACATTGTCTTGCAATCCAGCTGATATAATTAGATTTGCAAGAAGCAATTAAAAGGAGCAGCAAATCCAGCTTCATTGAACATGCTTGCCTTGAAAGAATATTTTGGACATGTGCAAAAGCTTGCCATTTTGCATATATGACACCATCGGCAGAAAGGCCAAAACTATAGATCACAACAATTCATACATGTGTACATAGGATCGAGGTCTATTGATCAGCCACAGATCATGAAGGCAACATGTATGAAATTTGGTAGACCTATAAGCAATATATGGTTTGTACTATATGCCAAGGCCAAAATCATTGTTACAAGTAAAATATAGTCAAAACTGATACACGTCACATTCAGCAAGAATACAATTTACTTCCATTAGCTTGTAGTGACTCTTACAGTATGAGAGCGGTACTTTGATCCTTTAGTGCATTGTAATGAACTAAGTCAAGGATCGCATGTACTATACATTGTCTGCTTTTGTGAAAACATGCAACTTTGAAATACTATCCCACATGTCATTTTTAAAGCCCGTTGAAGTTTCTACAGAATGCTGCTTGTTGCTTTGAAAAGTGTGACCGGAACTGGATTTATCCAAACCATTGTTTTATTTCCCCTAAAAATATATTGATGATGATGATTTCTACCAAAATGGGCTAAACTAGTTCTATTAAACAAAGACTCGTTACATATTTAGCAAAATATAGTTTCACGGGGCCTAGATACAGCACTAGGTGTGTGCAATGCTATTCGATCCAAAGGGTAAGGTGCTTGTGTAGATATCAAGTAGCATTTGTTGGTACTTCCTGAAATGAAATGTACAATATTTTGGGATTTTACAGCAGCCTGAAGCAGTTTTGGAAAAATAAAAAGGTTCTAAGGAATTGTTGCCAGTTGTCACACAACTGTGTACCACAAAGTATCTTTCCTCAAAGTATGGAATAGTTCTAATAACTACATTATTATGTAGTTTTTCTTATTAAAATCAGTGCTAACTGTATTTCAGGGCTGGGGTTAATGCTGTCTTTATTATAAATTAACCATACTGTAATATAACTTGGAAATAATTGTCTTTTTTGTTACTTCCGTATACAACTTGTACTGCTCCCAAAATGAGAGCGTGCAGCTCATTGTTACAGAAACCGAACACCTCATTTTTTTGTGGCATTCCCTTTCATCTGTTCTGGAAGTTTTGTTTCTGGAAAATATACAAATTGTTCCCATAATGACACATTCCAGGTAAACATGTTATTTTTGAACAAGTTTGATAAGGAACAAGTAACTATATATAGCCTGCAGTTAATGTTGGGAATACTGCTGAAAAAAATACCATGAAGATGTGCTTGCATTTTCAGTAGTGCACAGAAGATATCTTCTTCCTTTAGATATGTGATCAAGAGTCTATTAATTATACAGAAGAGTACTGTACAGCCTTCCATATCTAAATTTAGCAAAGTTAAATTTACCTGAGTAAATGGAAGAACTCTGACCTGCCTATCTCAGTTGCAGGAAAATATATGCCTTGGCTATTATACTCTCTCTGTGTGTGTGTGTGTGTGTGTGTGTGTCCAATTCTCTAGGCCATTCGGACGATCACTGTTAAGGTTATGGAATACTGCATCAATGGGTCCAATATGCAATCTTAATATAATGCAGTGAACTAATCACAAAAAATTATTATATTGTAAAATACATTATTTAAGTTTCTAATAATTCTAGCAGTTAGAAAATGTAACCTGTATTGCTGACATAACAAAAATGCTTAGCATTTGATATTCTTTTCTAGATTCAGCCAGACAGAAAATACATAAAAAATAACCACCAAATAAGGGGGAGACCAAATTGTTTTATTTTATTTTTTTAAAGTAGCCAATTATTTCTGGCAGATAGCACTGTTACCTATGTTAGATAATCAGTGCTACATTTCAGGTGTCAAATCCCAAAGTTTGTATGGAAGCTTGTATAGTGTAATTGAATTTAACTCCATATATTGTTTTCAAACAAATTCACATCTTTCTGAAAACTTATTTTTCAATAAAACACTGTGTGCCATGGATTGTAAAATTTTTCCAGTAGTGCAACAGTAATGTTTTCACATTTCCATTTGAAAAGTAATAGATTTTTTTCCTTTGAAAAATCTTAATACCTTGTGCAAATGTTGACAGATCTTTCCATGTGTCAAACACATTTTAAAAAGATGTCCATTATTATGTACAAAAGCCATCTACCGCATGGGCAATGTAAAATACATCCTTTCATAACAAAACTAAAATGTACCTCAAAATATGAATATACACATTACATGATATACATTATTTACATATCCATAAAAAAATTAGAATACAGGTTTCTGTTTTTAAGACTAGTCAGTCCTTTGAACATCAAAATGTAACAAGGCTGGATTCAGATTGCTGGCATGTTCTTTGTCAGTATCCAGAAGCTATGCTTGAACTTTTAAGAGTGTCTTTAAATGGACTGCCATCATCTTCCTGTTTTGGTCAGAAAATTCAACAGTGCTCCCAACCCAGTGACTAGGAGGCTTTGGAAGGACACTGGGTGAAGGAGGATCACTAAATTTTGCCCCAGCATAATTTTCTTTTTGGTTAGCTTCTGTCACAAAAATAGATTTCTTTGCTTTAAAATTTTCTGTATTTTTCAAAGGCTTTTTCTCCTGCCTTTTAATGAGTTCAGATGATAATGATTCTTGCCAAAATGTACTTTCACACTTTTTTGTCGATGGAAATTTATTTAGTGGTATGTTACATTTACTCCTCTGTCTGTTACTCTTCGATTGGTCAGATAGATGCATATTGTGAACAGGCTGATTGTAAGGAAGCGGAATCTTCTCAGATTTTCCCATCCTGTTTTTGAACAACTGCAAAGATAGAAGATAATCTCATAAATATCTCTGACAATAATATCTAATCTCTTTAATATTAAATAAACTCCAGTTAATCCTTTATTATGTTACATGTTAGCTTAAAGTTCCATATAAAAATAAAAGTTAGTCTCACCTAGCTATAAATTGCCTGTTTGCACTTCACAATTGTTGTCAAATTGTTTTATTCTTTTCCTTCATTTCCAGGTTTGCCTTCAGTTTGTAAACTAGATGTCAGGACCTGTCTCACTTTAGAGATAATAGTTTTTGAGATAGCACTGGTCTAAAAACCATCATTAAAAATTAAAATGGAAACAAGTAGAATTCTAGAAATCTTAACACGAATCCCATACAGATGTATGCTTCAATCCAACTAATCTCAAGAATTTGCTTTTAAACCCAAAAATTAGAGATTACTGCCTAAATGGCTGAGGAATGCACTGCTACATGATGTATGAGAATTTTTATAATCAATCAGACCATTGCTGTTATCTTGTATGTTCAACTTTTAAAACTCTGGATGAACAGAATAATGTAACTTCTCTAGCTAGCCAGAGGTTCCCACTGAAAGGACAGATTACAGTTCTAAGGATCTGACCAGGGATCTGAAGACTTCATAGCTGTAACACTGTTTTCTGCAAAAATGTATAGTTCTCAGAACACATTTTAAAATAATGTCCCTAAGTGAGAAACAGTGTCAAGTTAAAATTAAGGTACTAGTAGTCCTCAACTTGCAGCAGCTCATTTAATGACTGTTCCCCATGGTCACATGATCAAAATTCAGCCTCTTGGCAACTGACTCATTTATGCCAGTTGCGATGTCCCAGAATTACCTGATCCCCTTTTGCCACCTGACAAGCACAGTCAATGGGGAAGTCAGATTCACATAACCATGTCACTAACTACACATCTGCAAACGATTCACACTTCAGGGTTGCCTGAAAAGCCATAAAACTGGACAAAACTCACCAAACCAAATGCCTCGCTTCACAACAAATTCTGGGCTCCATTGTGAGGCCTACCTACGTCAACCATCCGATTGCACTACATTGCAAACGCGATAAAGATCTCGGGAGGGGAAAAACTACCAAAATGAAGAGCCCTCAGCAGGAAAGAGTGGCTTTTCCATCAGCTCTCCCCTAAGGAAGGCCTGGAAGATTTTATTTTATTTTATTTTATCTTATTTTATTGGGGGGGGGGGGGGGGGGAGAAAGGGTCAAGCTTAAAAACATTCAGAGATATTCAGTTGCCTGCCAGGATGAAGTGTAAGCCACCAAGGACCCTTCTTATAACTACGTCTTCCAAATCAAAGTCACTTCACCGGCATACTCATACATCAGATTTAAAATATTGAGAATTAATATTTAATTAATTAAATTATTAATTTAATATTAATAATATTTAATATTAATATTATTAATTTAATAAATTCTTAAAAAGATGAAGAAATGCTCAAATCGAACAAACCAAATCGACAAGTAATTCCCCCCACCCCCGGATTTGGGGGGAAGGGGCGGCATTCTCTCGGTCAACAAACACTCCCTGCCCCCACGGTGGGCATCGCGAAGTGAAACCGATTCCTCAGCCTTTCCTCCGCCACGGAGGCGGACCGCCCTCCCCGGTTTCCTATTGGGCAGGGCCTTCGCGTCCCTCTGCCTCTTCGCCAGAGCCCAACAGACTTGAGTAAGTCTGTTGCTGGGCGCAGGCTCGAAGCCGATTGGCGCGCGCTTTCCACCTATCCGCGCCCCTGGAATCTCCCCTGCGGCGGCCGGCTTCACGCGCAGGCGTGATGTAACGGAAACTCGGCCCCGCCCGCCGAGCCCGGAGCGGACTCCGCGCAACTCCTCCCTCGAGCTTCGGAGAAAAGAGCTGCTTTTCGGCCCCTGTGGTCGGTTCGCCTCACCTCTTTTCTGAAGGGCTTGTTTGGAACGACCGGGGTCGTTCTTGGCGAAGGCGCCGGAGCTTCCTCGCCGGAACGTCCCGTTTCTAATCCAGAGTCTGACGAAGCGGTGGAGACTTCGCAGCGGTTGCGCGTCCCTTGCGCGGCGTTTCTTCGTCCCAAGCCGGCGCGGTGTTGTTGGAATTGCTGGAAGCAGCGACACTGTAAGAGGCCGGAGGGTGCAGAGCGGATCTTCCCTCTTCGTCGCCTGACTCTTTTCAGCGATGGTCTTGCGCTACCGTTTGGTCCTAGTCCCGGACAGCAGCCGGGTTGGGGGCTTTCGCTGCTGTAGTCTGCCCGCAGGAGTCGTTGAAAAAGGGACGTAGGAAACGGACGATGGTCCTCAGTACCGGCTGACACCCGGGCTAGAAAGGGCGAAGGCGCTGTGGTAGTCACCATGACGAAGGCTTAGAATATATGCGCAGCAGCGCAAGGGCAGGGAGGAGGGAGCAAGGGGGAGGGAAAAAAACAAAAAACCGGGGAATGGAGGGGATGGGACTGCTGAGCCTCGGTCGGAGCCGAGGCTTCGCTGGTCGAAGCGAGCAGATCCTCTCTCAGGAGAACATGGCGGGGGAGTGAAGCGAGGAACCTCAACGCCCTACTGTTGTTACTCCAAGAAGGACCCTCCCTCTTCCCGTTGACCCGCCAATCAGAACAAAGCGGCAGCGGGCGCTTCCGCCTCCTGTCCAATCAGCAGAGAGCTCGTTCGTTGACGGCATCCGCGACACCAATCCGAGCAGGCGGAAAGCTTGCAAGGAGGTGTGACGCGGGGGGGGGGGGGGGGTGGGGGCGGGGGCGATCACTCTTCCAAGAGTCCTTTAAAGTTTTCTGTGGGCCGGAGCAGTTCGTCGTGGTGGGCGGGGTGTGTCCTTTTGTCTGGAGACAGGCCGCCCTTCCGAATTCGGTAAGAATTCTGAGTAAACAAACCTCGGAGTGGCCCTGTGGGGCGGCATCGGCGTCCAATCACAAGGACGGCAAGCTGCTTTCGCCCGCCTCTCATTTGTGTGAGCGCAAATCCGGGAGGAGGAGGAGGAGGAGGAGAGTGTAGGAAGTGGTCGCCTGCCCGAGGAGAAGGCGTCAAGAGCGGGAAGGAACGCCGGCGGCCGGCTATGGCAGAGGAAGAGGCGGCGGCAGTCATGTTGGTGCCGCGAGGCCCGGAGACTGCGGGGTTGCTCGAGGAACGCGATGGTCCCGTGCGCCAGGAGGAGAGTCTTCCCCACTCGGTGGCCGCCGGCTTCGATCATCATCAGCAGCAGCAGCAGGTCTGGCTGAGCTCTTGGATGGGTGCCGCCTGCCAAATTCCGGCTATCGATCCCAGGGCGCTGCAGGACTTGGCAAGTCTGGCCGTCCGGGTGGCGACGCAAGTCGAGGACCTGCTGCGAAACGTGCAAGGCGCCCTGCAGGCTCTGACGGCCCTCAGCGTGGGCTGCATCCAGACCTACCGAGATGGGGTGGAGAGCCTGGGCGACGCCGTAGACACAAGCATCCGCTCCATGTACACGCTCATGGCCCGCTGCGAGGAGCTGGAGCTGGAGCTGCAGCCGGTACCGGCCCTGGCCAGAGCCATCCGGGACATGAAGAGTGTGCTGGACAGACTGGAAGGCCTCTGCAAATAAGTCTGCTGGGCTGCTTTTCCTGCTGGCCTCTCGGACCTTGAGGCTTGTCTCCAGCCCAAAATGCCTGTCTCTTGATAAGAGTTTTTTTCTTCAGAACCTGCTGCTCGGTAAATCTCAGGATCTCTGCAAAGCTCAGGGTTAACCAGCTCTTAGAAACCGGGTGACATTGGTTGGTCCCTTGAATAAACAACCGGTTCTTCCTCAGTTTCTGCTCCCCTCTCTTGCAACAGTGCCAGTCAAGAAGAACCCCTACTTTCCTTGCACATAAGGGGTTCCTCCGAATCGTTTAGTCTTGATAATACATTTTATGTAGTCTGCTCCGTATATGTTTCGTCAGAAATAAGTCCCAGTGTGTTTGGTGAGGCATACGTGAAAATAAAAGGTGCAAGATTTTAGTCTTGAATTGCCACACAATAGAATTCAATTCCTGAATAAATGGGGAAGTTGAACTGCAAAACATGCTTTTTATTTCTAACTATTTGTAGGCATACATGACATTCTTAACTGCATCATTTATAGGCTTATTGAGATAAATTTGACAGAGGGACAATGTTAATAGCTAAACTTTGTTCACACAGAATTGTTTATATGAGCAATATTAGCATTTATCTTAACGTTTAGTGTTCATCTAAATTTCCAGGTAATATTTATCTTGTTTTATAGGCTTATATTGGTTGAAGTTTGAAAATACTGGAAATAAAAGTGAAGCAACATCTATTTCCCGTATTCACAAGTCAGCCAAGCCACTTTACTTAGACTAAAATTCCTGCAGGGCAATGACATAATATTGAAAAGATGCAAAGTAATAACTGATTTGGGAATTCCCAGGGCTGCAATCTGCCCTCATTTATGAACTGACTGAATGACGTTTAAGAAAGTCAACTTTGTACAAATCCCAAGATGTGGCATAAAACATGATTTGCATATATGCTGAAACTAAGCAGACTGATGGCTAGTCAGTGTTTGAACATGTTGTATACAGGATGTTGGTGAGCATTGGTTGGTTTTTGGGATCAGCTTAGTCTTTCAGGAGAATCACAAGGACGACCAGGCAGAGGAGTTAAGGAGGAAGTGCTTCTTAACATACATTTAATTTGGGGATTTATTGCCATTATCAGAGATGGACCTGGAATTTGAGCATAAATCTTCTCATGTATATAGTGATAATATTCTCCAGATTTTCTTGATTTAGTCACTTTAAAGTGGGAAATTACTTTAAAAAGCAATAAAGATTTATTAAGAACCTACAAGTCATTGTTCATCATGCTAAAATGTATTACGGATTCTTTTCTAATTTCTGTACAGACCTGATATACAGTGCCTTGATTCCTATAGGAAGATGAAATGTAAATGCCTACTATTTTTTGATTCTGCCTATAATTGCCTTGACAATGTTGTGACTGTTAGAAGTGGCTTCGTCTCTCTAGTAATCTCTTTTGGTCTACAGTTTGCTCTCAGGTACCAGTCATCTATGAAACATTAAATATTGACTTGTAAAACTATTAACAAAATAAATAATCTATGTTGGTAATGTTTACCATTTAAAACATTAACAAAATGGTAAAGTATGAACTGTGTTCTTGGGTTTTATTGTTGAAATAAAAAGCCTGTTCCATAGTATTCCCATTTAAAAAGAGTAATATTAATAAAAAGCCTTTCCTATCTGAATATAAGATGTATAACTGCACTGTAGTCAGTAATGTAGGAAGTTAGCACCCACCCCTCTCCTAGAAAATTGAAATATCCTAGGAAATGTTAAAAAGGCAGAATATTTCCTCTAAAAAGAGTAGAAACTCAGAAGCAGAAACTCACCTCAGAAGCAGAAGTTCACCCCCACCTTTGTTAATAGGTGGGCCATTAAGGCCTGAGCCAGAATATTTTACATAACAAAGATCTCCAGATAGAACTGTAGGAATTGCCAAAAGCCTTTTCATTACATCATCATCATCATCCAGCAAGGCTCAACCAAGCCTGGAACTCAGGACAGCCTACAGAGTTGCCCCTGCATGGCCTCATGGGGGTCTGACAACCAATCAATACAAGCTCAAATTCAAATCTCAACAGAGGGTATAAAACTCAGGCACTCTCAGCACTTCAGCCCCCCCCCCCCCTTTTTTTTTTTTTTATCGCTTCCTTTTCACACTGAAGCTCCAAGCCATGTGGTCCTGATATTAAATCTTCCAAGAAGGAACTGAACTGAACCAAGAAGGATATTTCTTTCAAAAGTAGATTTACTCAAAGTTCAGTACTGCTGTTTGAAAATGTCGTTAACTTTCTAGTTGAAATCTGTGACACTAAAGAAATGCTTTTATGCAGCAAATCTTCTATGTTAATGTAAAAAAAGTGATTTTTTAAAAAAATACCATAGGGTGAGTGTGAAAAGGAACTAATTTTTTAATAACCAAGATACCGCTTTATTCTCTAAAAATGTGAGAGGTTTATGCCAACTTTCAGATCAAATCTCCACTGTACAAGCTTTTGTATGGTCAGTTACATGGTGAATTGTTATAAATTTTGTTACTTTTCAAACCCTATAAAACAGAAGCATGGTACTGTTAAGTTTACTGCAGAAATTCAACATATAGTAGTTGCTAATTTGGAAACAGTTTTCCTATTCTATTAGAACTTTTAACTTTTAACTTTATAGTTAAAGCCATATTACATAGATAAAAGGTGAATATTTTATTAATAGGGTTTAGAATAAAACCTTTCATAATCATGCTTTTTTAATCTGGTAAATTTTTCAGATATGGTTAATATCTTAGTTATGATTCTAATCCTATAGTTAGAAAGTATTTTGATTCTTTGTTTGCTAAAGATACTAACCTCTTAAACCAAATTTCTGGAGTCGCCCAACATACCTAGTAAAGTACTATAAACTAATCATAGGACCTTGGTTTGCACAACAGACTAAAATACACGATGGTTGGCTAGTTTGTGGTTCAATGTGAGTCCTGTTTTTGAGTTATACTCTGGCAATGGAGAGCATGTGAACATATGTCACAACATGCAGAAACATTTTTTTAACAATAATTATGCTGTTGCAAAGCTGACGTGGGATGAAAATGGCTTCCAGCTATCCCCGCAGGCCTGTATGTGTGCAACTGCTTTGCTTTCAGGACAGCCAGGTACAGCTTACAAAGCAGCCATCTGTGCTTTGCAAAAACACTGCTGCTCTGAAAATTCAAAAAGAGGTGTTTTTCTCATAACCTTCCATGTGAAATACACAGCACTAGTTCATAGCTTCACCATCTTTTTGTGATACTGGCTCGCTGAATGAATGCTCACTAAAATCCAAACCTCAGCACAATCAAGGGCCATGTGTGCTAGAATGCTGAGAAAATATAACATCTGGAAAATTTAAAGCTGATGAAGGATGGATCAAGATATATTTATTTTCAACTGAGTAAATTATGATTAAAAAAAAACCATATAATTGCTGTTGGCTTTTTTGTTCCATAATATTTTGTTCACAAAAATAAAAGGTAAAAAATCCCAAAGTGTACATATTTGGGGTGTTTTGCTTACATTTTTATTTAATAAAAAGATGTTAAAAACTAAAAAATTCAGTAAATATTTTAGGATACATCCTTTCAGCAAGAATTAATATTTTTTAAAATGTCCTCATTGCATTATATTGTTGCAGATACAATGAAATTGATGCTTTATTTTAAATAATTTGTTCCATTTAGGTAAGAAGCAATTGCATGTATTTTCTGTATTTAATATTTTCAGATGTTTATTTTCTTTTAAAATTTAGCTCATGGGGAGTTGGAGAAAGAAAATGGGCTTATAGTCAAAAGACTTGCTGTTCAATTTAACAAAAACAAACATACAGCTCCAAAAATTCAGTGCTTTGCAGAATTGATGAATATAGATCAGCTAGGGGTAACTGTAATGATTAATGGCTTGAATTTATCAGTATATGTATAATCTGTAAATATCTGTCTTGCATATATTTTTTTCATCTATTTCTCTTTCGTAATTTTATAATTTGTTGTAGTTCTTGTTTTTGTATTTAATTAACTGAAAAGCCCCAAAACATAAACAAGAGGTATGAACATAGTTGGTTAGGAAACTGAATTTTAGTATAATTTACTGTAGACAGAACCATTCTTTTTCAAACAAAATTACCAGAATGACACAGAACAAACATAGCTTCACCAACACAGCTAGTCTCATTTTAAGGCCCTGTCCCACTGCACCAACGGATGCAAGGAGGATGTAAAACAGACAAAAAAGCTTGCCATCTGTTGGTTAACGCGATGTACTCACTGCCTCCGTTTTGCTTCCTCTCTATCCGTCCAGCATCTGTCTATTGACGTTTCATCCACTCAGAAAGTTTTGAGCTGCCCAAAACTTTTGCGTGGAAAATGTATCCAATTCGTCCGTTATGCATCCGCTATATCCGCTAAGCATCCGCTGCGCATCCGCGCAACTCGCATCTGCTCGGACACGGGGAGGAAGCAGAACGCATGCAGAACGGATGCAGAACGGATGCAGAACGGATGCCAAACGGAAACAAAGCGTTTAAAATGGAAAAAACGTTCGCAGAGGGGATCTATCTCGGATATTAAGGATGTCTACAGGATGCCTAGAGGATGCCTAGAGGATGCAAAGGGACACCTATACTGCCTATAAAAAGGGGGAGCAACACATCTGGATCTCACTTTCAGAACAGCCCTGCGGTGTGGACCTCTGCAGCCTTCATCTGCCTCTTCCTCTTCCACAGCATCCAGTCATGTCCACCGTGGATCGTAACACGGTCCTTTTGGCAGCCACCATCCTTCTGCAACAGTGCAAAGCCATCTACAGGCTCTGTGAACTCTACTACGGGAAGAAAAAGGGGCGGCCAAGAAGCATCTGGGTACGAAGATGGTTCGCCAGAAGAGCAGAGGACGGACTGTACAACAAGCTGATGGTGGAGCTCAGGAGCGAAGACACTCGGGCATTCCAGAACTTCATGAGGATGCCGCCAGCCATGTTTGACAAACTTGTGCAGCGGCTGATACCCAGGTTGACCAAGACAAACACCAACTTCCGGCCCAGCCTGGAACCTGGGCTCAAGGTGGCACTCATTCTGTGCCACCTGGTCTCAGGGACCACCTACAGGAGCATGCAGTACGGCTGGAGGGTGCCACCCAACACCATCAGCATTGTGGTCAGAGAAATGCAGGCCATCATCGAAAAATACAAGGAGGAGCTCCTCCAGTGCCCCTCCACTGAAGAAGGATGGAAGAAAGTTGCAGAGCAGTGGTATCGGAGGTGGAACTTCCCACACACCGTGGGAGCCATCGATGGCAAGCACGTGGCCTGCAAAGCGCCAGCCAAGTTGGGGTCCACTTATTTCAACTACAAGGGCTTCTTCAGCATCATCCTCTTCGCCATGGTCGATGCTGACTACAAGTTCATGTACATCGATGCTTCAGGCAGCTGCTCATCTTCAGATGCCCAGGTATACAACGCCAGTCACCTCGAGGAGCTGGAATGCAACCTCATGGTGGGCTTCCCAGATCCAGACCCCCTGCCCAACGACACGCAAGATGTGCCCTACTTCATCGTGGGGGATGACGCCTTCTCCCTCACAACCTACCTCATGAAGCCCTACACCTCCAGACTCCTCACCCGTGAAGAGAGGATTTTCAACTACAGGCTGTCCAGGGCAAGGCGGGTGGTGGAGAACGCCTTTGGCATCCTGGCCAACAGGTTCCAGGTACTTCTCACCACCATGCAGCATCATCACAGACCGTGAGGAGGATCATGGAAGCTTGCTGCATCCTGAACAATCTCATGCGCACCCACTACCCAGTGTTGCAGAACAGGCTCGTGGACCTCCAGCAAGGCAATGGGGACATGGAGCCTGGGGAATGGAGGCAAGGGCGAAACCTGATAGACACTGAGGATGTGCAAGGCCCCAACAGAGCCTCATGTGAAGGGAAGAAGCAGTGCAACCTCCTGAAACACTGGTGCAACTCCCCAGCTGGAGCAGTGGAGTGGCAAGACAGGATGATAGATGCTTAATCGATGCTTCCTTCAGCCTGTCTCATCACACTGATGAGATTGGGCCATGTATGTTGAGCTGCCCTACAATGAACAGGGCATTTAATAAAGAGTTGTGTTTATGTTGACATGTGTGGATGATTGATTATATTGTTATTGATAATAAAGGGCCATAGGTGTGGCACCTGGGAGGGTGGACCATACAGTCCCACTATGCTTGCACTGGAGGTTTATCTATCCCACAGCTATTACCCATCCCAAAGGTATCCCTGCCCATCCCACAGCTATCTCAACCCATCCCACAGCTATCTTAACCCATCCCACAAGCATGCAAAGGCTTAAACCATTTCTAAAAGTTTCCAGCAAGACTTTATTAAAAAAAAAGAAATGAAGCAAGTGTGTGAATCAAAAATAGACTTTATTAACAACAAGCTATAAGACAAAAATGAATCTCTGGCACTCCTCTTGGTTGCTCAGTCTCAGGGGTGAAGGGTGCAGGTGCTGTGGAGGTGGCTGGTGCTGGAGTGCTTGTCATCAGCTCCTCCAGAAGCAGAAGCAGCAGAAGCCCCAGCCCCAGAAGAGCGAGTCCGTGCTGCAGAAGCCCCAGCAGAACCAGAGTGAGAGCCAGGGGGCGGGATGGTAGCCCTGTCCCTCTTGCAAGGGCTGGCAGCAGATGGCTGAGGCTTGCTGTGCTTCAGCATGGTTGTGGGGTTGCTGGCTGGCAGGGAGGCAGGCACCAAGGCTGGCAGGCAGACATGAACCAAGGCTGGCAGGAAGGCAGGCAGCAAGGCTGGCAGGCAGCAAGGCAAGCAGGCAGCAAGGCTGGCAGGCTGGCAGCAAGGCTGGCAGGCAGGCAGACAGCAAGGCTGGCAGGGAGGCTTGCAGCAAGGCATGCAGGCAGGGCAGGGAAGGCTGTCAGTGTGTCCGGCAGCAGGTCTTTCCTCTGAATGGTGACCTGCTTCTGAGCTGCTTCCCTTTGTATCTGCGGGGTTACGCAATGCATCCTCCCCGCATGCGCAATTAACGCTCGGCATCTGTTAGGCTTCTGTGCATCCGCTAGGCTTCCGCTGTGCATCTGCTTCATCTGCTGTGCATCCGCTGTATCCGTTCTGCATCCGCTTTGCTGCGCCCCCACGGAAGCCTAGCAGATGTGCCATCCTCTCCCATCCGCTTCCATCCGCTGAGCTTCCGTTCCGCATCCGCTTTCCATCCGCTCTGCGTCCTCCCCGCGTCCGTGTTATCCGCTCTGGTTATGCAAATTTTTGCCCCTTTTGAGAGCGGATAACAACGGATGGAACATTTTGCTCGTCCATTGTGTCCGTTTTGCATCCGTTGGGCAGTGTGACAGGGCCTTTCCTTTCCTTGCCCAAAGCATTTAAGCTTCAGTTTTTATGTTCTTTTGTGTTTATGGCAAAATCCTTGTTTGCCTCTGTTTTATGGTAGAAAGAATGCAGCTCACGCAGTTATTTCTGCCTTAAAGGTAAAAATAATGCTGTTCTTTATGTTCTTATGTTGTAGTGGTGCACGGGGATGGGGTGAATGGGAAGGCAGATCATCCAGTGAAGGTTTTGGGTTTTGCCTTGGAAAGGATGAAATCAGGAATAAGCTCACAGTTAAACAGTCATGTCCTTTGATGTCTATAACTTTTATGTTGTTGGGAGCATATAATAGAACCACCATTGTAATATTTTTTTTCTTTTTTTCCCCATCTTGGCTTATTCTACATGCAATCCTTGTTTGATTCCTTGCCAAATACAGTTCTTTGTCTCTACTATAATCATTTGTATTGCTGACCTTTCTCCTTTTCCATTGGTGATGCTGTGACCTATTTTCAAGACACCACTGTTCCGACGCTCAACAGCTCTGCAGTTATTCTTTTCCAAGCCAGAAAAGCAATTTGTATATATAAAAAGCTGACATAAGCATTTTAGTGGTTTTGAATATTTATCTTGCCGGGGCAAGTTTGTGGTAAGACAAAATGGCAACAGACTTTCTCTGCATTGTATGCAGTACGGAACATTGGCAATTGAACCAGAAACATTGATAGAATGACCTATTTCAGCCATAAAGTTCACTGGGGGATTTTTAGAGCTAGTTGCTGTTGTCCAGTTTACTGTGCATAATGTAACAACTGTGAAATTGAAAATGTGAAATGTTATCCTGAAATTCCCAAAAGAACAATCGCATAATAAATTATTCAGGTATTTCCTCTAGAATCTAAGATTTGCCCATGAAAAAAGCTAAGCCCTCCTCTGGATCTTTCTTCACAATAATACTGATAGCTAAACCATCTTTATTTGGTAAAGAGATTGGAGGATCATGCGAGGGTACATATTTTGGTGGCTTTTCTTTTGTCCTTATTTTTAAAAATGGTATATTTTTCTCATTTATGCAGTGTCTATTTCTAGCTCATTGCTGTTAGAATTGTGCATGTGCGTGCCATGCACTAAATAAATAATTGCATGCATGTGTCTCTCAGTGTAGCCTACTGCTAATTATTGTAGCACCAAGCTTTAATCTGAAGCTGGGATTGAGGCAATACAAACTCAAAATGTTTGGTATGGCTGTAATGCTGCCGAGAAAAAGAACTGCCTCAAAAATCTAGAATTGTGTTTTTATCAGAGAATGAGATGGTAGGCTTTGTTGGCATTTTGAGGCTCTTTAGTTATTTGACAAGCAAAAACATGTCGCAAACCTCAATTATATAGGAAAAGCAGCTGGAAAAAAATAACTGATCAAGGGTTTGTCTGCTATAAATTAAAGGCTATTATAGGACAGAACATTAAAACAGCTGCTGCCTAGACTTGCTCTTGAAAATTGTAAGCAGGAATGTGGATGACTCAGTCTCATGTGATGTGCAGAGAGAGATGATGTAATGAGTGTGAAATACACATGATTTCCCAGGAGAGCAACACACACACACACACACACACACACACACACACACACACACACACA
>BLBF01000007.1:44837168-44854623 GCA_015471245.1 Laticauda colubrina | reverse complement strand
CACACACACACACACACACACACACACACACACACACACACACACACGGTGTGGCTAATGTTCCTTCTATTCATGGTGAACAAATAAAAGAACAATAATGGCAACGTTATGCCTACACCTTTCTCTGTTGTTAGTCAATTCAAATTCTAACTTCCTATATTCACACAACAAAAAGGAGGTAATGCAGATTTATGATGAAAATATATTGATTAATATTGATGAATCACATGGATGCTTTATTTTGTGGGAGGGAACTAAATGTTCTTTGGATTTAAAGATAGATTTTTCTGGACAAATCTACATGAAATATTGATGGGTGCTAATGTAGATTTGATCTGCGTAAAGCACTTAGTGGTGAAAAAAATAGTACACATTTTCTGTCGGAGACCACAAAGTGGTACCACTGAACAGATTCTGTCCAGTGTGTAATAGAATTGAGAATTAAGAATTGGACTGAGAAGCATCAGTTCTGGATCTGTACAGGTTTCTTTTAACTCATTTTCTGATAAGAACATTTCACAGAAAAATATTCAGAATCTTTACTAAGGACACAGGTGAACAGAATGGACACACAAATGACATTTCTTATACCCTCTTGAAATTTCTGAAACTCTGCTTTTTATTATGGTCTTTGTGAATCAGTTCTTAGATGACACTGTGAAAACCACTTTAGGAGGGTAGATCATAAATTGTCATATATAATTCAGCTTAAGATTTATAACCTGATTTCCCCCTAGTACTCAAGGTAGCTTATGAAGAATTGCTACCTCAAGTCGGGCTGAAAAATAGTAACTGGCTGGAGTCATCCAATATGTTTTCCTGGCTGTGGTCCTAGTCCAATATTGATCAATGCACATGTATACCTACAAACACACATACACAGACCTTTCCTTCCTTCCTTCCTTCCTTCCTTCCTTCCTTCCTTCCTTCCTTCCTTCCTTCCTGTCTTCCCTCCCTCCTTCCCTCCCTCTTTCCTATTCTATTTTTGATGATCTTCTGACAAAGTTTTACAAGTTTTGTATTGTTTCAAAAGCTTTCAAAAATTATAACTTAGCATTATCTCTCAGCCTTTGTCTTGTACGTAGTTTTTAATCTTACTTTCTCACCCAGAATTCATCTTTCTTAAGGAAAATAGCTATATAATTATTCTGATATTCTCAATATACTCATATTCAATGCTATGGTATCCTATAGATATGTAAATACTGTAAATGTTTAAGATGCTACGTCAAGAATATAGCAAGATTATAAAATCTGTAAGAAAATCCATTATTAGTAAGAGGCCAGTGTCATACGTAGCATTTTATTTGTACAGGGATTTTTTTAAACTTTGAACTTTTTGCTGAGCAAGGGAACGGGAAGTATTTGGAGCAATTGTACATGAACGGCCTGGAGTTTCCTGTTTGTTAACATAAATGAGAAGTGACACTGTATTGCATGTGGATGATTACTGGCATTTACGTAGTACTGGGAGTTGGTTACAACATGTGTCAGCAAAAGAGGGAGGCATTTTCTCTTGGCTTTACAGAAAATATGTGATAAGACTTTAGAACACTGCCTCGAAACTAGCTTTGTTCCAGCCACAATTTTCTTTTTTTAAGAAACAGGAAGATCCTGGATCAAAACGACCTCGTTTTTGTCTCCAGTCAAAACACTATGGAACTTTTATATAGGGATTTATTTGCTTTGGTAAATTTAGGAAACATACAGCTTTAAGGGAGAACACTTTCAAATTGAATTATAATGGTCATGACACACAATAGATGAAAAAGAACCAGGAAGGCAAATTTTGTTTAGACATAGAAACTAACACCAATGAAATGTTTTCTTTTAATTGGAGGAAATTCAAATGTTGTTGTGCCTGGTTTTTTTTTCTTTTTTTTTCACATTGGCATCATTCTACTCTGGTTGTTACACTGAGTAATCATAATTTGATTCGCCATTATGTAAATGGTCTTTTTACAACTGATCAAATTAATGGAATGAATGTTGTTGGATTGCATTGAGATACCTTTTTTTTGCCATAGTTTATGTGCACTCATATTTATTCTATTCTTTTGCCTGAAAATCGACAATCTTCTTCCCATGCTGAATAATTAAGTTAAAATACTGTGTTTGTCTTGAAGTTTGGGGGATCAAGAGCCATACTGCAATTTACCAGTTTACCAGAAATCTCTCCAGTTCTATTCATTTACCACTCCACTGTTTACTTTAGTTAGGTTTAGTCTAGTCTTAGTTTAGTTGTTCAGGTTAGACATTGAATTTATCATGGAGACATTCCTATACTATGCAGTGAAAGCCCTCTTTGAGGTAAGAGAGCCTCTATTTTATTTATTTAGTTACTTGTCAACTTGCATGTCTGATTCTAGGATGTAGGATTCAAAGAGGTAACATGATAGGTGGCATGACATAAATAATAGTAATAAGAAATTAAAGGAATCTAGGAACAAGCAAAAATAGTTTTAGAACAGTTTTAGAATAATTTTTGAACCTGAATATTTTAAAAATATTGGTACATCTTCTAGGCCCTGAATTGTGTTACTATCTTTAATTTAAATGCATCCACAAGACTGCCAGAAAAGCTGGGAAACATGACTCTATGGCCTTGCTTGGGGTGCGCAGAAAAGTACATACTCATGGGGCTGGGAAACTATGGATTGAAAAAGGGCCTTTGGATTGGGAAGGAAAATGGCAGAAATAAATATTAGCATGTTAAACCATGGGGTTGATCCCATGGTCACAGTCATGCAGCACAGCACATCTAGTGCCTGCATGGAGGAGTCAAGAAGTAATTGAGATACTTATGTGCTTATGTACTTATGAACACATGATATCAGTTGTATCATGTGTAGGCTAGACACATTCTCTATCTTCTTTAGCAATTTTTACATGGAAGTTGTTGAAAAAGTGGTGGGACTCAAGACTTAGGCAGAAACTGCATTGGTTGCCCCTAGTGGATGATAGCCTCAGGACCTACTTGGGGAAGTTCTAGGTTCTTTTACATTTCTAGGGGCCTTCAGTATTATTAAGCAAAATATCCTGGACCATTTACAAGGGTTGGAAGTTGAGAGCAAGTAGTGATTCTGCTACTTCCTTAGTGGATGGTCCAGTTGATAAAAATAAGGGAGGAGACATCCAGTGGCTGCTCACTTGAGTACATGAAATTGCTGAAGGGAGGTCATCCATCAGTTTGGGATCCAGTATTACTGATACACTGATCATCACCAATTGCATATCCCTGGGATGTTCCAGGGATAGGGTGACCTAGTATTTGGGGGCAGTTAAGCTCAAAATGAACAAACTGAGATTGAATCCTATGTTGTGTGCTCAAACCTACCCCCCCACCTCTCAGTTTAACATGACTATACATAACAGTGATACCAGAACAATACATGTACCAATATCTTCTGTGATAATCAGCCCAAAACCATATCAGAGCAAACTTGACGCAGACTAGCTGATTTAACAGTAGTTTTGTACTGCTGGCTCTTTATGAATTCTTCTTAATTTACAAACAGCTGCATAAAATCCATGCAATTAGTAGTCAAGAGGCTCAGAGTCACACTAAAGTAGAGATGGGAGGATCCGAGCCTCTGACCATGTCATCAACATGATCTTGGAGGCTATGTCAATTGTTCATACAGCAAGGTTTATATTGGAAGAAGAGGGCTGTTTTAACATCACTAATGGCAGAACAACTAAAGGCAACTTCAGGTGTCCCTGCAGCTGGCTAGAGGCAACATTCAGATGATGTCATGAGGATTGTTGCTCAACAGTAGTTAGTGAGAGTCTTCAGGCTATTTAAAAAAAAATATGGATACAATCTGCCAATTTTGTAGCTGTAGAAATCTGCTATTTTTTCTCTCACATCTGTTTCAACACAGACACCTCCCCAGTAAATGACAAATAAATAAAACCCCAAGCAAATTCAGTTTCAGCTCCTATCATAGTAGCCTGATTTAATTTTACAGAAAATAGTCTGCTGCTACTGCAGAGGCAGAGCAGGTAAAAATGAACCCTTTTTTGTTCATAATAATGTATATCCAAGTGGGTTTGTTGACCTTCTCCTATGATTATTTCCAAGCAGCAACATTTCCAGAAATTTATATACATTAAGAATTCAAATAAAATTTTAATATAGTTCCTTCCAGATCCCAGTTTCGAGATATATTTCATAGTTTTTCAAATATAAATGTGTTGAAAAGGTAAATAATACATTTTTAAAAACATTATGTATTTTTATTTAACAGAAAAGTGATCATACAAAATTCAATGGTGAAAATCAATTTTGCAACACACAATGTTTATTGAGGAATCCCACCCACAGATAGAAGTGGAAATGCAGTAAGTATTATAATAGGTTTGGTTTATTGTCTGTATGATCAAATTTGCACATCCACATTTTCCTTGCTGTTTGGAGGACTGGGAGATAATCCATTCAACTGCCAGCTATATTGTAAGTGAATGGAATCCTACTTTAAAAAATCAAATCAAATCGAAGAGCACAGCTGAAATTCGTATTTAAAGTCCAAGGTGAGATCTTTTTTCAATGGAAGTACTCCTGGACATGGTGCTAAATTAAGATTTAATGTTTGAGTATTTCATGGTTAACTTACATTTTGTTACATATCTGCACTGTTGCTACCACAATGAAATCATCCATCATTAAAATGCAACAGAGTGAGAAGATGAAATTTTCGAATAAATTCTAAGATTATTTCCAGGAGTTCCCAGGTATACTCATTCAAAAATATTTAACCAAATGTTTAAATGTTTAAAGATGAGATGCCATGTGTATTGGACAAATGTGAAATGTATTTTCACATATAAAAAGGGAAATTATTATATTGAGAGATCATTGATTTGTAGGAAATTCATATAGTCATGGGAAAAAATGAAAAACATTTATCTCTGAATTTTTTTTGATGTTTTGCTGAGATTTTCAAATTCTGCAGAATTCTATGCCAGGGATGCAGAAGAGTCAAGGACATCCCATAATTGGACTATATTATTCAACCATGAAATAAGAGATTTTAGACAGAATGTGCTCTCTCATGGCATTAGAAATAAAACTTAAGATGACTTGTCTTTATATGCTTGGCTGAATTATTCCAAAAGCAAATGTGATGGAAAATTTTGCTAATAATCTGCCTGATAATTTCTGTCAAACAGTTATTCATTAGCTTGAATTATTCTGTATTGCAATTTGGCTAGTTTTGATTGGACAAAAATGTTATTTGATAAATAATTTAATGTGTTAAGTTTTTTTTACTGAAAAACTTACTTTTTAAAAAATGAATATATTGTTTCTCTTCAAATACAGTCTTCAAATAGAGGATTGAACTAATGTAATTCTGTTCTAACCTACTTGCTTTTAATCTATTTTAGTGAATATTTCAAAAGTTCAAAGATACCTGCAGTCTTTTTGGGGAACTCTGTGATGACTTGGGGTGTGGCACAAAGGCAACTCAGCTAGAGTATAAGTATGGGTCCCTTTATTAGCTCCAACTTTGCCCACAACTTCCTGGTTACCTTTCAGTCTGGAGAAAAAACTCCCACGAACCTGCAACAGCCTTTTGCTGAAGATATTCCAGTCCAAACATTGTAAACAAAAAACTTTAAATTATAAATCCAATGAGGCAAAATAAATAATAAATCCGGCAGGGCAAGATAAGGAGTTCCAGATGTGAAGTAACATGGCAGTAAATCAAACAGTTGGGAGGATGCCAGGAACTCAGATAACAGCAGCCAACATTAGATAAACTCAACATTTGTTCCCGACAAATGCCCCTCCCAACTGGTTCTCATTTAAATTCCCTCCCCAGGTGTGCCTTGTGAAGGGAATCAGGGTCCTTTCCTCCCTTGTAAGCCATGCAACCCACATTGCTCACTCCTCTGTTCTTCCCTGCACACCCTAGGATGAAGAGGGGGTGGGCTTTGGTCTTCCTCTGAACCTCATTTCCCTTGTTCTACCTCTCTGCTCTGCCTAGCCTGATTTTGCCCATCCCCAGTTTCATCCACAGATCCTGCTCCCTGTCAGCTGTTTGACTTCCTTCTTGGATTCAAACTCCAAGGGGGGGGGGCATGATAAATCCCCTCTGCTTCCTGCTTAACCCAATCAGGGACAACCAGGAACTGGCTGGATTGCTTTGGCGAAGACATGCAATCATGTGACATCATACTTTACACTTCTTCACATATGGTAATCAGTCCCAATTTTGTCCTAATTGAAATCGTAACACAATTGCTACTTGTATTATGAATATTCTCCTTTAGCATCAAATACTGTCCTGAAGCTCCTTCTATGATTGGAGCTTTGACAAGGTGAAGGGGCTTGTGTGGGTAAATGAAATCGTGGACTATGTCATTGCACATGTATATGTTCAGAAGGGTCGCTAAAGGGGAAAAGGCCATGATGGACACCCCAGACTAATATGAATTGCATCTGCTGACCTGCTTTGGACTAGCATGGCAGATTATAGTCTATTCCTTAAACAGGTCAATATAACTTCAAAAATGGCCTTTATTCCCCAGTGGTCCTGGGACAACTACCCATGGCAGCAGGAAGACCTGCCCAAAGGCAGAGGCTGCTAAGAATCACCAGGTTAAATCAGGCTGACTTGGGGTATTGAATATAGGAACATTCAACATTTGAACAATGAAAATGGACACTCAACTTGAAAAACTGCTGATTGAAGTCAGCAATGTGCATTGGGTGTCATTGGATTATGTGAAACATGATGAAAAGGCAAACATTTCATTGAGCTTTAGGACTCAGCATCTACTCTACACTAGGGTACAGAGAATGGATCATGCAATAGAGTTGGCTTTCTCATCCACCAAAAGCTGAAAGACTGTGGTAAAATTTGAAAGTGTATCAGAAAGAGCGGCCCAATGCATCATTCAATTAAATAAAAAATACACATTTCAAATAATCCAAGCGTATACATCAACAATAAGCTATATTGATGATGAAGTCAAAGAGCTTTACAATAAGGTGGCCCAACTTCAAGATAAAGAAAAATATACAAAATGCTAATTAATGGTGATTTTAATGCAAAAATAGGAAGAACAATAACTGGAAAAAAGCTACCTGTATGGAAGTGATGAACGAGATAATAGAGGCGATAGACCAGTAGATTTTGCTGAAGGACAGTTGTATATCATGAACTCATTTTAAAAGAAAAAGGCTAGCAGAAAATAAACATGGAAGAATCCATCTGGTACACAAGCAAAATTCACTACATCATGGCAAGTGATAAAACCATATTCTCCAATTGTACCTCCATCAGCTGCTTCAACTTTGGAAGTGACCATAGAATGGTACAAGCTAAAGTTAAGCTAAACTGTCAAAGAGAGTGTATGAAAATTATAAAGATATCATGAAAAACAAAAATAAAGAGTGATAAGCTGTTACAGAAGAACAGCAATTTTGAGATTAATTTATAAAATTGTTTCGCTCTATTGCAAGATTTGGAAGAGATGAGCATTATGGACCTAAATGAACCAATAGCAAAAAGCATCTTTGAATCTGCTAGAGAACTGCTGGAAAAACACTTTGTACAGTCAAGTAATACCACTTAGAAACATGGAAGATCAAGGAAGTGCTGGAAATAATAAAATAGCAAATAATAGCTGTAGCCAAGATCAACAAATATGAAGCTCGAATTGCAAATTAGAGGCAGAATCTCTAATTTCAATCTAATCAGAATCAAGTGCCTAGAAATAACATTAGTCAGCTTTGGGCAAAGATTGATGGCACAATGGAAGAGAAGGTTGCTGGTCAATGGTGAAAGAATTGGAGAGGTTTAAAAACAAGAGAGGAATCTCCCAAGGAAACTCACTATCACAACAAAAGATTTGTCACTGCATTGGTTCGTCTGTCAGCAATACTGAATAGCTCAGGCAATGACTATCAAACATCAAAAATATCTGCAATGCTACTCCACTT
Source organism: Laticauda colubrina (assembly GCA_015471245.1). Lineage (NCBI taxonomy): Eukaryota > Metazoa > Chordata > Lepidosauria > Squamata > Elapidae > Laticauda > Laticauda colubrina. The sequence goes on along the minus strand of BLBF01000007.1, from coordinate 44,846,672 downwards.
GCTTTATATGGGTGTTTTGAAAGTATATGCTAAACACTATTTGAAATAGAATTGCTGCTCAACATTGTCCGTATAAACAGCCAAGATATTGCAATGGAGTTTGGACAGGACAAATGTGCCATGCTTGCCATACAACAAGGAAAATAGTGAAAACTGACAGAATTAGGATGCCCTATTGAAACGATATCAAGAGTCTGCATGAAGACAATATCTGGCTACCTCTCAAGCTGACATCAAACACAATGAGGTGAAGAAAAAGGTTACAAATGAATACATCAAGAAAGTGAAGATGATTTTAAAATCCAAACTCAGTGGAAGAAATAAGGTAATCAATACCTGGGCAATTCCAGTCATTCGATACACGGAATAGTGGACTGGACTCAAGAAGAATTTAAGGTTTTGGACAGGAAGACCAGAAAAATAATTACAATGAATCATGCCCTTCCTCCATACAACGATGTTGACAGACTCAACCTACCAAGGAAAATGGGTCAGCATGGAATGTAGCAGGCACATCAGATGATTAAAGAAGAAGAAAGGGCATTGGAAGAATATCTGCAAGAAGTGAAGAAGATGCATTCTAGCTAATATATTAGGAAAGCTTACTGACTACTGGCGAGACCAAACTGGCCTACAAGAAAGACCAAATGAAGAACAGAATGGACGCATGGGAAGACAAAGCACTACATGGCCAGTATACTAAAAAAATTCCAGGGAAAACAGAACAAGAAAGCTGACAATGGCTAAGAGCAGGAAAGTTAAAGAAAGAGACCAAGGGATTAATTTTGGCTGTACAAGACCATGCCTTAAGGACAAATGTATAGAAAGCCAGAATTGAGAAGACAGCGACAGACAGTAAGTGCCGCCTATGCAAAAAAGCTGAAGAAACAGTGGACCACCTTGGTAAGCTAATGCAAGAAGATTGCACAGACTGACTATATGTAGCAGCATGACAAAGTAGCAACAATGGTGCATTAGAAGATCTGAAAGAGATATCATTTGCCTGTAAGCAAGAACTGGTGGAACCATAAAATAGAAGTCACAGAAAATGAAGAAGTTAAATTGTGCTGGGACATCAAAATTCAGATAGCCGTGGGTGCAATCCCAAAACAAGCACTACTTGAACACCATGGGCATTGACAAATTTGCCGTCAGTCAATTGCAGAAGACAGCTTTACTTGGAACACTTTCCATCCTGTGACAATATCTGTAACACTGTCAAACATCCAGATTTGCATATCCCAGGTCCTTGGTAAGAACATGATAGGTCGACAAAAATGCCAAACCCAGTCTAAACATCTGACTGTCGGTGTGATGATCAAGGAAGCACTCAGGCAGAGCAATTGGTTGCTTCTGCTCTTTCCTTTCTCTTCTCCTGTTTCTCATAAAAGAAGAAAAAAGTTCTCATAGTAAACTATGTAGCCGGCTAGCCAGAACATCCAATCTGATCACACAATATATGATATACTTCTCAGAACCAGCATCATCCTGGGTTATGTGCATCCATGGGAACAAGGTTATAAGAGGTCCTACTCAAATGTTTTTATTTGAAAATGTCTTTTCATCTAGAGATTTACTGATTATCTTTGGAACATCCACTTAATGGATATTCCATAAATATCCATAAAGTACAGGAGGTTTTGAAACTCTCTGGCCATCTGAGGGCTGCCTAGATTTTGCAAACTGAATATTGTAACTCATGTTGAAATTATGTGCATTAACATTTTTTTTTCATTTAATGCATTATTTCTAATTAGCTACTTACAAATAGCAGTAGCATTTACACTTATATACCACTTTACAGTCCTCTCTAAACAGTTTACAGAGTCAGCATATTGTCCCCAAAATCTGGATCCTCATTTTACCAACCTTGGAAGGATGGAAGGCTGAGTCAACCTTGAACCTGGTGAGATTCGAACTGCCAAATTGCAGGCAGCTGGCAGTCAGTAGAAGTACCTGCAGTACTGCATTCTAACCACTGCGTCACCAGAGCTCTGGTATATAGAAAGATAATGAATATTTGAGTTAAAATACCAATAGAAAAAGAATACAATGCTTTACAATATTACCTTACACTCATCTACTCAAAAGTAAAGCCTGATGACTTTAATAAGCCACAGAAAGTGTTTAATATACAGAGGTGGTATTCAGCAGGTTCTGACCAATTCTGGAGAACCGGTAGCTGAAATTTTGAGTAGTTTGGAAAAACAACAAATACCACCAAGCCACGCCCATAGAACCGGTAGTAAAAAAAATTGAATCCCACCACTGTTAATATAGTATATGTGCAACTAAGTGCATATTGAACTACATATTACAAGAATACACAAGAGAGCACAAGAAGAGCATGAATATTGCCAAACGCCTACAATAAATATAGGAAAAAAGCAAATCACAATTGCATGTTTTCATATTCATGACTGCTTATTCATAAGAAGATATAATCTTCAGGTTCATGCATTTTAAAGTTAAAATTATTCTTCTGACAGAACACAATAATTTTAGTTATCATATTTTGTAGTTGCCCAATGACAACAGCCCAGGAGGATGCACTGTCAATTTAAATAACTGTCTTCTTGTACAATACAATTTATTATAAAAATTAAATAATAAGATATTAGCAGGGATGGGTAACTAGGGGTTCACCTGAGTTCGGGCGAACCGGTAGCTAATGTTATGGCTGGTTCAGTGAACTGCCAAATCCATCCCTACCTGGTCCCGTCCACCCTGCCCCTCCCCTCCCAGGAGTCTCCACGCAGCCTGTTTTGGATGTGAGGTAAATACAGGGCCCGCATGGAGGCTCAGAGAGGGTGAAAAATGGGCCTCCCGGAGGCTCCGGAAGGCCGGAAATAGGCCCGTTTTCCCTGGAGCCCAGGGAAAGCCATTTTCGCCCTCCCAGAGGCTCAAGGAAAGCCTCCGAAATCTGAGAAAAGCAAAAATTCACCCCTCCAGGCATGGTACAGGAGGCTGAGTAGGCCATGCCCATCATGGCCACGCCCATCCAGCAACTGGGCAGAGAACCGGTTGCTGAATTTTGTGAAGCCCACCTCTGGATACTACAGCAGTTGATGTCTGACTCTTTAAGATTTCACTAGGTTTTGAAATGTTTTTGGTGTGTAAATAGATGGAATTGTATTGCCACCTAGTGATCTGTAGCCCAAATGTAAATACACACAAAAAAATTTCACCAAAAATCTTTAGCGTTCATTCTGTTTTTGCCAATAAAAATAGAGGGCTATCAAGATCTGAAATTACTGCTAATAAAATGTATTGTGCTTATTGAATGGGTTAGGGTTAGGGTTATAATAACCAATAATGACAAATATTGTCATTATTGATGACAATGATGGTTCTGTAAATCACCCATACCTAACCGACTTACATTTGAAGTAGTTTTTGCTTTAATTTCTGAAATGACAGATACAATATTTACTGATCATTATTACCCAAACATTTCTGTTGTTTTTCAAAATAATAATGCAGTATTTATTTTTTTCATTTGAAAAACCGAAACACTAACCAGTTATTTTCCTGCTGTGGTGAAAAAACTTGTTTAACCTGAGTTATTTGCTTACCAAACTACATTTCCCTTGCTTCCTTTCTTGCCTCCTTATTTATATTGTTTTATTATAAAAACACATATGATTGGATATTGTGATATTTATGGAGTGCTGTCTACATAACCCTGATTTTTAGATAGCTTATACCTTTAAAGATAAATGAAAATTTAGAAATCATTAACAGTGACTTCTAAAATGTTAAAGTTGTTCACCATAAGGTTGCTTAAATTTTACATCTCAGTTACATCTGAGTGTGGCATTAATAAACTGAAAAAATACATCAAATTGTTCACATCTTAGGCTTAATTCTTAACATTAAGATTGCCACAGTACTGTTTCTTATTTTTGATGCATGCCAGAAAAAAAAAAAAAAAAGACAAAAGCAAACACCTAATTTTCTCTGTTTTGCGCTTCTGTCAGTTTGCTTTATTGCTAATGTGTATGCAAGCACTGATTATTTTAGTACAATTGAATTGTTAGCACATGCATTTTAGAGGATGAACAGGAAATGTTACGGAAGGCAGCAACATGGGCAAAAATGAAGCCGTAACATTCCCAGCAAAGAAACAGTATGAAGGAGTAGGATCAGTCTACCAAAGATAATGGTCAGAACAGCCGTGGGCAGCCAAGAAAAAAGATGAAATAAACAGAATAGCTTGTTGTGTGGATAGAAACAACAGCTGTGTGAGGTTGAGAGAGTGAGAGAGACAGAGATAAGGGGATTATCCTTGAGGCCAGCAATGCCATTCAAAACTCTGATCTGTCTCTACTGCCTGAGAAATGACATTTGAGCAGGGCTTCTGGAACTGGTTGTTAAAAACTCACAGGCCCCACAACATTTTAAATTGTGTCTCTTCCTGCCATTTTTGCCGTTCAGTTAGGGTGCGAGTAACAAGACTATGGACGGATTAATGAAACTTGAGTTGTACGAAGATGGTCTCGGCTTTTACGAATATTTTTTTTTTAGACTGAAACACCCGCACTTCTGAGTAAGCGTGCTCACCATAAGAAATGCATTTTAAATATATAACCGCTTTTTCATCTCCTTCCTCAATCTCCTGCCCTGCCAAAGCCTCACTAACGTGGCTTTTATTCCCGTGTAAAAGTTATGATGGCATTTAAAGACTCGGGGCACGATTCGTTTTCGCGGTTTTTACAGCAACGTTTTAAAAAAAAAATGTAAATCTCTACACCGCTCAGAATCGCTCCAGAAAGGAGATGGGAACTCTCTAAATACGATAGGTAAATCAAATAAAAATAAGGGGGAAAAAAAATGAACGCAGATTCCTGAGCAGGATTGATTTACAGTGCGTGATTGCTACCGCAATGGAAATTCTTAAGCCAAGTGAAAACTACTCTTCTTTCTATCTCTATAGGGAGAAAAAAAAAAAAAAAAAGGACTTACCATAGAGGCTCACCGCCCCGCCCTTCTTGAGTTGGCAAGAACGGCAGCGACATAAAAGTTCCCGGAACCGGTTACAAACGGCCGTGGGGCATTGTGGGTTGTCGGCGTTACTTGAGGGTGACGGAGTGGAGGAAGCGACTGTTGTTGGGGTCTTCCCCCCGAGTCCCGTCCCCCTCTAACGGCGAGCGCTCCCGATAGCGGCGGCTGCGGCTGCTGCATTCGGCCCGGCCATGTCCTTCAACAGAATTCCACCGCGGTGGCTGAACTGCCCGAGGCGAGGACAGCCCGTGACAGGTAAGCTGTGGCGAGACGGAGGACGGGGTGCCGGGCTTTGATAATAGAGCCCGTTGCGTATCCCGCCATGTGGTGCTTGAGCCTGGAGGCTGAGCAGCCTTTGGTCCAGCTCGTGTTGAGGGTCTTCGCTCGCTCTGTTAGGCCAGCAGGCTTCTTGACACAGGTAGTCCTCGACTTACGACCACGAGGGAGCTCAAACTTTCTGTTGTTGAATGAGTTGTGGCCCATTTTATGACCTTTCTTGCCATAGTTGGTTAAGTGGTTAAGTGAATTGCTGCGGGTGATAAGTTGGTAACCTGGGTTGTTAGGTGAATCTGACTTCCCCCTTGACTTTGGTTATCAAAAGGGGATCACGTGACTTGGGGGCACAGCAACGGTCATGAGTATGAACCAGTTGCCAAGCATCTGAATTTTGATGACATGATCATGGGGATGCCACAAAGGTGGCAAATGGTCATGGGTCACTTCTGTGCCGGTGTAACTTTGAACGGTCACCAAATGAACCGTTGTAAGTCGAGGAATACTTGCGTAGGAAAATCATTGATCAGGTGTGGGAGACTTATTTTAGAAAGAGGGGGTAGAGAGAAGTTTCTTCTTCAGCCATTTGGATGGTACTTTTATGGAAAGGAAGAGAAAATGCAGACCTTTTAACGTTCTCACTCCAGAGGAAAGGAAGCAAAACCTTTTTTGTAATGTATTGAATACTTATTAATTAATACTAATTCACTGAACCCACGACAAGTAACAGAAACACAAATAAACCCCAAGCAGCCTGATAGGAGCAAACCAGTGCTCCTACCGGCTTTGAATTAGGTATACCTGCCCAGTTAAAGGCCTAGTTTAATTATGCTCCCAAATCAAAAACTTCACCCATGCTGCGCAAATAGCAGGGACAATTTCTTGCTAGTCTTAGGAAAAAGGGAGGGGAGTTGGAGCGATTATTTGCAACACTTAATTGTGCTGGTTAATTTAATCCTTTAAAGTAAAACGTGACCATGAAATAGCTCAATAGAGCTTCAGTTAAGGAAGGAAAACTAATGCTGGGCCAGTTTCTTGGCAATTGAAAAAACAAATATTTGCAGCCATAGTCTAAAATAAATTTAGGAGAAATTGTTTCAGTCTAGGCACCTCTTGTTTTCTAAATTTATCACAGTTTATTGATTGTTGTTATTATATTTGAGGGTTGCTGACAAGAGGGTTTTTTAATAGAATGAGTCAGATACCCCTAGGGAGAGATGAGAAGGAATTTTTAAGAGTTGCTGTGAGACATGTTCTAAATTTGTCCTGAGTTGGAATTTGGCTGAGGCAGGATATTTTTTATCAGAAAATTTTGATCCTGTGAATCTCAAGGAAATGGACAGGATTCTAACAGTTGCCAGTGCAGTAATCAGTGGGACAGACCCAGGTCTTGGCTGATTAAGGTTGTGGTTCAGCCCAGTGCATTCTTGAATGAGGGAACAGTACCTCCTGCCTTGACAAAGGCAATAGCACTTTGATTTTTATACTGCTTCACAGTGCTTTACAGCCCTCTCTAAGTGGTTTACAGAGTCAGCATATTGTCCTCAACAATTTAGATCCTCACTTTACTGAACCTCGGAAGCTGAGTCAACCTTGAGCCTGGTGAGATTCAAAGTAGCAAATTGCAGGCAGTCGGCAGGCATCAGAAGTAGCCTGCAGTACGACACTCTAACCATTGCACCATCCTGGCTCTTGGTGCATCCCTTTCTCAAAAAGTTATCACTGGATCCAATAGTATTGGATAATTTTTAATTAGTCTTTAACCTTAACTTTTGAGAAGTGATGGAGTGCAGCTCTAAAGGGCCTTGGAGGAAAGCACATTATGCAATTGCCTTTCATGCAAGGTTTAGACATGATTATAGCACTGAAACAATATTGATAGTGTATACTCTGGTGAAAATGGGGTAGCAGTGACAACTCTTCTAATTATTCTGGATCTTTCCATGCATTTCAATACCATTATTTATGGTATTTAAAGAATACCATATTAGATATTAGAAGATAGGGAATGGAGACATTAAGTTGCAATGGTTTTCTTCCTTTCTCAATCTATAATCAGTTCCAGTTGATGTTGGTGGAGAGAGATTGAAGCTGAGGACCTTGCTTTGTGTGATTCTTCGGGTCTCAGCTTTTTTCTCATTCATGTTTAACATCTATGTGAGCCTGGTGGGTGAGGCTATCCAATGACATAGGGTCAGTATAAATATTGTTTGTATGATAATCAGTTCTGTATGTATCTCAATCCCAGAGTGACCAAGTGGTGCTGTTGAGGTTCTGTCTTACAGCCTGTAAGATGTTAGTCTAGTTGGGGACAAACTACTGAATTATAGCAAGACCAAGTGGCAGTGAATTCAAGAATCTGTTATTTCTGGTGGCTTTCTAGCTCTAGATAGGGATTTTCCTAGACAAAATCAATAAAGAGTTTGAAGTCCTTGTGGATTCTCAGTTAATCAAAGAATAAATTGTAACCATAGTTGAGAGAACCTTTGCATAGATCTGCTTGCGCATCAGTTGCACCCTTTACTGGAGTAGAAAGCTCTTCTTATGGTCACTTATGTTATTTCACGTTTGAACTGGGATAATGGACATTACATGGGATACCCTTGAAGACCACTTGGAAGCTACAGCTCATCCAGATTGTGGTGGCATGCCTAGATTTCAGTGTATCTTGTTTCACGCATATGTAGATACCCCTTCTTTTTGTGAGCTGCACTATCTGGATACCAGTTGACTTCCAACTGCAATTCAGGGTGCATCTGTTAAGCCTTTTCTAGCTTGTGGACTAGATATTTATGGGAAATCATTGTTTCCAATAATTTCTGCCAATGCTATAAAATCTGGCAGGTTGATATATTCCTGATCCCATCAACAAAGCAGTGTCATTTTAGGAGATTTCAAGCCTTCTCAGCCACTGGAATATACTCTCCTTAATCTTATTGCCTCTTTGGAAACCTTCAAATCTTGGCTTTTCAAGAGTCTTTAGAGCCATTCATAAAACTTATAGTTAAGGTACAGGTTCCCCTTGCACATACATGCTAGTCGTTTCTGGCTCTAGGGCGCGGTGCCCATCTCTGTTACAAAGCCGAGGAGGCATTGCTGTCTGAAGACATCTCCATGGTCATGTGGCTGGCATGACTATAGGCCGAAGGCGAATAGTCCCACCAAAGTGGGACTATACTTCCCACCAAAGTGGTCCCTATTTTTCTACTTGCATTTTTACATGCTTTTGAACTATTAGGTTGGCAGAAGCTGGGACAAGTAACAGGAGCTCACTCTGTTATGTGATGCTAAGGATTCAAACTGCCGACCTTTCTAATCAACCAGCTCAGTGTCTTAGCCTGACTTATATTAGCATAATATTATTTTGATTTTATATATGTTTTGGCTTTTTTTCTGTATATTTAATTCTATATGTACTTTTGTAATGTTTGATTTATAATTTTCCTTCTGGTTAGTTTTTATAATTGCTTGATAATGAGATAGGTGGCATATAAATTTAATAAGTAAGCAAGTAAACGTTTTGAATGCATTTTGCCTGTTCTGATTAGGCAGCTTATAAATTGAATAAATATGTTAATTAAATATTTATTATATAGGTGCATTTAATTTTATAGTTTATGCTGCAATCTGATTCTACAGTTGTTGATGTTCATTTTTATCTCATTAACCTACACCTTGTATCCCATAATGACAAAAGTAAAAACAAAATTTTAGAAATGTCTGTAAATTTATTAAAAAGAATAAACCGAAATATCACATTGGCATAAATATTCAGACCCTTCACTCAGTATTTTATTGAAGCGCCTTGGCAAGTCCTTGACCCTGATTTTTTTTAAAAAAGTGCCCACAGCTCCACTTCTACTTGTCCTGCGGGGAGACCACGAAGCTCAGAAGGGAAGCCCCAGAGCACAAGGGCATGTGTGCGCTGCCATTTTTCTCTGTGCTGCTCCGCCTTTTCCTTCAGCTTTGGCTCCAGGTTCCGCATCCTTGGGGCAGCCCTGCCTGGTGGTCCAGTCACCGAGGAGAGAAGTGGAACTGGTCCAGAATCCCGTCATCTCTACTACTACAGCATCTGCGCACTGCCATTTTTCTCTGTGTGGCACCACCTTTTCCTTCGCCTTTGGCTCCAGGTTCCGCATCCTTGGGGCAGCCCTGCCTGCTCAACAGCCAGCCTGTCACCGAGGAGAGAAGCGGAACTGGTCCAGACTCCCATCGTCTGTACTACTT
>BLBF01000007.1:44781340-44837158 GCA_015471245.1 Laticauda colubrina | reverse complement strand
CCTTTGGCTCCGGGTTCCGCATCCTTGGGGCAGCCCTGCCTACTCAACGGCCAGCCCGTCACCGAGGAGAGAAACAGAACTGGTCAAGAATCCCCAAATTCCTTGCAAATCTTCTCAAGTTCAGTCAGGTTGGATAGTGACTATTGGTGGGCAGCTGTTTTCAGATCTCTCCAGTGATGTTCAGTAGAGTTCAAATCAGAGCTCTGGCTGGGCCACTCTGGGACATTCATCATGTTTTCCCTAAGCCACTCTTGTGTGGTCTTAGCTGTGTGCTTAATAATCATTGTCATGTTGAAAAATGAACTTTCGGCCCAGTCTGAGGTCCTGAGTGATGTGCAACAGGTTTCCATTAAGGATATCCATGTACTTTGCTCCATTCAGCTTTCCCTCAACCTTGACCAGTCTCCCAGTTGCTGCTGCTGAAAAATACCCCCACAGCATGATGCTACTACCAACAGGCTTCAATGTTGGGTTGATACAGGGCAGGTGATGAGTGGTACCTCGTTTCCTCCAGACATAGTTTTTAGAATTGAAGCCAAACAGTTCAATCTTGGTTTCATCTGACTAGAGAATCTTGTTCCTCACAGTCTGAGAGTCCTTCAGGTGTTTTTTTTTGCAAACTCCAAGTGGGCTTTCATGTGTTTTGTACCGAGGAGAGGCTTCGGTCTAGCCACTCTGCCACAAAGCTCAGATCAGTGGAAGACTGCAGTGATGGATGTCCTTCTGAAACTCTGTCCCATTTCTACACAGGATCTCTGGAGCTCAGACAGAGTGACCATTGGGCTCTTGCTCACTTCTCTTACTAAACCCTTCTCCCTCGATTGCTCAGTTTGACTGGGTGACCAGCTCTTGAAAGAATCCTGGTTGTGTCAAACTTCTTCCATTTGAGGATTATGGAAGCCACGATGCTGTTAGGAATCTTCAATGCAACAGAATTTTTATTGTAGTCTTCCCCAGATCTGTGCCTGACAATAATCCTGTCTCTGAGCTCTGCAAGGCAGTTTCTTTGACCTCATGGCTTTTGCTCTGCTACAGCATGCATTGTCAGCTGTGAGGCCATCTATAGAGAGCTGTGTGCCTTTCCAAATTACATCCAATCCATACCACAGGTGGACTCCAATCAAGGTGGAGAAACATGGCAGCAATGATCAAGAGAAATGGGAGGCATCTGGGCTATATGTCAAGTGTAGTTGCAAAGGGTCTGAAGCCAGGGTCCCCAAACTTTGCAACTTTTAGATTTAGCTGGCTGGAGAATTCTGGGAGTTGAAGTCCACAAGTCATGAAGTTGCCAAGTTTGAAGACCTCTGACTTAAGCCAATGTGATATTTCAATTTTTTTTTCTTTTTAATAAATTTACAGACATCTTTGAAATTCTGTTTTTACTTTGTCTTTCTGGGGTACTGAGTGTAGATTAATGAGAAAAAAATGAATATCAACAACTGTAGAATAAGCCTGCAGCAAAGTGAAGGGATCGGAATATTTTCTGAATGCACTGTATATTGAATACTGGAATAACTTAGATTATAATGAAGTAATACATAGAACCCACAAAGCTATTGGTTAAAAACTGGTATTTAAAATGTATGCAGTTGGAATAAACTGCAGCAGTAAAGTGCTAAGTTATTGTAATGATGTGGCTTGAGCGTGGACAGTCATGTTTTGGATTAACTAAATCTAAATTTCTTTTCAGAGACAGTTATATGTTGAAGTTATATGACAGTTAATTAAGTTGAGACATTATGTTACCTTATTGACAACTAGGCCATCAGTTAAATCTGATGAAATACTTTATTTTCCATAGCTATCATTTGATAATTCAGCAGCTAGGCCGGATCCAAGAGTTTCCTTGTATTCTTTTATCTCATAAGCAATTCGTTAATATTATTTGCATATTTTTTTGTCCTTGAGCAACTCCATGTTATCTGGATTGAATTTTGGTCTCTTTATCCTCATATAATTTATTTTAAATATATATGAGTTTAGGTATAAATTAGATATGGCTAATAAGAGGTTTAATTAAACATAATTTCTCCAGAAATGCTTTTGGAGTATTCTCAATGAATGGGAAATAAAGCTTTTCAGGTACTGGATTTTACAGTTCAGAACTTAATTTTGTCATAGAAGATACTGAGTTATGTCATAAACTGCTATAGTTCTTTGTCCTAATGAAGAATATTAGTAATGATTCAAACAGACAGACATTTTTATGAGATTTCATGTTGATTCGATGCATTTTTAAAATTACTACCAAACAGGAATATTTTTACCTCTGAAGACCATGCTAGGACCAAAATATGATGATAAAGTTGCTGAAGAGTGTCGTTTCCATCCCTCTATGTTATCCAACTATTTAAAGAGTCTCAAGGTAAATAATATAATTGAATTCTTTAGTATCTAAATAATAAAGTTTTTTTTACTACTTTACTAATTTGGTTTTTTTTTCTTTGAGCATGCCTACTTTAGAAATATCTTCCCAGTATATTTATGGATATGGTGGCATGCACGTCTGTTTGTATATCTGTTAAAAAAATAAAAGGAAACAATGAACACATCAAAAGATGAAAACATTGGACAGCAAAGTTAAAACATTTAAGTTAACAACAAAGTGAATCAACACGATGCATATTTTCCGTGGACAAAATTGTATCTGGGAGAACTAAGAGAATGTAATTTTTCCACCCTACTACTATTTTCTGTGGAGCTCTCCCCGAAATTGGTTTCAGAGGATTCTCCAAACACCAAAGCAGGAGGGGAGTGTATGGGTAGCAGGAGAGGAAACCACACTTTCTCTTGACAAAGGCAGTTTTGGAAACAGAAGCAAAGCATTGGACTCCATCCTTTCTCTTGTAAATTCTGCACATGAGGCTTTCAATGATACAAGTAGGGATATCCATAGCCGTGGTATTTTCACGGTGTATGTATAACATCAGAAAAGTTACTTCTGAATATTAACCATTAGAGTTACACATGTTTATCATAAACTGGTTATCACATTTAAAGCCTTTTTGCAGGACCGCAGGGCCTACCTGTCCTTCCAAATCAGATAGGGTGGGTCCGCTCCGAATCCCCTAATAAGGGCTAGGGTTGACCAGGAATTTAATGTTTTTATTGACAATTCTGAGGAAGCATATGTGCCAATGTCACCAGTGATTCTGCAGGCCTTCAAGGGCATGGAAAGTTCCTCGGGAAACATCCAGTTTCCCTGCAAGACCTCCAAGGGCGGCACATTACTTTCTGTACTTCTTCCTCTTATCTAAAGTGTGCCAGTTTGTCTGGGTGGAATATGCCGGTGCTTCTGGATGGAGAAGTGGACAGTGTAACAAACATATAAATATGTCAAAATGTGTTCAAGTTTTCCTCTTGCTAAGCCCCCCCCCCCCCCCCGGTCTTTATTCAATTGAATAAAAATGGAAAAAGCTTATCAAGGTAAACACCTAGTCTCTGCCTTTATACCAAGCCACACCTAAAACCAGCAAAATACTAGGAAGCATGCCTTTTCTGTGGCAGCCCCTGCCCTATGGAACTCTCTGCCTGTGTGGTTCATCAGGCTTCTACCCTCTTAGCTCTCCAAAAATCACTGAAGACTTGGCTTTTCTCCTAGGCACTGGGATAATTGGATTATTGCACATTAGGAGTTGACTTGGCACCAGGTCTTTGTTGTTTTAACTTTCAGTTGAGAACTGATGAGAGTTGGCTAGATGCACAGCTATGCGCACATTTTAAATAAATAAACTACCTAAAGTTATTGTTCACCTTATGTGTAACTTCACATATCTGTATTAAACTCTAATTTTATTACTTTCAGGTTAAAATGGGTCTGCTAATAGACTTGACAAACACCAATAGATTCTATGACAGGAGTGAAGTAGAAAAAGATGGCGTCATATATGTAAAACTTCAATGTAAAGGGTAAGCTAATGAGACTCCTGAATATTTTTTTATGGAGGAAAATTCTTGCCTTTACTTAACTCTTCTCTTTTTGGTAGGCATGGAGAGTGCCCCACGCCTGAAAACACAGAAACATTTGTTCGTATATGTGAACAGTTTCATAGTAAGAACCCAACAGAACTTATAGGTATGTATATTAACCTTGCTGCGTGACGATTTTCCATCTGTCTTGGGTGTTTTTCCATGTAATATACTAATGCTCCATTTGCCACTTTCCACTGTAGTTGCACATAAACATTTCACAACTTAATCCAGCCAGCATCGAATCATGATAGCAAGCAGTAGAACCAAAAAAACCAAAATCGGATGAAATACCAGAATGTTGGAAATAAGCATTCCTGATGATGTTTGTAAAAAGGGGCAAGCCTGAATGACTGCCGTGAACTGTATTTAATTTTACATTCATCTAGATAAGTCACACAGTACTTGCTATCACCAATGTCTTGCTGAATAGGGAAGCATCAAGATGAAATCAAAGCTGAAATCTAAATAATTTAATCAGACCTATTGCAGGGAGTCATAGAAATGGTCATGTTGTCCAGAAGCGATTAGGACAACAGTTACAGAAGAAGCATGCATGAAAACGGTGATGGGGGAAGTATTAGAGACACTGGCTCCACCCTGACCCTTGGAAGAAGAAGAGGGAGCAAAGGGAAAACTCAAGTAAACTTGCTAGATTCTGTTACTGTAACCTATCTTAATAAACTGTAGCTCTAGTTGTACTGTAGAATCAGTTTCTTCAACTTCTGTCTCATAGGGCTGAAACATACATCAATTTTAAGATTTATTACAAATCTTTTTCACTACTTGATTATACTAGACGTGTACAAGAACTAAAGTTAACAAAGATGTGTAATAGTCTGGAATAAATGTTATTATGGAAATTATTCATTAGATTGCATACTCTTTTCTAATATTCCTTTCTTTAACTTACTGCATTCATGGCAGTGCAATGCCGAATGCTGATTGACATTGCTAAGCAGTGTGGTCCCATGGTTTCTTCTACATACAATCATGTTACTTAACAAAGTTTCCGGTCCCAATTAACATAGTTAAACAAGAACTATATGTTATTTTACTTACATATCACACAGTTTCTATACATAATTATATACAAGTGACTAGCTTGAAGAAAGGCCAAAATGATTGTATCAGTTGCCTATTAAATTAATTTAATTACGCGTACATAAGAATGTTTATTCTTAATATTTGAACATGCTATTTAGTGCATTCTAATCTACATTCTAATTTCAATTGTGAAGTCTAGATCAGAGATATTAACTATTTTAAGGAAACTTGTTTTTCATACGTATCAACAGTTGCATATATGTATATCTTGCTTTTATTTTTTATAAGTAACTCAAGGCAGTGAACTGAGTCCTGCTTCCTTCTTCTATTCTCCCTGCAACAACTACCCTGTGAAGTGGGCTGAGAAATCATGACTGGCCAAAAGTTACCCAGTTGGCTTTCATGTCTAAGGCGGGACTAGAATTCACTGTCTCCCACTTTTTTGGTACCTTTAACCACTAGGCCAAACAGTCTGTCTACAAATATATAATATTTTATAATTGCTTGTGTATAAATTAAGATTTAAATTAAATATATATGAGTATACAATCATTCATTTTTACTTTCATTATACACCTTTATTAGTCACTACTATTAGCTGAAGCACAACCAACAGAAATAAAGGATTTTTTAAAATCTGTGGAAGCAGCAAGATTAATACATAAAACCCCCTCAGAGTTTCCTTTTCAGTTGTCTCAATTTGGATTGTTAAATGCATTTGTCAAATTCCAAATGATTACTACATTTGAATATAAATAAACTATTTTGTTTCAACTGAAAATAAAATGTACTCTTTCTATTTTACCAGAGAAGACCTAGGTTAAACCTTATATTGTTTTTTTAATTTAGTCTTCCATGTGTATTGCTTTATTTAGCACATATATTGTATTAAAATAACTAATGAAGACCAATAAAATTTGACAAGGAAGCATCAATAATCCTTCAAACTCTACCAATGAAAGTCAAGGGACAGAGGAAAAATAGCACTATAATTAAATATAAAGAAGACCAAGCTAATGACAAGCTCAGTGTTCGAACAGAAAATATTGAAGTGATGGATAGTTTCTGTCTTTTAGGATTGGCTAGAAATGTGAAGGAATAAGAAATCAAAAAGTATGGTTGACTAACATTTAATGTGAGGTAGCACTAAAAGCCTTAGAAAATGTACATGGATATCCTCTATACTTACAAAGATTGGCATCAAGCAAACAACACTTCTCTCCTTGTGGAAGTAAAAGATGAAGAAACTTGATACTGTGAGATCCTTTTCAACTTTGTTGTTAGAGAAGACTCTTGAAAATAGCACTCATAATCCAGAAAACAAACAGAAGGAATCATGGGACAGTCCAGAGCTCTCCCCAAATGACTAGGTTAAAATTACCAAAATGTGGACATACTTTGTGAAGGCCTAGCTCTCTGGGAAAAGTGGAAAGAAAGAAGATGACCAACAGCAAGGCGGATGGATTCAGCTGAGTGCTCATCGAAAGACCTTCAGGGCCAGATTGGGAACAGGTCATCCTGAAGCAGATCTACCTCGTGGCTAATACTCAACACCAATTTCAAGGCACATAATCAAATTGAATCAAGTACAGATTTGGGAGTTTCAGAACTGATGAAAAGTCTTTAATTATTCAAATATTGAAACATAACAAAATCCATGAAGTTCCTGAGCAAAACTATTTGCTCTAATGAGTTGCTGTCCAGAATAATTACAACATATATTTAATGACTATTTCACTCCAACAGCCTCATTTGAATTTTAAAATGTGTGAACTGGATACTTTGATGTAATTTTTAAGAATTGCTTTTTTTTTGGCCACTAGATGGAAACATTACCACAGAAATAAGGCAGAGGTGTTTTGGGAATTTTTTTTTTTTTTTTTTAGTGCTACTGGTTCATTGTTTTAATTGAATCCACTCTTTAGAATTTTCTTATAACAGTTGCTGATTGCTGATGTACAGTCAGTTTTAAGTCATATTAATATAGAAGCTAGTGAGTGAAAAATCCTATGAGAATAGGAGAGCCCTGAGGCTCATCTATTCCAGAAGTATGGCCCTCAACAGTAACTGGTTTCTGGCAATGTGAAGCAGTAGCCTCATTTCAGCAATTGATATCAAGATGAAAGCATGTACTCTTTTCAATCCAGAATAGCTGCTGAATATACTTTCTCCCCATAATCTGCCTGATGCTCTTTTTTTGTGCTAGTGTTCTATGAAGATTTTTTTTTTTTGCCTTACATTGCGACAGTAGCATTTTGTCCCAGCCTTTATTGGGCTAAACAGCTTGTTGATGGCTAGTGTCTTTACGTGCTATGGCACATCGTGAAATATTAAGTAATCATGTTTGGTCATAAAATCAAAACTGACAGTAAATTACAAAAGGTAGAGGGAAGAAGAAGCTAATCTGCCAGGAAAGAATTTTCCTCTCCAGATGCTTATGTAAAAGAAAATGGCAGTGGTGGTGGATGAAAACCAGAAAGTACAGGATAGGTTAGAAGTATATTTTCATTCATTCATTCACAACTCAGCAAGTGTACAACTCAGCAAATTGTATTGAAAAAGCAGACTATTGTTCTGGCTTTCCCTCCTAAATGTATATTATGCAAAATATACAGAAGATTCCCCCCCCCCCCCAATTCTGATAGGAATATTCTTAGGATGTATCCAGAAACCTACAGAATATTTTTTAACTTCATGTTTCCATATCTATTGATATTTGCTGACACTTTTGAACTAGAGAATGATGATTGAAAAACGGTTGAAAAAATGCCTTCCGTGTTCATAGGTTGCTCTTATGCCCTTAATCCCTAGTTTTGTTTTGAAATGTGCAAAACAAAAAACTGAAGTGTTTGCTTATTCAAGGAACCGTTTATGTGGTAGGCTCTGTTCGTGCTCCAGTTTCCTCTTGCAGAGAAGGAAGGAAGAAGTAAATGGTATGAGAAGTGAATGAATGATCACGTACTAGCTGAGGACTAATTCCCTTATAAGGGAAGTGATTATGACAAGCAAATGTTCCTGATGATTTTAAGTGATCTTGGCAATTGTAATTATATTTTTTCTTCAATTTTGTCTTCTAGGTGTTCACTGTACGCATGGTTTCAATCGTACTGGATTTCTTATATGTGCCTTTCTGGTTGAAAAGTTAGATTGGAGGTAATTTTTTAAATAAAAAATAACTTCTTAGCAATATTATAACAACAATAGCATAATTACATTATTGTACATATGTCATCAGTGTCATTATGGATAATTTTTGCTTCATCTTGCTAGTGGGGTATACAAATTAAAGTGGCTATAAAACATATAAAAAGAGACCCTGTGGATTTTACTCTGCTAGCTATTGCTGACTATAGGGGGCAGTACTCATCTCTGTTTCAAGGGCATTGAGTCAGGGCTGTCCGTGGTCATGTGCCAGCATGACATCACTGAGTGCTGTGGAAGTGGTACCTGTTTATCTACTCGCATATGCACTGTTTTGAAATGCTAGGTTGGCAGGAGCTGGGATGAGGACAAGGTCTTACACTGTTGGGTGGTGCTTGGGTCTCAAACCTGGGCTGCCAGCTTTCCAGCTGACAAGATGAGTGTCTTAACCACTGAACCACCACCCTGCCCCATAAAACATAATATTTCGTGTTATATAATATCTGCCAACTTTCCAGTATATCATCAAGGAGGCAAAATAATATTACTAAGTATTTTCTTTGATGGATTTTATTACTGTCAGATAGAAATATTTTGATTAATTTGTTTCAAGACTGATCTGGATTTTTAGAAAAAGTTTGACCTCTTTCAGATGTTCTGAGGGTAATTAATTTTGATTTGATCTCTGTTTTTTGTCTGAAATTTGTGGGGGGAAAATCTCTTAGTCTACAATTGTCTTTGCTGTTATTAACTTTATGTGCTACAAAGCTTGATCAGATTCATGGTGGCTTACAACTATTTTTTTTGGGGGGTTTTCCAACACCTGTATGAATTTTATGAGCTATTCATAAACATTGTCATATAGCAGGAAAGTGAGTGACAGTATAATGAACAAGCGATAAAACTAAACACCAACTTCTCTTCCCCTTCCAGAAATGCTGCTGTTAGAGCAATAAATGTTTGATAGAAAAGCAGACCTGTCAAAAACATAAATATTTCTACTTTTTCTTCTCTCTAATCTATACGGGTAGTTCTTGACTTAACCACAATTGAGCCCAACATTTTTATTGCTAAGTGAGACAGTTAAGTGAGTTTTGCCCCATTTTACAACCTTTCCTGCTACAGTTGTTAAATAAATCACTGCTTATTAAATGAATCTGGGTTCCTCCTTGACTTTGCTTGTCAGAAGGTCACAGAAAGTGATCACATGATCCGGGGAAACTGCAACTGTGACAAATATGAGCACCTGAATTTTGATCACGTGACCACAGGGATGCTGAACATTCAGAAGTGTGAAAAACAGTCATAAGTCACTGTTTTCAGTGCTGTTTTAACTTTAAATGGTCACTAAATGAACACTAAATGAAATAGTTTTATACATTTAGCATTTTTTCTTTCCTTTCTAGAGAGAGGCCTTAGTTGCTAAGGGGTGGGATTCAAAATTTTTAACCGGTTCTGTGGGCGTGGCTTAGGTGGTAGTCGTAGCTTAGTAGTCATGTGACTGGGTGGACATTGCTTGGTGGTCATGTTATTGGCTGGGTGTGACCAACTCAATATCATTTACATCGAGGCACGCATCTCCTCGCCTGGCCTCTCATGACTGTGGGGATGCTGCAACAGTTGTAAGTGTGAAAAATGGTCATAAGTCACTTTTTACAGTACCATTATAACTTTAAATGGTCACTCCACACAAGCAAAGTACCAGCAAAGGAGGGGGAAAAAACTCTACAGAAGTTCCAGAGACAGGAAGTCTAGTCTTGCCAAGAATGTTGTCTACAATTCCAATAAAATCTCCCATCATAACTATATTAGCATAGTCCAGTTCAATTATTTCATATGTAATTTTTCATAAAATTCTTCTTGATTGTCATTCGTAGCATAGATTGCAATCAGGAGTGTTTTTGAATTATTGTCCATTATTTCCATCATTAGTATTCTTCCGTCGTAAGTATAAATCAATTTCGTTGGGGTAATATCTTTAATGTATAAAACCACTCCTCTTTTCTTGCATTGTGTCAAAGAAGTAAATAGTTTCCCTAATTTTGGCTGTATCAACAGTTGTTCATATTACTTTTTAATATGTACTTCTTGTAGGCAGATTATATCAAATTTTAATTTCTCTAATTTATGGAAGGTTTTCCTTCTTTTAACAGCTGAGTTAAGTCCATTTATATTAATTGTAATCAATATTTTCTCTTCCTTGATTATATTTTGTAGTTAGGTTTAACAGCTCTCTTAGATCTTGGTTCACATTGTTCTTTGGCTTCCTTCTTTCCATCTACTGCACCTTCTTTTTTTTCAGTCGTCATTTGGCAGTCCTCTTGGAATTCAATTAGTGAAATTTCTTTTTCTGCCTCTTCCTCTTTCTCTCTAAAAAATTCTGTGTAAAATGATTCAGCTTTCTCAATTGAGTCAATTCTATATCTCTGTTCTTGCCATGTGAACATAAAACCTTCTGGAATCAGCCATCTATAATTCACCTCTTTTTAAAGTAGCATTTTGGTCAGGAATCGATATTCTCTTTTCATCTCTCTCACTCTTCTGGGTATTTGTTTCAAGTCCACAATCTCCTTGTCTTTGTATTTCAATGTTTTCTCTCTTGCCACTTGCAATATTTGCGTTTTTATGGCTTTCTTTGTAAATCTGATGTGAACTTCTCTTCGTAAGCTATTTCTCATTGCATATCTTGTGAAGACTTGATAGACCTCATCTATTCCATCCATCATCTTCTCTTCAGTTATTCCAAAGCTTCAGCCAATATTTCTATCATTATCTCAGCTAGGTTTTGTCCCTTTTCTTCCTCTATGTTTTGGAATCTAAGATAAAATTCTGATCTGTCCATCTCCCATCTTAGCATACCACTTTTATCAAGTTCAACCACAGTTAATCTGTTATCAGTATCTCTAATTTTCTTGTCTCTTTGTTTGTCGTCTTCAATTTTTTGGAATCTCTCATCGTACTTCATCATTTTTTGGATGTTTTCCACCTTATCATTGGTTTTCCCTGTAGTTTGTTCAATATTCTCTGTTCTCTTTTCAGTATTCTCTGTTCTTGTTTGAACATTTTGAATTCCTTGAATAATCATCTGCAGGGTCACTTTTTCTTGTTCTTTTTCTTGCCGTAACATTGTCTGTATTGAACGTTGTCCTCCAGATGTTGGAGAAGAAGAAGTAGAAGTTGAGAAACCAGGGGCTGTTAATTTCCTACTCATTTCAAGCAATTCAAAATCTTCAGGTTCTTCTAGACCTTAATCCAATTGTGAAATAACCAATTGCAATTCCAAATAAAAATAGTAGGAAAAAAGAAGCCAAATAGTAATAATAATAAAAAAAGAAAAAAAATATTGAGGTTCTTGTATACCTTAATTCAATCAATTGGTTAGATAACAGTAATAATTCAAAAATTAAAGAAAAGACCAAGAACACACACACAAAAAAAGTTGTAAAATCCTAAAAAAGGAAAACTGAAAAATAAAAAGCTAAAAAAGAGAAAGGGAAAAGTCTTCAGGTTCTGCAACACCTTAATCCAATTAACAGGTCTCAAATATAAAAGGATGCATAAGAGAAAAAAAGGCCAGAAAAAAAAAGAAAAAAAAAGAAAAAGAAACAGTATGGAAAGTAGATGGAAAAACAAAAATACCAGGGAGGGGAAGGAAAAAAAAGAAAAAAAAGACTACTCCCTTAAAAAGAAAAGGAAGAAAATCATTAATACGAAAGCTTTTCCTTCAAAATAAAGAGCAAGCATAGAAATAAAGAGCAAGCATAGAAATTTAAAAGACAAGAAAAAAAAAAAAAAAGAGAAGTTCCAAAGGGCCAAAAATCCAAATAGCTATTACAAAAAGTAAAGTGATGAGGAGAGGTAGCGCAGCTTAGAAAAAATAAAAAGAGCACACTGGACTTTGTTTAATTATCCAAGGCTTTTGTTATAACTCTCTTGTACAGAGACTTATCATCTTTTCTTTTCCTATAAACTTCAACACCAGACTCCAGCTGTTGATAGAAACCCAGAAGAGCACCTGCAATAATACTCTCCCGGGCTCTTCCCTCTATCTTATCAAATAGCAATGTCCTTGAAAAGAAGTCTCAGTTCTTTCTCAGCTTTGTCTGGTCAAAAGAGAAATAGAATATTTCCAAGCCTCTAGTTGGCAGTGTTACAAAGTTTCTTTTGCTTTCACTTTCCCCCTCCTTTTCCAAGCAAAACATAATAAGAATTAATTAAAAAATGAAAAAGATATTAAAAAAAAATAACTAAAAGGGAGTGTCTAGCCTAAAATATTATAAAATCAAAATGGAGAAAAGGAACAGATAAAAGAAGAGAAAAAATCAGTCCAGTTTCAAAATATAAGATTGTGTGTAAAAAATCCAGCAATGAGAATAATAAAAATATTGCTTTGACATTCCTGTTTAAAATCACCACTTAAAATCATCACATTTCTGTCAAAACTTTTACAGATTCTTTCTTTTCCTTAGGGTGTCCTTTCAAATCTTAAAATAAAGAAAAAGTTCTCACCAAACCGCCACACTCTCTCTTTCTGTTCTCATTCGTTTCGGAGCTGTCCCAACATCAACAGCTTTAATGGCTGCCTCTTTGCCGCTGGCAAAAAGAGCTTCTCCTGGATCTACCAGGGACTTTGCGATATTCCTGGGATCAACAGGATGCGCTCTTTACTTTCACCGTCTCTTTGGGACGGTTTAGATCCGATTGGACCGTCCAGGAGCAAAGATATCGGCAGCGATCTCAGACCTCCAAGATCGCATGCTGTATCGTCGTGACGCCAGCTCCGCCCTCCACCAAGAATATAATAAGGGTTAACAGAGGGGCACTTTTTGTAAGCAACATCAGAATGTTTCCTTCCTGCCTTCCTTACAGGATTAGGCCAGTAATTTCTTCTAACAACTGGTTCTCCGAACTGCTTAGAATGTTAACAACCGGTTCTAGCGTATAGGTGCGAACTGGTAGAATCCCACCCCTGGTTGCTACCCTAGCAAAGTTCTGGTAAAACAGATCAACAATGAAATTCACAGTCCGGTGGTAGAGCTTGAGTATGTGTCAGGCCTGTACATTTCATTCAATGAAAAAAAATAATGGAGTCATTTTGCTTTAGTGTGATAATTTGAATTTTGGCACAATCTAACATATCCTGTAGATTTTAGAAAATAGACTTTTGTAACTTTTT
This sequence comes from Laticauda colubrina, assembly GCA_015471245.1. Classification (NCBI taxonomy): domain Eukaryota; kingdom Metazoa; phylum Chordata; class Lepidosauria; order Squamata; family Elapidae; genus Laticauda; species Laticauda colubrina. The sequence continues at coordinate 44,823,825 of BLBF01000007.1, read as the reverse complement.
GGACTTTATGAACACTATATTGTTTCTTCTTTGGACTTCTTTTAAGCTAGCAAAGCATCACGACAAAAAAGCTGAATCCTCCACCTCCCTGCATAAGGTTAAAAGAAAGTAAAACAAAGAAAAGCACATTTAAATAACTCTCAGCATGCAATAATATAGATAAGATTTTAAGGAGAAATGCAAGTATTTACATATCTATAAGAAGTATTCAAGATCCAGTTGGATATAGTGGTGAGTGTATCAGGGTAGGAATTAGCAGACCCAGAGTTCTAGTCCTGCCTCAGGCCCAAAGCCAGCTGCCTGACCTTCCTTTGAAAGGAGTGCATTGCAATGTTTGGGATTGTGTAAGAGGTACTTTTTCTTTGAATCATTAAGTCAGCCAGATCTTTTTCTGGGCTTGTGCAGCTGCTGCTTGTGGCATATTAAATATTAATGTGCTTTATTTTGGCGTAATGCAGTGGAGGATATTTCATCAGAAATTTGAAATATTATACTAAATTGGCAGGCATATAATAGGAGGGGAAGGAAGGGTGAAAATTGACATTACATGAGAAAAAAGGGTTGACTGTTTTTAACACTGGCTGCATGACAGATTGTAGAAGGAAGCAAGGGCAGTTCTGCATGTGCATATGCTTTCATAACTGCATTATTAGCATGATAAAAGATGTGGCTGCTTTAAAGATTCAAAGAAAAATGCTTATTATGCCCTCATGCTTGAAAATAACCTCTTATAAAGAATAGCTGACATTAACAGACCCTCTGCTGAGCAAATTGGTTATTCCAGGGTGACCAGTTTTTGTAAAAAGGGTAATCTTACACATACGCAGGGATAAATCTATTTTATTCAAGAGCTAAACATAATCTGTTCCCTATTTGTGATATAGAAAGGTGAAAGATTTGAAAATACTGCATTTGCATCTAACAATACTTTAAAAAAAACTGTCCTGAGATGGTGGTAATTAGTATTAGCAATGTGGCTTGGGTACACAGTGGTATACACTGAAATAGTTCAAGATCCCTGAAACATGTAATTTAAAGACTATATCCAGGAAAATTTAGGATTTTAGGAATACGGTTTCTTTGTCATGTGCTCAGGTGAATTGGAAGATTCTTGAAGAACCTATATTCTCTCCAATAATTAAACATTGAATGCTGCGTGCCAGCAGTAACTGTTTTTTAATGTTCTTACATTTTTTTCACACTTCAGTTAGTGTCTAGACACCCGTTAATAATATTTTACAGTGGCTCCTGTAATAGTTACAGTTTGTGTTTAATTACATTTTCTTCTTTTTTGGCATCTTCAAGAAATCCCCAATTCTCAAAAAAAATGTCATTGCTTAGTGCTGAAGATGGTCATCTTCTTTCATTTGGAATCACAGGTGGAGAGGTATCCTATCTTTAGCAGACAATTAAAAAGTGACATCCTGTCCCCACTGTTTTTGGACAGTAGGCATAATTTTTGTGTGTTTGGGTTCGGTGGAGATCACCAGATTCCATTTTTTTTGTATGTATGTCTTTTATGTACTAAATCCTTCCTGCTTAATATTCTGTTATGATTTTAAGTATTCAAAGGTATCTTGTGGCTTTGCTTTGGTGAATATTTCAATGGATTTTTTGCTTACTAAATTTAGAATTAAAGTTTTATCGTTTAGCTGTCTATGTGCCTTTTATGCCACTGAGGGGAGATGCTTCTCCTGATCAGAAAACTCTTTTATTGTATTGTTGTTAGACATTTTATTTGCATTATCTATATGCTGCCAGGTTTTAATTTTATGTTTCTATCAAGTTCTCCAGACTGTAACCTGAAAGCACTAAATACAATTATTTTGTATCTACTATAGATACAATATATTGGTTGGAACCATTTTCAATTGAGTCGCATACAAGATATGGTAGCTAAATGAATACGTTAATAATTGTACTTCTTTTTTGCTCACCTCTACAAGGCAGAAGTGCTGACAATCTAGCAGACTGAAAGTATGTTCTAAAAATGGTGGAATCTAGGGAAAATTGCTTCAAGATAATAGTTTAAAAGAATCATCACATTTTAAAGTCTCCTTTGTTACAGCGTTGTTTCAAATAGACATTTAGTGTTTATTTGCATTTATGAGAGTATATTTCCTACAGAATATTCTATTACCTTTTATTTCTTAGGCATATGAATGTAGAAGAAATACAGATGCAAAATGCTGGTATTGGCTTTATAGCTTGTTTAAGGAAAAGAACAGCATACGAATAATTGTTTGGGGAGCTTTGTTGTATTTTCTTCTTTAGCAACTATTTTGCTTTTTTCCCAAAGCATTTCCATGAAAATGCAAAGCTGTTTCTTTTCTAATTAAAACATACTATATATTGGCAATTACTTTTATAATTTTTCTCTCTATTTCCAACAAAAGTATACTATATTTTTAAAAAAACTACTTAAGCATCTTAAGATTCAAATCCATGGAAATTTCCTAATATATTTTGGTTTCTCTTGACAGTGTCATACTTTTTTGACACATTATGAAAAATCCATTACAGTGGCAGGATATATTGGGTGTCCAAGATTTAGTAATAACTAGTTAGGAATTATGTTTATTTATTTTAAAATATTTAGAACTTTTTAATATTTTCTCTGCTTTTGGGTAAGCATACTATCAAAGTGGCTTGCCTACATAGTCTTACACTTGGGTTTATCTACATAAAAATAAAGGGAAAAATGTGTTTGAATATTAGTGGCTTCGGTTGGTAGTTAGGCTGCCAGTTTGAGCTCCAAGCTTGGCAATTTAGTTGCAAACATTTCATCACCATTCGAGGAGACATCATGAGTGCGTTTTGAGTTGTGACAGCTCAAGGAAAAAGGGAAAAAAGAATTGTGAAGAAGGATAGGAAAAAACAAGCTTGATTTTCCTGTGTTTATCATTAAGAGTAAAGCTTCCTTTGACCAGAACTTAACTCCTGGTAACCTTATATAGTTTTCTGAGCAATGATACAGAAGTGGTTTGTTATAGCCTTCTTCCCATATTTTGCTTTCTGCTTTTACTTTCCAGTTTAATCAACAGCCAAGGGATTTCTTAGTTCCTATCTGAATAAAGGATGGTGGTATTAGGGGAGTGATGCGGTGGCCAAGAGATGGAGCTCTCGCCTCACAATCCGGAGGCTGCGAATTCGATCCTAGGTAGAGACAGATATCTTTTATTTATTTATTTAATTTATTTTTGTCAGTTGCTTACAAGATAATAGGTATAAGTAAGAAAGCATAGTTATGAATACATGGATACATATAATAAAAATAAAAAAAATAAAATAAACAATAGGACAGGGATAGTAGGCACGCTGGTGCATTTATGCACACACCCCCCCCACAGACCTCATAGGAAAAGGGTGAGGTCAATAGTAGTAGACAGTTTTTGGAGTTTAGTAGTTTAAAGTTTAAAGTAGTTTAAAGTAGTTAAAGTTTTTGGAGTTTGGGGAAGAAACTACAGAGTCAGGTAGAGTATGCCAGACATTGACCACTCTGTTGCTGAAGTCATATTTCCTGCGAGTTTGGTGCGATTAAGCCTTGAGTTTGTATCTATTGTTTACTCTTGTGTTGTTATGGTTGAAGCTGAAGTATTCATTGACAGGCAGGACATTGCAATGGATGATTTTATATACTATACTCAAATCGGATCGAAGGTGGCGTAATTCTAGGTTTTCTAGGTCTAGAATTTCAAGTCTGGTGGCATAAGGTATTCTACAATGAGTAGAGGAGTGGATAACTCTTCTTGAGAAATATTTCTGGACTTTCTCAACTGTGTTAATATCAGATACATAATGTGGGTTCCAGACTGATGAGCTGTATTCGAGTATTGGTCTAGCAAATGTTTTGTATGCTCTAGTTAGTAGTGTGATATTACCAGAGAAAAAGCTACGTAAGATTAGGTTAACAACTCTTAACACCTTTTTGGCTATGTAGTTACAGTGGGCTTCGATTTCTGGGCACACTGAAAATTCACCTGCTGAACAAAATTCCGCATTGGTGACAGGAAGGGCATTCGGCCATTAAAACACTCTGCTAAGTCCATTCAGTTGCCCAGACTACACCCCACAAGGGATTAGGGGGTTGTTAAATGAAGAAGATGATGATGATTAAAAGTATCATCGGATGTAAGCTGTTCCAAGTAAAGCTGCCTTTTGCAATTATTATTAATTCCTCATTGTTGTTTTTATCTTGTTTATTTTTTGTATTTTTATTTTTTGTAAGCTGCTCAGAGTCTCATTGTTAATTAATTAATTAAATATATATGCTGCTCAATGCTCAGTAACTCCAGGTTACAAATTATTTAGTTATGTATTGTTCAAGTTGGGTAGCTAAGCAATTAAATAAATAGAACTCAAATGTAGATATCAAAATGTTACAATAATAACAAATATCTACTTTAGTAATATTGTGTGCTTTTTTTACTCCATTAAATCAATAGCAAGGGCACACGCTTGTAAATAACAATTTTAGATACCTATATTTTATTGAAGTTATTGTTTATTGAAAAAATGTTTATTGAACATTTTTGGAGTCTGCAGCCCATAAATTGCTTTGTTGTCTGTATATATTATTGAATGGAACGCTTAAGTTTTAGTTAAAGGTTAGTCAAAATAAAATAGTATTTTTTTGCTATCCAGGTTCATGGGTCCCATGACATCTATTTAAGGCCTTCAGGGAAGCCTTGGTTAAGACCCTCTCAATATAGCCTTGGCAAGTGTAATAAGAACTGCTGTGAGATTTTATGGGAGCCAGTTTGGAATATTTGATGCTGAGTCTTGGATCTGCTACTGCTCTGTCCTCTTGGCTTTTTGGAGCCATTTCTGAATTTTTCTTTTCATACCTACATTTCACACAATGTCACTTTTTTTTTTTTTTTTTGCAGTATTGAAGCTTCTGTGGCTCTTTTTGCTCAAGCCAGACCACCTGGCATCTACAAAGGTGACTATTTGAAAGAACTCTTCCGTCGTTACGGAGATGTGGCTGATACGCCAGCACCACCTCCTTTGCCAGAATGGTGTTTCGAGGAAGATGAGGAAGACGGGGATGAAGATAACTTCAAACTGGGAACTCCAGAATCAGAAGCTTGCTCGTCAACTTCCTTTTCTGGCAGAAGAAAAAAAGAACATTTAAAGCTGGTAATGATTAATTAGAGCATAATATAGCATGTTCTTGAACTCGTTTTAAATATGTTACTGTAATTCCTTTTTTAAAAAAAATATGTGCCTTCAAGTCAGTATTGATTCCTGGCAACTGCCTGGACTAGTCCCTGCAGTTTCTTGGTATAATTGTTAGGGCACCAGCTTGGAAACCAAAACACTGTGAATTTTAGTATTGCTTTAGACATTAAGTCATCTGGATAACCTTGAGCCAGTTATACTCTTTTTTGAACCCAGAAAGAAGACATTGGCAAGCCAGTTATGAAAATGTTATCAATATTTAGAGCATGCTAAATTTAAGCTATTCAGAACCTGATAAATTACCCACAATTTCATAACCTTAGCATTCTCATTTCCTCATTGTACATGATGTACTGAAACCACATAGAGTTGCTGCTGAAATATAAAATTAAAATAAGGGGTACCTCTCCTTTACAGAGTGCTGGTAGAATACAAATAGTGCAATTAACATAAAGATATCTATGTTGTTTAAGGTACCAAATTTGTATTATCCATACATTCTCTTAATCTAGCATTCATTTCATGCTTGGTAGAGCCAATACGGGAGATAAGATGGGATCTCATTTTGATAGAAGAAAAAAAAGTTAAAAGTTTTGAGTCCTTTGGTTTTCATCTCTAATAGTTTAGATCAGGAGTGTCAAATTTGCAGCCCATTGCTCAGATGCGTCATGTGCTGGCCACACCCATGCACAGTTTAGCAGAAGAGAAAAAGTCACGATATGTCATGTGACAACGCCATGATGATGTGAGTTTGACACTCCAGGTTTAAAGTGTAGTATTTTTCTGATGGTATTAGATAAGAAATCCCTGATTGGTAAAACACTTCAAGTTGCATACTGAATTTGGGATTCAGGATTGGAAGGCATCTAGTGAAATATTAATTTAGTTAATAAAATATACTGCCAAACTCCAAATAACTCTGGGTAGCTTCCAGTAAAGTACCATAGTATAAAAAGAAAAAGATCAGACACATCCAGAAGGAAAAAACACAATATATCAAAGAAAAAGGACTTAATAATAAGTCTACTCCCAGGGCATGAGAAAGCAGCCAAATTCTCAGAGAGTTTTGGAATGTCATAAGAATGTTTCAAAACTTAGGATGTTCTAAATAACTGTTCGGTTGTTTGTCCTCCTTCGCTTCCCATATTCAATGAGTTTTTTTTCCTTTTCACTCTCTATCAGCCATAAATACTTCTATTCTAAAAGTTATAATAAATAAAAGGCTTGCTAAAGTAATATTAAATTAATACAAATTTTGATTATAATTCTGCTGCTACTGTTATTTAATATTGCACAATTAAAAAGTAATGGTTTTAATTACAGACATAATATTTTTCCATTTTGTTAAAATGAAGGAATATGGCAAGCGATAAAGAATTCTGAATGATAATGAAAAAAATGTTTTCTTAAAAAATGAAGAATTAACTCTTAAAAGAATTAAGAATGAATATAATATTAAGTTATAAGTGGCATTCTAATAGCTTTTGTGTGATTTATTTTTGAAGAATAGAGCTTTGAACTTTAACTTAATGAGTAAACTTTTTAGCTAGCCAGGATATTAAAATTTGAAGTGTTTATTAAATTAATATACAAATTTCATATAATTTTATATGTTTTATGTGATTTGTCAAGAAATGAGTATTAATAAATCTTTTTTTCCTGATTTTCTGCTCGACCTAAAAGATAGAATCTAAGATACCATCATTAACCAGATGAAGAAGAGTAAGGTTTTAGATAATTCTGCAATTCTGATGTTTTGAAGAAATACCTTAGCTATTTGTACTGTGGCTATAGTGAAGGTGGGGTGGAGCTGTGTTGAGGACTGTAGGGACATTGGATTCTGCAGTTCTACCAACAAAGGCTTTTAAGGCTTTTAATTGAATCTTACCTGGGGAGGAGAGAGGGATTTCACTCTGCCTCTGTCTGCCTCTACATTGACATCTATGCCACTGCCTCTTCCTATTTCTCTGTTTCTGTCTACATACACACACTTGAAGATCCCATGACACACTGGGCTGATTCCTCAATGCCTGACACATTCCTACCAGATCCCTCAATGCCTTTAACAGTGACAGAGCTTCTAATGTTCTGCTCTCACTCCAAAAGCATTTTTTCTCCAGTGAGACCAGTCTAGCAGGGCAACCTGGTCTACCCAATTATGTGACAGAGCATACTGTTTCTGCTTTTGCTTTTCAGCCCCAATCCAGGTGCCTTCGCAGGCAAGTCGCTTTCACAGCAAACTATTTTTATATTGAATTTATGTTTACCTTACTTCACTGCAAATATTTTTAAAAGTTCAGGTATATATTTAGAGATGTATCTACCTTGAAAATAGCCCATGTTGAACTGTATAGCATAGTCAAAACAGTAGGAGTTGACCACAAGAAATATTTTATGACATTTTGTATTAGGCCACAATATATTTTATAAAATGTGCCAAATTACAACGACACAAGAGTCATGGTTTCCGGATTTTGGACACGTTCTGTGAGTTAGCCTGTTTGAGGTATTTTGGTTGAAAAACTGTTGCCCTTTGATTCGCTGTTTTGCCCAGTTAAAGGCTAAACATGGACAAACAGAAAAGTGTTAGTAGTATATAGATAAGTAAATGTGCATTGGGGAATGCAATCAGGAAATGTAATACAAGAAGCTATTTAGTAACAAATATGACTTTCAGTGATAGGCAGTTCTGCTTCACAGGTTCTAAATATTCAACACTGTTGGATATTTAATTCTTATAAGAGCTACCATGACAGTAGAAAATTGAAGCGTTGTTGCAAACAAAGCATTTTGTACATAATTATTTGGTTTGAGTGACTTGATGACCACGAGAGGACTTTTTTTTTTAACCTGCCCCCCAAGCAGTATTTGTATTTTTGTGCTGTGATTTTGATTTATTGTCTTTGCTTCCAACCTCAGAACAGAAGTCAAAAGACCCAGCTGACAGAAATTATTGGATTGTCCATTAAGAAGAAAGCTAATGGTCAAATAAGCATATTGATAATTTTAATTCGAGGGTGAAAATATTTGAAAAAACAAAATAGTTTAGTTGATTCATTTAACTTAATTTTATAGCTTTTCAAACACTTTTTATCCAGGGGATGGCATAGAAATACAATTGTATGTCTAAGCTTCCAATGTGCACACTAGCAACAAGGGATAATCATAATAATAAAATAAAACATAATGTCCTGTTCTAAATCTTCTTTGCTCCTTTCTAAGATATACAACGAAGGTCCAATCCAGTATTGGAGATTTTGGTTTATGTGTTTAGCATATAATTTTATAAGTTGTTTACTATATTTAAAAGCCTAATAGGTCTACAAGTCACCCAAACTCTCGTTATCTTTTGTATATTGGTACGAATATTGTCTACCCCCTCCCCTAAAATAAATAAAAATCTTTGGTGATGTTTCCCACTTCATTGGTGAAAATGAATGAGATCAGACTTTGTCCCAAAGAAACATGAAAAATAATATCAGGTATATTTTGAATGATGTTGATAATATTAATCAGCAAAATTAAAAAGTTGGTATGTTCTTGATGCAAAGATAAGTTTTGACAATTTGGAAAGGCCTTTAATCTTCAATAAAACAAAGATAACGTTTTCTGAGACATTCTCTGAATAATGAGAATGTTTGACATTCTCAAATACCTTATTTGTTCCATTATCTTAAAATAAACAATAGTTTGAAAGGAATGGCAGAAATAGGGTGGATTCTTAAGAGACCTAATAAAATTTGAAAATTTTGTAACAAAACTTCAAAATATCTGCTGTACTTATGATTTATTTGTTTTGTTATTGAAATATGATTCAAAACTAAACAAATTAAAGAATGTACCATTAAATAGATACAGATTTTAAAGAGAACAATTGATAATAAAAGCATGTGAATTACAATGGAAGATAATTATTGAATTTTTGCAAGTATTACACTCAGAATTGATGCAAGATGGTTTTTTGTTGTTATACTACTTTTGATTTCCAAAATTGATAATTCAGATTCAGAATCTGCTAAAAATACAATAATCAGGATGGACCATTTTTTTTAAGATTTGGTGGCAATGTCATAAAACTCAACAATCCTAGAAGATGATTCATCCTAGAATGAACCAAATTTTAAATGTATTTTCTGCCAGCTATTTTTCTGTATTACTAAGCGTTAATATTCCTACAGAGCATACGCAGTTGCTGTTGTATATGATAACAGCTGCTTTGCTACTTTATCCTTCTTACTAGAAATTACACACAATTCCTTTTTTTAGAACAGTAGCAAACTAACTGGGAATATGCATTATTGTCAAAAAAAAACTTTGTAGTTAAAAACAAGTCTAATACTGAATTTAATTTAATCTGGAAACCATTTATAGAGTACGACTCGGTGCATGAACTTATACCATATCCAAAATTTGTGTACTTCTTAATGTTAGACTTTAAAATATCATATTTTGTGTGATTCGTTATAATTATGAGATGCTTTCTCTGATTAATAATAAATTAAGATTGCCTTTATATGCAGTACTATTCTAATGTCACATTGAAAAATGTAGCTTCTAATTTTTCTTTTCGTCATTGTCTTTGTTTTGGTTTTAAATATCTGTTAAATAAAAAGTTTTTTAAAAGGTTAACAAAAAAAATAACAAAGGGGCCCATCATTCTGGGCTCATTTTCATTATTTCAGGTAGGGCAGACTCACTAGCTGCTTTCTTTTACATGCTCTTACCAGATACCAAAAGATTTTACCAGTTTAACCACTTCTGTCAAGGAAAGTGAGAGCCTATGGGACAGTTATTCATAACTGGATAATCTGTATTCATTTCACGCCAGGATCTGCCTAACAAGTTTTTGAAATGTTTCTCTCATACTTATCTAAGATGTCTAAGATTTTTATTGGCTGAACTCCTGGAACTTTGGCAGAAGAAAAAAAATAATTCATTTCCTTGGTTGACTAAATTAAAAAATGTCCAGGCTTTCTGGGGTGTCTTGCTCATTACTTTATTCACAAAATATTTGTTTTCAAAGATTTAACAGCTCTTGAAGTAAGTAAGGCCTTTGGAGAATTTTGTTTGTGAGTTACAGATGCAGCACTGCTGAATTTCATTTAGAGCTACATACTTTTTTGATCAAACCACTATGACCACAAGTAAGTAGTGAAGAGTATTTTTTAGCTATCAGCACAGACAGCAAGTTTTCCCCTGTTCATCTCAATGGTTCACCAGGTCTAATCTGTTTGATGGCTGTACTGTAAATCATAATCAGAACTTTGAATCTAGCTCAGTAGCCAATTGGCAGCCATTACAATTGCTTCACTGTGTTGCTTCATTTTGCATGAACTACAGTTTTTAAACCCTATTCAAGGGTTACCCATAAAGTTCATTACAATAATGCAATTAGTAGTGCATGAACAATAGTAGCTGACTGTCTCTATCTAGCAAAAAGGGAGGTTTCTATACTACTGTAGATGAAACTACTTTCAGCATTTAATGACAGTGATTCATGGAAACCCTGTCCCAAATAAGCCTACATCTAGTCTGTCCTCCCGCCCCGACATAGTGCAATCCCATTTGAAATAAGCCACTCCCTTTCTATACTTGTATAAATGGCTGTCTGTCTATAAGGCCTGTATCTTGACAAGATTCAGCCTCAGTTTATTAACTCTTATTACTGTATCTAGATGCTGGTTCAGAATATATGTCATATCCCTTCCAGATTCAAATGTTACAGAAACTAGATTGATGACTGTCCCAAGCAATTTCATACAGTTGTATAATGGTATTGGGAATAGAAGAATATCTTGTATCTTGCAGCAAAATTGCCAAAGAGGCAGCCTGGTCACTTACTGTTCTCTGAGACCTTCCCTGTAAGTAGCAAAAAACTGCTAAGAGAACCAATAGATCAAATAGGCTCAACAGAGTCATCCTATGTGTCTTTCTGGCAGAAGCCATCAATCAGAGCTACTGTGGCTGATTCTTGAAACAAGAACTCAGTCTTAAAAGGGTCAAGATGATTTGGCATCCTCTGAAAAGTCTGCAAGTGTCTAGACACCATCCTCTAAAGTTCTTGTTTTTTTAAAAAAAGAAATGTTTGTGAGTAGACAGTAATTGCTGACATCCTAGATCCAAGGAGGGCTTTGGCTGCTGCCTTATTTTTATGGATGCTGTTCCATTTGTGCAGCTTTAGCCTGGAGATAAAAATTGTTACGATAACCAGGTCCAGGTTTTTCTTGCTATAGGCTTCATGGGTGGAAATGCCATGAGATAATGTAGATAGAAATATAGCCAAGAGTGATTTTATATGTTTTAGTAACTCTAAAGAAAGTTGCCCATTACACTTATATAAGTTGACTTTAGTTATATTAGACAAATATTTGGCTAGATTCAGGTTGGCACATAATATGGAGATGCTTTTGATGTTGTAACGAAGCTGGAATCGTGGAAGTACAACAATCCCAATTCTTCTTGATCACTTAGCAGCTTTTAGTACCATTGAGTATGGTACACTTCTGGACTGACTGCATGGAGTGATGCATCTCCTTTCTCCATGACCAGTCCAGTTGATGTTGGTTGGAAAAGAGAGGTTGAATCTGATGGCTGTAATTTGTGTGGAGTTTCAAGCCTTGATGAGCAGCTAAACTTCAAATTTAACATCTACATCAAGTCTCTGAATCAAACCATTTGGTATATCAGAAATGTGCTGGTACCTCTCATGATATTTCATCTCAACTCTAGGCAAATCCAAATGATCACGTTAAAGCCATATGCAGTGCCTGGAAGAAGTAGAATGTTTGAATGAGAAGGAAGAAGCTCAGGCTTAATCTGACAAGCTTGAATGGCTGTGGGTCCTTAAGTCCCCGGTGTTCCAGATCTTTTATCTTTGATGCAGAAAGGAGTTATAGTACTTCATTTGGGTCTGCTGCACAGTCTAGGACTTTTGAACTCACAGCTCCTGTTTGAAAGACAGTGTGGCAGAATGCCTTTCGACAGATGATTTTGTGCACCAGTGCACCCTTTCCTGGACCCAGATGTTCTTATGATCACTCATGATGATTGTTATCTCATGGAACGATTATTGCAATGTGCTGTATGTAGAGCTGCTGTTTTAAATTGTTTTTAAAAAGATATAGCTGGTTTAGAAAGCAGCATGAGCAGTAATGTACATGCCCTTTTAGCCCCTATGTTTTGTGCAATGCCTTGGTTACCAGTTGACTTCTGGGTGCAATTAAATGTGCTGGTATTGATTAACAATACCATCTAGGAGGACTCAGGAAACAGGAGCTTCTCTATTATCATGCCTGAAACAGCATCCCCTGGAGATTTGTGTGACCGTTAGTTTAACAGACTATAGAAGAGAATTGAAAACATGTCTCTTTCCCCAAACTAATGTGGATTAGTATGATTGTGCATGTTACATGCACATCCAGGTGAGTCTTATGATCATTCACTTGTATACATGGCCTGTTGTGCCTGCACATCTCATAGTGCTCTCTTGCTCTCGACATAGGTTTTCTAGATAGGTGGGTCTAGAGTATATAAAACAATGCTGATTAATAGCCAGGAAATGTTTAGGAACATATTCAAATAAACTGAACAGTGGGGTACATAGTGTTCTGATGGAATACATGGAGATTTGATTAATTCAAAATTTCAGCTGAGCTTCACAGGATTTTCCTGTCTCTCTCACACATTTGATCACCTGGTAACCAATGCATTTCTCAGCTAGGCTGTCTGTATACTGGCTAGATAGATGGAAACCACAAAGTCTGCATCCAGCATTCAGTTTTAGGAACCATTGTATCATTTAAAGTCCTTGCTTTGTTGATTCATAAGTCTGGTAGCTGTTGATGGGATTAGGAGGTTTTTTTCTGTGTGCTCAGTGCCAATCCCGTAACATTGGTAACATTTCTCCGTAACAAGTTGATTCTTATCTATCTCTTGACAGATGTTTGGGCTTTTGTCCTCTCTGCACCCATGCCACCTCTATTTTTAGATGATGGCAACTTTAAGTTAGTTTAACATTTTCACACAATTCAGTCTCAGGTTCTCACATGTGGGACTTTTCTGATGGGAGATACAATTTGTTAGTTCTTCTTTCTGGGTGATACTACATTAAGGTTTATTGTTGGCTTTTTTGTTCTTGTACATGTCAACAGCCCAGAGCTGTTGCATGGCGCAAATATTTTATTAATAAAATGATAAGTGAATTTTCAAGCATTCTAGCCAGCCCTGTAATTAATGGTTCCTTTGTGATTGGTGGTTAAATGTTAAAACAAGTTAAAACTAAATGTTAAAATGAGTTTTGGCTGTTCCTGCCAGTTTTGTTTCCAAAACACTACTCTTCCATCAAGCTTGCTGTACCACTGTTGGATCATTTACTTCTCAATATTCTACTCCTATCCAGCCTGTTGTGAATATCTATCTTCCCCACATCAGCAACCCCCGCCCTTCCCCCAGCCTGGCGTAGCACTCCAAACGTACAACTCCACAAGACTGAAATTCAGATTCAGAGGATGACATGTGCCAACCTGTCTCCCTGTAGGGCTGTTTTTGAAAATGCTTAGCCTCCACCTCCACGGCATTCCCTTTCTACCTGATCCTGGGAATGTGCAATTTTAGTAGTGGGATGTTGCTTTAAACCCTGAGCAACCTGAGTTGGAAGATGCATAACTAGGGCAGAGCAGTTTTCATTAGCATCTGTTACTTTAATTAGCTGTTACTTCTGGAGAGCTGGCTGCAGAATGAGCCATGTTTGCCTCCATTCTGCATAGTATCTCCATAGCACAGCCAACAGAAAACAACTAGCCCCTTTACCACTTTGATACGAAAATCCTGTCCCTCCTATGGAGCTGACATGACAGCGTATACCTATACCCAGCTTGAGTGCTATATGTCCAGATTCATAAGCCAGATATAGCCTTGCTGCTCTCTTGATTTGTTGTTAGTTTCTTTTTGCTTTTTCACTTAAGATTGGGTTTTTCCTATTTTCTGTTTCTGTTTTTTTTCTATTAAGATTCTTTCACGATATCAACTTTTCATCCCCAGTGATATTTGGTGGAAAAAAAGCATTAACTGGAACAAGAATTTCTAGCTGGAGATACTGATTTCAGCTACATAACTTTTTTGCATCCTGTTCTGAATCAGGGCTTACAGCCCATACCTTTACAGAAATCAATCCACAGTTGTCATCAAATGATTATTCAACAAATGTGCAATAAGTGACATCTATTTGTCTTGATCGTGTTTTATGAAGAAGATTGAGTTGTGACTTTCTTGCTAGAATTAACTGAACTAGACTGAACTAAAATAATTTGTTTTAGTTTAGCAAAATGTGTAAACCCAGTCAGTATGTTTTCTGTTCATGTTTTTATCTGAATCCTGGTTTGGTTCTTTTATTGAGGTTAAGAATTAAAGGTAATAACCATGAAAACTTGCTGTTATTAGGCAAAACAGCCATCAAATTCACATATTATTTATCATTGACTCGGCCAATATAAACTTCTTTCATCATTTGGTCCTGCAAGAATCTATAGATAGAAATGGTGAATTATATTATTGTAATATTACATAGTGAAAAGTGATTGAATATAGTTGATGAGAAGTTGATGTATACTTTTGCTGGAGACTTAATTACACTTTTGCTGGAGACTTAATTAGCGCTAGGCTTTTGTATGGTTTATTTGGTTTTCACTCAGTATATTAGGGTTTGTAATCCATGGTATGTTACTTAAGGTTACTCAGTTGTGATTCAACAGATAATTTGTTGAACCCAGACTACCTGCAGGTGTTTTTGAAAAGTGTTTGGCTACTTAAAAGGTGATAGAATTTTATGTAGTGCTTACATAAATTTATTGTTTAATTACACTGTTCTATCTCCTTTAAACAAAATATATCATAGTATCAAATTAATATGAAGGATTTCATTTATTCAGGTTAGCAAGAGAAACTGTGCTCTAAATTACTTGCTCAAGTACGTAAGTATTCTGAATGGTAAATAGGGAGAGAACTATCTTTGTCATGACACATTCTGTCTCAGATTATAAAATGGCTTCCTTCCCTTATGTCTTTTAAATATTTTGACAAATTTATGGTTTGGCTGCATCTTAAATCATAGTTCCTTATTTTACCTGCCTCTAGAGTTGTTGATTAAATGCCATGCTTCGTGGTTTCATTTTTAACATCTGATGTAATGTGTGACAGTTTCATCTCAATGAGACCCACCTCAATAAGATTCATACAAAATGGAAAGTAAAATGGCTGAATAAATAGAAGCTAAGGTATCTTTTCCAATTATAGTTATTGAATGAATGAGTGAACAAGGCTTGAACATCGTTGCTCCGGTAGTGTATAATAAGTCAAAATTCAAGAAAAATAAATATAATTGAACTCCATATACCATATAAAAACCTTGTACAATAGTTTTATATACTTATATTCAAGGGTTAAAGATGTCATTTACGAGGATTTATACTAAGTATAACTTTTGAATTTCTAGGTCAATTCTATTTGAATTAATACATTGCTCATAGTACATAATTCAAAGTTCATGTGAATACAGGTAATTCTTGACTTATGACCAATTGCTTAGAGATCATTTTAGGTTACTTCAACTCTCCCAAAATGGACTTAACCTGGTTTTGAAACCCCTTCCCTGTGTAATCATGTGACCATATTTTGGGCAACTAGTCCACATTTATGATGCTCTGTGACAAACCAGTGGTTACTTTTGGTTTTTGGCAAAGAAACCATCCATAACGAACAATGAGTTTGTTTAAACAATCACACAAGTCACTTAACAATCACTGTAAGAAAAGATTGTAAAAATGGGTCCAGTCACACTTTATGACAATCACATCTTAAGACCATAATTGCCAGGTTCAATTACCAACTCTTAATTTTTGTATTATTGTCTGAAGGTGGTAAGATTGGTAATCAATCTAGACACAAATGGAACTGAGCATTTCTATCATTGAAGCTCAGGCTGATCGAGTCTCGTGACTGATTTAATTTTAAGATTAAGGTGACGTTTGTTGTCTTCTAATTACCATATATACTCGCATATAAGCCGACTCTAAAACTCAATTTTTTAAAAATAAAATTAAGGGGTCGGCTTATACGTGCATAAATCTGATCTCACACAAACGAACTGACATGACGCCACTTCTCAGATCACGCAATATCGATATTACCATTCAGTCATACATACAGCCATAAAAATTGAGATTGCACTAAATAAAGTTAATTCCGACAAACTACAACTCAATTTCAATATTAATTTTAACTGTACCTCAAATAAAATGCAACATAATTATGTCTAACTAAGCACATTTTTTTTACTCTGGGCGCCTCCATTTTGCTTTTTCTATCGCCTGATCATAACACGCTGTGATTGGTTAGTCATTCATGTGACCGCTTTCGTGTTTGTGATCGTCACGTGCAACATCAGATTCTTTACATACCAGGTAATTAACTTAATATTGTTTCCTACACAAATGCTTTGATAATGAACCTTCATCAGTGCATTCATATTGATACTCTTTTGTTATTAGCCCAAACAACACACCATGGTATTTGGCGGTTGGCTTATATGCGAGTTTTTGCAAAATTCCTCATTTTGGGGCAGTTTTTTAAGGGTCGGCTTATACGCGAGATCGGCTTATATGTGACTATATACGGTAGCTACACATTGTTTCTCTAATTCCCATTTAATTATTTCCATCATTCCAGTTCTTTTTAATTCTTCAAATTGACATCTTTTTTTCTCTTTTGCATTTAGAAATCTTCTGAGAAATAATTTTTCTATTACTTTGAGCAAGCAACTTTCCCTGTGACTTCAGATTGTTGCTTCTGATCCTAGGCATCCAGTTTGAGCCATAACAATTAGTAACTATTACAGTCTGTGGTTATGTTTAGTGATCATGCTACAATAGTGACTTTATAGATTATCCATTGTAATTTGGTAGAAAATTAAGTTTTGATTAAATCATTGTTCTGCATTACAAGTGAAGGGATGGTAGACATTTATTATATTTTTAATTTCTTTCTCTTATTCTAACTTTGCATGCTGAGCAGCCTGGTGGCCCAGAAGTAGAACTCTTTTTCCTCACAATCAAGAGGCTGTGAGTTCAATCCTAGATAGTGGCAGATATTTCTCTCTCTGGGCTCAAAGAGAAAATACCTGCAGTATAGGCATCAAGAAGGGCATTCCGCCAGTAAATGCTCAGCTCTATTCATTCTCCCAGATTCCACCCCAGTGCAAGAGCTTACAGGATTGTTAAAAGAAGAAACATAAGTTTGCAAGCTGGATGAGCTCAGTTAAAGTGGTGATGGATGCACCATTTGTAGATCTGGAGATTAGGTTAGGGCAGATCCTCATGGAGAAAACATATGCGGTCGCTAAGAATTGGCACTGATCTGATGGCACATAATCTAATCAATTTTCAATTTAAAATTGCATTCACTGAAAGTTGAAATCTTAATAAAATTTGAAATATTCTGAGTGTTGTTGATAGTATTCTAAAATTATGTTTTCTTTTACATTTTAGGGTGCTGTATTTTTGGAAGGAATATCAATTAAACGTGTAATTCAAGTAACAACTCAACCAAGGCTAGGAGAAATCCAACTTAAATGCCAACAATTTTGTGGCTGGAAAGGGTACGTGAGTATAATTTTTAAAATGAAATTTAAATATTCTGTAGCTCATTTTCTCCATCATGGCACCAAGATGGATGTCTGCTTGGTTAGGCTTGTTTTGTTTGAGGATGTTGTGAATGGTGTTGGTTGCTTGGCCAACAGGAGGAACAGAATGAGTGACAGCAGCAACAACAATGGCGCAGGTAGCTGGCAAGACAGAAGTGGATTGAGTAGTTTGTGGCTAGTGTGCTTTTCTGGAAAATAACCAAGTGGAACTGTGTTGGGCAGCAGTCTCTCCATTACAATGGTTGTGGTGGTTAGTAGTGCAGTGGATCAGTTGCCTCGCTGCATCTGACAAGAGCATCAGAATAAATTCCAGAGGACTTGGCTCTTGCCCACCTTCTTGGGAATGTTGCTATATATATTTTAATAGGCTTGGCTGGGCCACAGAATGAGGAAGTTATTTTATTGAGGTGCTGGGATTTTATGGGTAGAAGGCATTGAAGGAGAGTAGCTGAGCCTGCCAAGGGCATCACAAGAAAGACAATTCTGCTGTTTTTATTAATTGTTTGTATGATTGTTTTATTCATTTAAAGTTGTTGTAAAAGCTTCCCAGAGTTAACTTCAGGTGAATGGCCAAATAAATCTCATAAGTAAATAAATAAATACAGCTAAAAAAAGTGGTGTCCTCCTGATGATCTGGACTTTAGCTCTCATAAACTTCTTACTTAGCACTGGGTAATACTTAAGGATTATGGGACTTGCTTAAGCCTTTGGTAAGTGAGGACCTGTATATTGATCTTCATTAGGTTTTTTTTTAGGAATTGGCATAAACTGAAATAATGAAATAAGAAACATCTTCAGATAAGATCATATGAATATCTTTTGAAGTGGTTGATTAAAATGTGGTGATATATCATGATCAGGACCATATATATGTTCATTAAGTTGCAGTTCAGAATTTATAACTCAAAACTATGTATAAGAATCTAGTCAGTCCTAGCACTATATTGACACTAGATAAGAGGCAACAACATTCAAGGGGGGGCTAGACTTGGATAACTTGTGGCAATAAAACAGCTCCAATGAAACACTTACCTTCACCTTCCCTCTACCCCACTTGCTCTTCTACATGATGGTGGCATAAAAACATTGCTATAGGGACAGCATTTTTACAAACCTGTACAGTCTTAAAGCTGTGTTTTTAAAATTCCATTGATACACCTATAATTCACTCCACTGAAATTAATTCTGGAAATTTTTCAGGAATATTGAATCAACTGTGATTGACCCAGAAGAATTTATTTAAAAAAAAATATTTATTTCAATGAGTAAATGAATGAGTGTAATCATAATGTTCATATTATAAAAGAACTACTAGTTAAATAAGAATGATATAACTTATATGTCTATTGTATTTGTTTTGATTCTCAGTATATGATGCACCAAGTCCTTCATGCATACTATTAGTCTTCCCATTATCAATAAACCCTCACGTTGTCTGGAAATATTTCTGAACTATATGTTATTTTTTAAAGATTTACCTTATTTTAATTTTAATTTTATAATATTTTGCTTTCTTTATTGGTATACATGCCTCCTCAAAACCTTTTCAGTTAGGCTACATATAGTCCAATTGTTGCTGTCTTTGAATCTCTGAAATCTATAGCAGCCTGACCCTATTTAGAAGGAAATAAAATAAAACAAGCCCCAAATTCACTTGGCTTTTCGCTATATGTAAAGCATAAATGCCGGAACACTAGTCCAAAAATGTCATTGTTTCTAAAATATTTATTTCTACCATTAAAAAAATCTGAAAACAGAGGAAATGTTTAGGCTTTTAAAAGGAACTGGCAGTTCATTTTTCTACACTGGTGTATGACAACTATCTAACAAACTCTAATATCATTTTCAGCTAATTCTTGTCAATCCTTGATCCTCAAATATCAACTCTTACATTTTAATGTTATAATTGCAGTATTAAACTGATGATAAAAGAGTATGGAGTTAAATAGTGTGCAATGTTCTAAATAATCTTCATAACAAAAGCTACTTTAATTTAGAAATTGTCTGGAGATCAGCGATGGATTAAATGGAGTGCAAAGTCCACTTTATTAAAAATATTCCTACCTTCAAACTGATACTAAAATTGATATTCACGAAAGACTGATTAGAAATGGTTGATACTGGGTACTATTCAAAATCCTTTTTCACCTCCTCTCATTAGGACTGGATTCCCTGGGGCGCAGCCTATATCCATGGATGAACAGAATATTAAATTGTTAGAGCAAAAGCCATATAAAGTAAGTTGGAAAGCAGATGGAACTAGGTAAGTTGAAGTTCTTTGTGAATCAAAGGAGTCATTTCAATAATTCTGATACATTAGTTTTTTTGAAAAAAATCTATTGGTACAGTTTTATATAGCTTACAGTTTAATAAATTAATTTATACTATGGTTGCAAAATCATTAGTCTGAACATTTTTAGCTTGCTCCTTATGTGTGACACAGTACTTTTCATCTTTCGTTTTAATTTGCATGTTTTGTCTTACCATGAAGGTTTTTTATTGTATAAATGCTATGGTACTTATTAAAGGTATGTCTCCAAATAAAAATGGAATCATTTTGCTTTTAACACATGCCAATGAATTATTTATATACTAACATGGGATATTAAATATTGCAACATCCAATTAACCTCATTCACTAATGTGACAGGGGAAGAAAACGTAAGATCAGTTGAGTGCTGGTTGTTTTGATCATTGTGCAGGTGGGTTCTTAACTAATGCCTTCGATGAACTGAAATTAAGAGCAGAAGTACATGAAAGCTGACCTGTTAAGAAAATAAGCAGCTGTAGTCAGGATGATTTAAAGAAGATTACATCCAATTGTGAATACATATATACTGACAAAGGCTGAATATTTCATTTGTACATTTTTCCCAACAGGTAGGGTATACCAAAAGTCAGGTCCCGTAGGCCAATCACAATATGTTTTATTCATTTAATTACTAATTTTTTTTTAGAGAAAATGTTCAAAGGCACAATGAACAAGTAAGGAAAATGCTTAGATAAAAATGGCAGTGAATTTAAACATTTAATGTAATTGATATAATAAATTACCTGTGGGGTCTTTCTTTTATATATTAATAATATTTAAGCATAAGTATTCTGCATTAAAATCTGTGATTTTGATGAAACTATAGAGTAAGTAGTGCTACTTTATGTATGCAGCTTGCCTTAATCTGCTTTTCTGAGATGTAGGATTGCCATTTGATAAATTTCTAAACTCCTTTCCATATTTTTCCTCTAATTGTAATATTGTTAATATTCAGAGATTTTGAATTGATCATTGGAATTTTTTGATATGGTTATAGCCATACAATTTTTTTTGAGTTTGCTTTTACACTTAATAACTTGGTACAAAGATAATTATTAGGATACTCTGAGAAACCCTAAAAAATAGTTTGTTTTATCTTGCCTGTTGGTATTAGTATTTCTTCTGATAACACATTGATAAATGTTTTTAAAATAGACAAATTGCTAAATTTCCAAGTTAGCATAATTAAAATGTATCTTGTACAAATTAGAGATAGTCAATTAAAAAATGAAACTTGTTAGAGTAACAACAGAAATTGTTGTATGCTACATTCTCCAGGATAATCATAGAGAAGGAGAACTTGAAGGTGAACCACATCTGAGATTGTCACCTGGAACCCAGGAAGTATACCTTCTCAGTTGTGACACCTCCAGAGGTTCATTTGGGTACTACCTTGATGATATTGTACACGTTAAAGTCTGTCTAGTTTCCTAATCCCTGGGACAGGATATTTGGGGAATCCTGGGTGATTGGTTGATAGTTTTTACAGATATTTAGATTAATTCTTTCATTCATTTTCCTATTAAAATATAAGCTGCCCAGAGTCATTTTGGAGTCAGGTGGCTTCTAAATTTAATAGTTAAGGGTATAGTTTTACAAACATAATAACTTTGGAAGAAGTAGGTTATCAAAATTGAAATTATACAAGAAAGGTAATTATCACAGGAAGGAGAGGTTTGTTCTCTATATGTGATGCTCTTGGCTTTTATTATAAGAAGTATAATTAGCCCAGGTGGTTAGTGGCCTTCTCCAGTCCCTAGATACATACCTCATTAATAATGTTTGTAGCAGATGTTTTTTCTAATGAGTAGAGTTGAACGTTCAGGCCTGGATGGCATAGCAAAGGTAATGAGACACTCATCTTTAGGAGAATAAAGCTACGGGTAATTTTAAAAAGATGTTTGTAGTCTGCGAAATAAATGGCAGTTATGAGAAGGTCATCCTACATTTTATATGTAGAAATTTGCAAACTGACTAAAACCAATTTTGTGAAATCCAATTGTTAGGAAATGTAATTATTTTGCTTTTGAGACTTACTTATAATTTCCTGAAATTATAAAAAGAGACACATAGAGGCAATGTTCCTTTAGCTTGAGGAAATTGTTTTTGTTTTGGAAAATAATTGTTGTATTTTAATAACATATGCACAGTTGTTAGCTGTAACAAGCCAAATGTGAACATGCTAGTTGAGTCTGCTTTTCCGTGCCACATCTGTTGTTACATTTGAACCTGATTAACTTCTAACTTGCATAAATAATATTTTGATGCTTGGGGGTTTCTATTGGTTTAAGTAATTTGGCATAAAATCCCAGTGGTTGCATTTCTCAAATGCACAGAGATGCAAAACCAGTAAATAAAAGGTTTTTCTTTCTTCCAGTCAAAAGTATTGCTGGGATGTAGTAGGTAAAATGAAATACTTCTTTGAAGTGATGTTAATGAAATTGCTTCCTGATAGTTTTTATAAAATTACTAGATTCTCATTTTTTCTCTTTTCAACGCAACATTTTAATGTAAGAATTGAAAGAATTTGGGTTTATGAAGATTTAATTTGTACTAGAACTTAAGATAGTACAAGGAAGCAGGGGTGATTCTGAACATATGTTCGATACCAAAATGAAGAATATTCTTCTTCAACAAAATTCTGTCTTTGCTTTCCAAATCAGTTAGTTTTGTTTGATCATAATTTAGAATTAATTCGTTGATTTTATTGAACACATTGAGTCAAATGATGTATTTTAAGGAGAAAGGAGATTTCTTGTTGTTGAAAACATTAAATGTTTGGAAATTAGATCATCCAGTAAATTACTAGTACTTTCTGATATAATTCTTGCTCCATCTTTTATCTTATTTATTTGATTTATATTCTACTTTTCTACTTAAATGAGAGGATAGATAGTGAAAATTAAAGAGTAATTCAGAATTCAAACTATTAAAGTATAAATTAAAATAATGGTAGGATTAATTTAAAAAATGAAAATAAAGAATTTGATGGAAGAAATTTTTTATTTACGAATATCCTACATGCTGAGAGAACAATGGATTTGCAATGGATCTCCCAAAGAAACACATTCTGATTTTAAAAGGAAATGCAGCCTAAAAACAAGTCGAACCTTAGTCTCAGAGCCTGGGTTTTTATTGCTCCAGAATACCCACATTTTGACTAGAATTTATTTTGGCTTGCTCATTATTAAACTCACACAGTGTTCCAGGGTACCAATTATTTTCTAGAAGTGAATGGTAAAAGGCAGCGTACCTGTACTCATAAAATGTGGCTCTCCATATGATTTCTCCTAGCAGTGACAGTTGAACAGAGTGGGAACAAGAGGAAAACTTATAGCAGGGGTTCCCAACCTCCCCCCCCCCCAACTTGGTGGAACGGCACTGGACCGCGCCATGCCAGAAACCAGGCCACACAAACAAGTGAAGCCCCATCCATGGGATGTAGGCAGCATATGAAACCATGCTCTCTCCAGTCCGCAGAAAAATCTCTCTCCATGGCACCTAACCCTGGTGCCCAAAAGGTTGGGGGTTGCTGACCTATAGGACAGAATAAGCCATAAGTCTAGAGAATCAATCAACAAATCCCTCAATATTATTGAACTAAAACAAAACAATGCCTCCAAGATTCAGCCCAGAATACTATGGTTTGATGACATTTATTTGCTTTTATCCAACTTCATCCTAACTCACAGAATTTTAAAACATTGAAACTGTACAAAAGAATTAACAAGCAAGAAAAATTAATACACATTTTGTCAAACTATCCCACAATCTCTGCTACCCATTCGAGCTTAGGCCCTGAGGGAATTTATTTAGAAGAGTCAGGGTAAAAGGATCATATGACTTTTGGCGCAGATGTCCTATGAATGCTGCTATATTCTGCAGAGCCCTTAGGTGGCTTTCAGGAGCAGCCCAATGTAAAGCAGAATGCAATAAGTAAGGAGACCAAAGCATGGAGGGAACAAGCACACCCCTCATGGCTTTTCAGACAGCTTGGTAGCTTTTGATATCATTGACCAGTGGTATTTTTCTGCGCTGCCTGCAAGGATTGGGGATTCATGATGTTGGAATATTATCTTGCTATGAATGTCATGTCCTGCTTTACCACTTCAGCTATACTAACATTCCATCAGAGTATATTTAAATTTATTGCATTTAACATGTAATATTAAATGGACGGATTTCTCACATGTAAGTGCTGCTTTTATAATCTTCATCTTGTTTAAGGAATTCAATTTATTATAAATCTGTGTGGCAAATTAAAATGAGTGGTAGCTTGAAGTTGGCTACCTGTTGGATTTCAAACAGTTGATTTTACTATTCCTTTTCAATGACATGTATATTGGAAATTTGTGTCTTTCATACTTTATGATTTTTCTTGTACACTTGCATTTACATCGCTTATTAAGCCATGAATAATCCACAGCTTGATGAATTTATAATTTGCTAAGGCAAAGCTGCATTTAGGCAGTATGGTTATGAACGCAGACTTTGATAATCTGATGAAAATTTATTCATATTTTGAATTCTTCCAGTTCTTATTCTCATCTTTAATATGCCTTTACCAATGTATATGGTATGGAGTTAGTGCTGTTTAATTGTTTTTGATGAGGATCTGAGAAAGTTTATTGACAAGTTCAGAATAAAATGTGCTACGCATACATTACAAATAAAAAACCTGTTCCAACATGTAATATTTTAATAATTCTTTGATACTCTTCTGTTAGCAGTTCGATACCACGTCTTAATTTTGAAATGTATCAATTGCTTTTTTAAAATAGAAAATAAATTGTTACCATTTTGTTTTGAAATTATTTAAAATATTTGGTTTTGATACTTTGATCGTAGGTGATGAACAGCAATGTGAAGAACCTCCTTTTCAATTCATACATCTATCATTTAAATGTGCTATTTTTAATTATTTAACTTATAACCTTTTATTAAAAATCATGTGTTTTATGAGACTATGTTTACTTTTGTAAATTTGCAGAAGTGCTAATTCCCAATTTATGTAGAAAATAAGGAAAGAGAATTGCAAACATTGGGGTTCTGCGATTATAAGCTGATGATATTATATATAATTCCTGTAGATAAATAAATAAAATAAATATTGTTCTAGAAACCCAAAGATAAACATTCATATTATTTAAATAAAAAGATGAAATATCAATTTAGTTAATTCTGAAAATGGCTATTGGCTTACAATACAAATACATCCAGGTATATCGTGGTGTCTAATAAGTAGCAAGAATAGAAAATTTTAAAGCCTAATAACCACTGGAACAGCTGGTAATTGTATTACAATTTCACGTTAGATAGACAAAATACATTGAAAACAGCTTTAAATATATATATTGAATTATGATACTCCTAATAGTGTCCTTGTCCTTGTCCATGTAATATGGGGTAGAGGTTTTTAGCATTTTTAGTCATATAAAAGTTTTTCTTTATGAAGAAATCCCAAAGAAAGATAATATTTAGCATATTATGAGTTCAGTACTACATACAAATTAATATATA
The DNA here is from genome assembly GCA_015471245.1 of Laticauda colubrina. Taxonomy (NCBI): domain Eukaryota; kingdom Metazoa; phylum Chordata; class Lepidosauria; order Squamata; family Elapidae; genus Laticauda; species Laticauda colubrina. The sequence continues at coordinate 44,798,116 of BLBF01000007.1, read as the reverse complement.
AAGTATTACAGTTATTTATGCTTGAGTGATGTGGTGGCTTAGTGGTAAAGACACTTGCTTCCCACTTGGAAGGTTGAGAGTTCAATCCGAGGTAGAGGTAGATGTTTTTCTCTTGGGGTGCCAACAAAAATATCTCATATGAATTCTGCAAGGGCATCCAGCCAGCAAATGCTCTGTTCCATCCAGTCGTCCCAACTCTACCTCAAATTAATGGATTACAGGATTTTAAAAAGGAAGGTTTTTTTTAATGCTCCTGGTAGGTTGAATCTGTGAAATGCCTAAATTTCTAATAAATAGAGTTTTAGTTTTTTCTCAGTTACAATTTGGAAATCACCAAACCTATAAAAACATACATTATAGATTGATTTAGTAATGATTAAGGATCATTAAGTTCATGCTGTCTGCTATTCCTTTGGTTCAAAATAATTCATGTATACGTGTAAGTAACTGGACACATTTGCTTTTCCGCATTAAAGAGATTTGTTCCAATGATGTTATATAGGAAGCATACATATTTTTTTTTAATTTCATTTTGTTCCAGACTTGAGAGATATAATTTTTAGCAAACTGTAGGTAGGTCTGAGCATGAAGATTTATATTGTAGCATTCATTGTGTTCTCGCTTGCTTAAAGAATGTGTACTGTATAATTTTCTATTATGTATATCTGTTTTGTCTAATGTCATTTCAAATGTAATATGAAATTACATGAACAGATGATCCTAAAAACCAATGGTTCAAACTCAGCTTGAGTTGAAAGTAGCAATTCTCCTTTCTTTTTGAAAAAAAGTTTGTTAAGAGGGACAAGATTCAAGAACTATAAACATTGTGAAGGAAATAGGACTTTAATTGACATTACATTATTTTTTCCCCCTTAGGTATATGATGTTAATTGATGGTAAGAATGAAGTTTATATGATTGACAGAGATAACTCTGTGTTTCATGTGTCTAATTTGGAGTTTCCGTTTCGTAAAGATCCACGGGTGCATTTAGAAAATACTCTTTTGGATGGGGTAAGAGATTTTCTTTGCAGAATCATGCTTTCCTTAAACCCAGCATTGAATTTTGTATAATTACTATAATGGTAAAACTCAGATGCTACCCTAAATACAGCAGACTCCTAGGGTTCACAAAATAAATTGTTATTTACCAAATATGTGTCATTGGGATTGGTTCCGTTTATCCACACTATGTTTTTTTATTGCTTTTATTCACAAGTTCCAGAGTTGGACCTTATCAGAGAACCATTAAAAGTGAGAAATTTTAAGAGAAATAGCTCCTTGTTATTGCTGGTATTATCATTGCACAGCTGAACAAATATGACTATTTTAACCTAAGATTGCAGTGATCTTTGGTGAAATAGCAAGTAAATGCATCAATAAACTCTGTTTTGTTTGAAAGAAATGTTATTAAATTTTTTTACAAAAAACCTAATTGCACAAACTAATAAGTTAAAGGAAGAAAGAAGGAAAATACTTCTTTTGTCCAGTTTTTTTTCTAATTATCAAAAACACAAAACCATAAGTGCATTCTCCCCCGCTGCCCCCAGCATTTCATGAGAAAAGTCTGCATGGGGTTACCAGTCAGCTGTCAATGTAGATGTTTTTTCTCTAATCAAAGAAGTTAATTCAGTCATCTCAGCATGTTCCATGCGGAATCTGATTTCAGTTGTATTTTAATCTTCAGAATCTTCTGAATTTGTGTGTGCATTTGTATCCAAAATGTTTTGGATTTTTTACATTTGCACCAAAGATGATAAAATATCCCTTCATGCGCATATTTCTAGCCTATTTGAAGCAACTTTATAGATTCTAGAAAATTTGGTGACAAGTATCAGCAGTACATCATTTTATAAAAATCCTGTTACAGAGCAAGTTTTCTTTATGCTACAAGTTGTGATAGATCATTAGTAGTGAAATGTGTCTCTGTCATGTTAATCACCAGTGAAAAGATTGAAATTGACATTGAAATTGGTCCTGGGCAAGAGATCCTACAATATTTATTTTACCATGGAACTACTATATTTATTTTACCATTTTAAAATGGAAATACCTTGCTGTTAGAGCAACATTTATCTACAGATCATTTCTTGAACGGATTTAATTCTTGAGTATTTTAAGCATGTTTGATCATTTGACCTGTATTCTGCTCAGGGCAATTTACATGGGCATTTTCCTTCATTTTCCTTCATTTCATTATAGTAATCACAATGATGTTCATGGTGTTTGATGGAGAAAAAAATGAATATATATTTTAAAATCTTTAATCACCATCACTTTATATAATTTCATGCTTGGGTTTATTTAAACTGACAGGAAGTAATAAGATCCCTCACCCAATCCATAACTTGCAATACAACATTGTGCGATATCCTTTTCAGATTTGCTACCCTATCTTTTCCCAGAACCAATGACTTCAGTGTAGCATGAGAGGTTTTTCTTTCAGAAGTAAGGTGTTTTTTTGTTTAAACCTAGAAGATTAAAAAAGAACAAACCAACAAATTAATAGACATTGAAAATAAATCAGAGGGCATATTAGCCATTGCAGTACAAGTCTCAACAGGAGTCAAAGGCTCCTTAGGTTTAATATTGGCCTGAATAAAAGCTGTTTTTATTTGATACATTGAAATCATATTCAAGGTCAGGAATAGTTCTAATAAAATACAAAGTACTTGTTAAACATAATCACTTTCTTCAGAATTCTTTATTGGCAATTCAAAGCATCCCCCAACCATCCCATAGTTATTTTTTGTTCCCTAAGCAACACAATAGGGATCATAGAAATCTTCATAGAAATTATTGTTGTTCTCACCTATTGTTCTCTTTCAGAGTAACAAGCACACACAGATACAGTACTCAGAACTTGTTTACTGTAGTTGAAGTAAATAACAACAGACAGAAATGTAATTCAAATGCCTACCAGAGTGTTGCTTGAAAAGTGTCAAAAGTCCAAAAAGCAATAGCCTAGTCAACTACTTTCCAGGAGCCACAGAAAGCCAAATCAGGTAGTCAGCTGGTCAAGGGATCACAAACAAGAAGCAGGAAGAAGAGTCATGAGCTGGGAAGCCAAATGGCTGTCTCCAACAAAGATTGCAAAGGAGCTATCTAAATCTGTCTGCAGACAACTGTCTGCAATTACTCATGCCTCACTTTTTGCTTAATGAAGAGTCTCATCAAGGATTGTTGCTCTGCTTAACTCAGTATGCATCTAACCTAGGACTTGAGGGTGTGGGCCTAGTTACCTGTCTGCTGTAGTAGAACAGGACATGTCTGCGGCTTTTCAGCCTCAGTTAAACCCTGGCTTACTGTTTCTTGGGGCCGACAATCTTGAAGCACAAGACAGAAGCAACAACATTAGATTCAAGGTCAGAGTCAGATTCTGCATCCTGGCTCATAATAGTCATTGCCTTTCGCAGAGTAATGTTGCAATTCCTGGGTTTGATTAATTTCATGTTAATGAAAGGTAGAATGTGCTATTCAAATGAATATGCAGCTGTAGCTTTGCCTCAGAATGACACTATCTTGTTATAATATTTATGGATTCCCAGTTTCAGTTATTTTCTGCTAGGATTTATGAACAGGAGTTATGAAAGGATCTGCTTTTCAAAAATTATTATTAAAATGTTAATATTGTAAATTGTATCCTTGAAGATTAAAAAGAAATGATAAAATTCTAAGAAAGTTGCCACATCATTTTATTCCCACTCATTTCTTTCAGTTGTCTTCTTGATTTTGACAAAAGACAGAAATAAATCAAATCAACCATGTTGAAAACACAGTAAAAAAGAATGTTTTAGCTAAAAATCAGTTGTGGAAGTCTGCATAAAATAATATTTAATTAAAATCAATAGTTGAACTGTTGCCAAAATTGTTGATTGAATACTGTTTTGCTTTTCTATTTAAGGAAATGATAATTGACAAGGTAAAAGGTCAAGTTGTTCCTCGGTACTTGATATATGACATTATAAAATTCAATGTGAGTATGTTATATTTTGATTTTTGTGCATTTGTAAGTTTTAGAAGGGAGGAATGTTTTTAATAAATATAGATTATTAATCAAAGGTGCCATTGGAAAAGCCAGAAGAATGCACACAATCACATCAGTCAAATGATATAAAGCACACAATAGACTGCCATATTTGTGGTAATATAAAATGCACTTTCAAATACGTTTACAGTGGTTTGAGTGGAAGAACTAATGTGAGTTCTAAAGTTAGTCCAACTTTTTCTAAAAATTCTTGAAGAATTATGTTAAGACAAACTCTGATATTTATTTTTAAAGTGGGGAGATGTAGGAAACTGATGAACAAGAACTGCAGGTATAACTTCATTTTTAGATAGATTATTTAGAGTAGCCTGCTAAGTGGTTATAGAAATCAAATTAAGTAAGTAAGTTAAGTAAATTAATTTAGAGAACTTGTGAAGTACAATTAGCTTTTACCTTATTGAAATGGGAAAACAGAAGATGCTCTGAATAAACTTCCAGTTATAGATTTATAACTTTATAAGCATGTCCAGAATAGAAGGAATGGCAAAACTTGCGTTATCTACCTAAAGTGTGCCAATTAATACTCTTTGTTCTATTTCTTTTGTTTTTCTTAATTTTGAGCCCATTGTTCTCTCTGCCTCTACTATTTTGTCAACACAGTATTCTGTTTTTAATACAGTAAATTATTTTTATAACTTGTTTGCTTCTTTGCTGAAACAGTTTTTCTTATCAGAAAAGATTCGATGTTGGAGAATATTTACTCTTATTCAATATGGCTATTAATAAGATGTTCTAAAAGTTGTTGGACTGAAGATGCAAAATATTATTTGATTCAATAAGCAAGGAAGATCTATGCTGCAGGACACATTGTATTAGGAAGCAAAATATAGTATATGTGGTTGTAATCAGTAATATTTGAATCAAAATATTTTAGATTACATTGAATCAATGGGAACCTCTAATGGGACTTTACTAGGCAGCATTGCGCTTCTGATTGAAGGAGAAGTTCAGCCTATATGTTATCAGCAGAAGCTGGACTTTATTGGAAAAGGACCATTAACAGCCGCCAAGCTGTAAAGATTTGTTAAGTCAACAAACTGTCTTTATGCTCGAAATAAAGGTTTAATTGCAAAAATAAAAGGTTAATATTTGATTTGGCAAGAAGTAACATAGGCAGAAAGCCAGTTTGTTCCAGAGATTTAAGGCACAAAGTAGAAACTGGGAGTCTAAGTTGTAGCCATGCCTTTGGACACAATGGCAGCAGTGTGACTTGAACCAATCATTTGCTCTCAGCCCGAGGAAGCAGACAAGGGCAACCCACTTCTGAAAACATTGCCAAGAAAACTGCAGGAACCTATCCAGACTGTTACCAGTGCTTTACAGTCCTCTCTAAGCAGTTTCAGAATCAGTGTATTGCCCCAACAATCTGGGTCCTCTTTTAATCTACCTTGGAAGGATGGAAAGCTGAGTCAACCTTCAGCCTGTTGAGATTTGAACTGCCAAATTGCTGGCAGCCGGCAGTCAGCAGAAGTAGCCTACAGTACTGCATTCTAACCACTGCACCACCACGGCTCTATATCCTTAAGTAATGGGTATTAGTCCTATCTTCTTTTTCTCTGATATTTGTACAAGGTGGAATTTTAATACATAAGCTTTTCTCATTATGTCTAAACTTGGGGCAACTCTGGTTCATGTGTTTTATTTAAGAGGTCAGGTTAGTTGATTTATAATGGCTTGAAAAATAAACCATTAGCTCAAGTAGGATTGCACCTAAATGACATGGATCTTCCCTCTTTATTTGAAGACAAAAAGATTTAAGATGTTAAGAAAGCAATAAGATAGGAAACTTTTAATGCAATCAGCAATAAAGTTGAGTCCAGGCTAATTATTATCCTGCTGTGTTATTTCTGCAAAGAGGAAAATGCTCAGTCTCTTCCTGATAATAGGCTACATGTTTGCTACCACACATGACAGCTTATATGAATGGACTAAGCTGTCCTCCCCCTTGTTCTTCCTAGAAGATAAAAAGTACTATTGCTGATGACCTTTGATTCTCTAACTGTCAACAGAAAGCAGCTTTCTCTTCCTAATAATGGAAAAATCAGATTAAAAGCTAATCAAAGCAATTGGTCCAAAGATTTTGGTGGTTGAGGAGTCAACTACTCTAGCAGTTCCTTTTTTTTTTTGTAAAAGTTTTATAAAAACATAATACAAATAAAATATCTTTTTTTGAGAATAGTATGGTCCCGGGTTATCACTTCTCCATATAGACACAAACTCAATTTCATATTCATCTTTGTGTTCTATTCCATATCTTATTACTATTTTAACATTTTCTCAATAATTTTTCATTCCCTTAGTTTTCTCAACCTTACTTTTAATTATCTCATTCCTTTCTAAATTCAATTATATATATATATTTGTAAGTTTCAATATCTTTCTAATTATTATATTTATACTTTTGTCTGTCCTGTTTCAATTTCATATTTTCTTTTCTCATTAAACAAAATTTTCCCCTGTAGTTACTAATTGGAGTATGACACCTTTGTATATTTTAATTTTTGTCCATTCAACTCTTATTTAAATTTCAATTTATGCCTTTACAATTATAACGTTCAATATAACACATAACTTCCAGTTGAATTCTGCTTGGTACATTCTGAAAATACTAAGTTCTTAAAGAGAAAGTATATATATAAAACAATAATAAATAAAATACTTATTCTATTCTAATTCAGCTCTATCATTAATGTTAGTTATAATCTTTAACATCTTTAACATTTCTTTTCAACGAGATATCATACTTATAATATTTCTATATTTTTTTCATATTTGTCTTCACTTAAATTTTTATAATTTTTTATAATTATTAATAATAATTAAAATGTTCCCATCCTTTCCTAATTTCATTTTCTCATTGTCTTTATTTCATTTATTTATTAACAAACATTCCATTACATTACAATGAGTATTTTATCTATCATTTTAATCACACTAGCTTCATATTTTCTAAGTTCATTTCTACTTCTAATATAACAATACTATCTTATTTACCCTTGCAGAAACCCTCTTTCAATTAAGATTTCACCCATTGTCTCTATGTCTTCTAAATAGTCTTATACCTTTAATCCTTGTACATTTTCCCTGTTTCTCTATATCCTATTTCTGTCCTTTATAACTTCTTTTCCTTTCCCTCTTCCCCCTCTTCTTCTCCCTCCCCTTTTGACCCCTGCTCTCTCTAATTCAAATTCTCTCTTCTGTAATCCTCTCTTCTGTTTCTTCCTAATATTATAATTACTTTTCAAACTATTCTTTTGTTGTTGTTGTTGTTTTCTCAGATCTTAATTTTTTCACTCTCTTTCCCCCCCTTTCCTTCCCCCCCCAAATAGAATTACTTGGTAATTAAAGATGGCTTCTTCTTTGCCCGCCCTTCTTGTTCTACAGGCATTTCTTGTTTCTCATAGTTCAGGATCTCCATTTCTAAAAATTGAAATGCGAAGCCAAAAAAACCTCTTCCTTCTTGTGCATTTTCTTTCTGTTTTTTTAAATTCCATTTTCAATTCTTCCAAGAGTGATACCATTTTAAAAACTTTTAAACAACCACCCGATTGATTTTAGTCCTTTAGATCCAATAACCAAAAATACAAAAATAATCCAAGCTGTTTCTTCTTGCTTCTTTTTTCCACTTTCTGTTCCTGGGGTTCTATTATCTTGTTACAAAGTTTCAGTTGGAATGTATCTTTTAGGAATCTTATTAAAGTTTCATTGTTAATTCCTTTTACTTCCAAGTGGTCTCCTCCATTTTTCCAGATCTCACCCTTTTGTTTTTTCCTTTTCTCTCCTTTCCTTCTTTTAAAAGTTTTTGAAAATCCAGAAGTTTTTATTATCCCTTTTACATTTTATTTTCAGCTTAAATGCCTGTTTATGTCAAAGTGGATTTTTGTCAGTTTCTTACTTAAATCTCTTAGTTGTTAATATGGGGAAGGAAAGAAAAAAAAACTACAAATCCTTTCCCTTCCCTCTCTCATTCAGCACTTCAAAATCTTCTTTGGGAGCAATGTTATTCTTTATAGTTCAAATTCCAGGGTACCGTATGTTGTTGCTTTTTCAGTTCGACCTGGTCAGCCAAAACTTATCTTCTTCCTGCAAATTCTTTTCTGGTCGAGTTCTTCTTTGAGATGGCCATTTCTGACCACTGCTGCAACCGCTTTTGGGAAAGGGAGTAATGGCCAGATGGGGAGGAGAGATGCGGCTCTCCTCGACATTGCTGGTGGTCTCCCCCCTCTTCAGAACCTCTACGGGGTGGCTTAGCCCAAAACCAGCTAGCTCGGGGTGCTCCATTGGTGAGCATGGATCGAAACCATGCACGATCATGAATTTCAGTCTGTTACCGAAGAAGCTCAAACCGGAAGTCCTACTTTTAACTTTAATTTCCTGAAGTTGTCAGGAAATTATATACTTTATTGAGCTACTAAAAATGTGCATGATTGCAAATGAAATCCAATATGAATGCATACTGTATGAAGAAATAAAATCCTACTTTAATATACGTTGCATTTTTCAGGTGTCCAAATTTTAAACTAATAATGAATGAAAGTTAAATAATCTTAGAGAAAAGTATGGAACTAAAGTCCTTTTTAATGTTCAAAACCTTTGATTTAATTCTTTGAATATTTTGCTCAACATCTTCAATATCTTCAGTGTTTTCCAAGCATTCATAACTAGCATTTCTTGTGCCTTTTATAAGGTTGAGGCAAAGCAGACATACCATAAGTCTGGAGAAAAATGAAACAGAGAATTAACTGAACCAACATTTCTAAATGATCGTTGTAATTGGTGCAAGTTTATTAATATTCTGAGAGAAGAAATAAAATGAGCTGTTCAAAACAAGGACAGTTTTTTTTTCTTAGACATTGTCTAAGATTGGATTCTTCGATATTAAATAATGGGAATATATGTAATTTTCTTTACAGGAGGTCAGACAAATTAATATGGGCCATTCTGGCCTTACAATCAATGAGCAGATAATTTAGTCAGTATGTGATGAATTAATTTAACCCCCATTCATATAATTTCTACAACAGGTATCAGATAATTCAACTGCTTGCTTCAGCTTTAAAAAAAGCTTCAAAAATTTGAAACCCAAATTTGTTAATGAAGACACAGTTAAGTAAAGGCTTGTGTGGAAAAGAATTAGGATTTGGTTATTCTTCAAAAGCCATACTTTGAAACACACTGGAATACTACACAAGCAATCTTTACACAGTTGCTATAGCATTTAAAAGTACTAAGGCTTTTATGTACAGTTGTATATCCAAGTCACTTAAGACAGATATTTCATCACTCCATTATATATTACAAGCAAGGCCCTTAAAGTCAGCTCTAGGATATTGGTTTAAGCATTGTTAAGCCCCTGTCACACTGCACCAACAGATGCAAAGAGGATGTAAAACGGACAAAAAACCTTGCCATCCGTTGGAAAATACGATGTACTCACTGCCTCCGTTTGGCTTCCTCTCTATCCGTCCAGCATCCGTTTATGGACGTTTCATCCGCTCCAAAAGTTTTGGGCTGCCTAAAACTTTTGCGCGGAAAATGTATCCAGTTTGTCTGTTCTGCATCCGCTATGCATCCGTTACGCATCCGCTATATCCGCTTGGCGTCCGCTGCGCATCCGCCCAACTCGCATCCGCCCAACTCGCATCCGCCCGGACGCAGGGAGGAAGTGGAATGGATGCGGAACAGATGCGGAACGGATGCAGAACGGATGCAGCACGGAAACAAAGCATTTAAAACGTCCGCAGAGGGGACCTATCTCGGATATTAAGGATGTCTAGAGGATGCCTAGAGGATGCAAAGGGACACCTATACTGCCTATAAAAAGGGGGAGCAACTCGTCTGCATCTCACTTTCAGCCCAGCAGCCCAGCTGTGCAGACCTCTGCAGCCTTCATCTGACTCTGACTCTTCCACAGCATCCAGTCGTGTCCACCGTGGATTGCGACAAAATCCTTTTGGCAGCCAACATCCTTCTGCAACACTGCAAAACCATCTACAGTCTCTATGAACTCTACTACGGGAAGAAAAGGAGGCACCCAAAAAAAGTCTGGGTCCAAAGATGGTTAGCCAGAAGAGCACAGTACGTACTTTACGACAAGCTGATGGTGGAGCTCAGGAGCGAAGACCCTCGGGCGTTCCAGAACTTCATGAGGATGCCTCCAGCCATGTTTGACGAAGTTGTGCAGCGGCTGACACCCAGGTTGACCAAGACAAACACCAACTTCCCGCCCAGCCTGGACCCTGGGCTCAAGGTGGCACTCACTCTGCGCCACCTGGCCTCAGGGACCATGTACACGAGCATGCAGTATGGCTGGAGGGTGCCACCCAGCACCATCAGCTTTGTTGTCAGAGAAGTGGTGCAGGCCATCATCGAAGAATACAAGGAGGAGCTCCTCCAGTGCCCCTCCACTGAAGAAGGATGGAAGAAAGTTGCAGAGCAGTGGTATCAGAAGTGGAACTTCCCCCACACCGTTGGAGCCATCGATGGCAAGCACGTGGCCTGCAAAGCTCCAGCCAACTTAGGGTCCACTTATCACAACTCCAAGGGCTCCTTCAGCATCATCCTCTTCGCCATGGTCGATGCTGACTACAAGTTCATGTACATCGATGTTTCAGGCAACGGTGGGTGGTGTTTCAGGGCAAGGTGGGTGGTGGAGAACGCCTTTGGCATCCTGGCCAACATGTTCCAGGTACTTCTCACCAACATGCAGCATCGCCCACAGACCATGAGGAGGATCGTGGAAGCTTGCTGCATCCTGCACAATCTCATGCGCACCCTCTACCCAGTCTTGCAGAACAGGCTCGTGGACCTCCAGCAAGGCAATGGGGACATGGAGCCTGTGGAATGGAGGCAAGGGCAAAACCTGATCGACACTGAGGATGTGCAAGGGCCCAACAGAGCCTCACGTGAGGCAAAGAAGCAGCGCAACCTCCTGAAACACTGGTGCAACTCCCCAGCTGAAGCGGTGGAGTGGCAAGACAGGATGGTAGATGCTTAATGGATGGTTCCTTCAGCCTGTCTCATCACACTGATGAGATTGGCCCATGTATGTTGGGTGTGCCTACAATGAACAGGGCATTTAATAAAGGGTTGTGTTTATGTTGACATGTGTGGATGAATGATTACATTGTAATTGATAATGAAGGGCCATAGGGGTGGCACCTGGGAGGGTGGACCATACAGTCCCACTATGCTTGCACTGGAGGTTTATCTATCCCACAACTATTACCCATCCCATAGGTATCCCTTCCCATCCCACAGGTATCCCTTCCCATCCCACAGCTATCTTAACCCATCCCAAAGGTATCACTGCCCATCCCACTGCTATCTTAACCCATCCCACAAGCATGCAAAGGCTAAACCATTTCTAAAAGTTTCCACCCAGACTTTATAGAAAAAAAATAATGAAGCAAGTGTGTGAAACAAAGATAAACTTTATTAATAACAAGCCGTAAAATAAACATGACCCAAGTCAAGTGTCCAAATAAAGTCCACAAATATCCAGGCAGACAGTCTCTGGCACTCCTCTTGGTCACTCGGAGGTGTGTACCCAGTCTAAGGTGTTAGGGTGCAGGTGCTGTGGAGGTGGGTGCTGATGCAATGCTGGTCTGAGGTGTTGTTGGAGTGCCTGGCCCCGAGAGGACAACAGGGGACGGTGTGTTGAGGAAGGTGTCAGACAGCTGTCTTAGCCCCGTGATGCTGAGAGGTCCTTCCTCCATGCCATGGGGTGTCAGCCCCAGTACTGAGGACAGATGTACTGAGGCCGGGCTTGGCTGTGGGATGGAGGAAGGAGCAGTGTAGTGGGGCTGCCTGGTCTGCAGCGGGGTGAGGACTGGCGTGGGTGGCATCATTGTCGTGGTTGGCATCGGTGGCATCATTGGAACCAGTGGCAACGGTGTCGCCCGATGACTCTGTGCCTGCATTTGGAAGGGCTGCTGTCTGTGCTGCTGGACCTCCGGGTAGCTGTAGCCCTGGCAGGTGAGGGGCTGTGGGAAGCCTTGGTATGGGAGGGACATCACCTGGGGTGGAGGAGCAGACCTGGAATGGGTGGGAGCAGGTGCCTCTGGGTCTGGAGGGTTGTTAAGCAGTGTGGTGATCCTCTCCTTCACCACCTGGTACTGGGGATCCGCCATCTCCTTGAGGGTCTGGTTCACATAATTGAGGAAGGGCTTGCGGTTGGAGGAGGAGGAGTCGATGGGGACCAGCTGAGAGAGGAGACCTATGCTGGTGCGGATGGTGTCCCTGATCTCCACCAGGACCTTGTGGCTCTGCCCCTCCTGCGGTCCGGCTCTCTGCCTTACTGTGGAGGCGGAGGTGTGGGTGGATGCAACTTCGGCAGCGGTGGACTCGATGTCTCCTTTCTCCCACCGCACCAGGGAGTCCTCCTCGCTCTCCACCACGCTTTCAACACCTGCCCGGGGGTTCTCCGCCGTGGCACGCTCCACAGATACCTGCATGGAGACAGGGACTGACTCTCGGCCGGAAGTGGACTGGGTCGCAGCAGGCTGCCGGAGAGAGAGGGTAGACAGAGAGGCTCCTGGTGCTCCTTGGTGGTGGATCTCACCCTCCAGGAAGCTGCACCTGGCCATGACGTAGGTCTCTCTGTCCGTCAGCTTAACCGTGGCCTGGCCAGATTTTTTGAGGTGCAGCTTCCCGTACCAGGTGTGCATGTGCTTCCACCAGCCGAGGAGCACATCCGATGTGTAGCCCAGACTCTCCACCCTCTCTCTCCAAGCAGCCTGCTTCCGCTTGGTGTCCCTGTACAGCCGGTGTCCCTTCCGCCACAGATAGTCGTTCTCTCTCAGCCACTCCAGCACCTCATCCTCGTGCGCTTCCTCAATGTAGTACTGCCTCCTCTCCGTTGTCGCATAGGCCTCTTCCTCCCTTTGGCAGGACCAGATGGGCCCTCATCAGAGGGGCTTCCAGGTTGTAGGGGCTGCTCCTCCACACCAACAGCATCAGCATCATCAGCATCATCACCAGCAGGATCATAATCATCATCATCAGCAGCAGCAGCAGCATAATCACCAGCAGGATCATAATCAGTAGCAGCAGCAGCAGCAGGATCAGCAGCAGCAGCAGCAGCAGCAGCAGCAAGACCAGGATCAGCAGCAGCAGAGTAAGCACCAGCAGCAGGGTCAGCAAGACCAGGAGCACGAGCAGAACGAGCAGGACCAGCAGGACCAGGAGCAGCTTCAGCAGAGTACGCAGCAGCAGAAGCACCACCGCCAGGAGCAGCTTCAGCAGAGTACGCAGCAGAAGCACCACTGCCCAGGAGGCTGGGAGGCAGGCTGGGAGGCAGGCTTGGAGGCAGGCTGGCCTCAAGGCTTGCAGGCAGACATGCAGGCAAGAACTCGAGGTATCCAGCAGCAGGTCTTTCCTCGGAATGCTGGCCACGTGCGAGCTGCTTCCCTTTATATCCGGGGGGCTTGCGCAATGCATCCCTCCCGCATGTGCAGTTAACTCCAGGCATCCGCTAGGCTTCCGCTGTGCATCCGCTAGGCTTCCGCTGTGCATCCGCTTCATCCGCTGTGCATCCGTTCTGCATCCGCTGTATCCGTTCCGCGTCCGCTTTGCTGAGGCCCCCGGAAGCCCTGCGGTTGCGCCATCCGCTTCCATCCCCTGGGCTTCCGTTCCGCATCCGCTTTGCATCCGCCCTGCGTCCTCCCCGCATCCGTGTTATCCGCTCCAATTATGCAAATTTTAGCCCCTTTTGAGCGCAGATACAACGGATGTAACATTTTTCTGTTCCGTTGTGTCCTTTTTGCATTCGTTGGGCAGTGTGACATGGCCTTTAGGCTGCAGACTTGAGACTCACAATTTACATCACCTGAAATGAGATAGTTCCTTGTCAAGTACAGTGATATTAACTACTCCTTCCTCTGATTTTGTGTATGTTTGTGTGTGTGTGTTTATTTTCAGGATTTCTGATCTGGTTTTTCTGGGTTGTATTCATTCTTTAACTCTTTATCTCTTCTTTATTTTTCTGTACACATTATAGTGCAGAGTGTTTGATTTTTGGCATTCATTCATATAGCAAACAATTATCATGAATATTCAGAATGTTTTTAAAAGAATGTTCTTGGAATCTATAAAATTTTGATTTCTTTTTCTGTATTCTGTAATATTTTGGGCCAATGGCTTTTTATTTGTAGCAGATCAGAGCCACCTTGTGGTTTCTTTAGTATCTTGTGTTGTTTTCTCCTTTCTTTCCCTCCCTGCTTTCAGTCCACATTTGCCATTTGAATGTCAAAAATACCAACTTTTCCCAGATCAGTGAGGGAGGCTATTAAGAATAGCAAAAAATGTAGAACAAAAAATAGGTAAGAGTTGCAGATAACTGCAGTCTATACAAAAAAGTGTGAATGCTTTTGAAAATGAGCTTATTTGGGAAGGGAGATTTGCCCAGTGACTTTTAGCTATATCTCTAACATTTAAATAGGACATCTCTCATTTTCCTTTCATCCTCGCTCCAGTTACCTTTCTCCTTTACCTACTTCCATCCAGTTTTGTTCCTTTATGTTTCTACCTCTTTCAGCTATCATTCCTGTTGTCCATCTTCTTTCAGTATTTTTCCTATTTCATGCTTGAAAGAAGGAGGGAATGTGTCCATGTATGTATTTAAATGCTTCTATGTTGTAACAGAGAATTATGATTTATTTAGAGGGGGCTCAATTTATTTATTTTTATTTTATTTTATTTACAGGTTTTATTTTATTTTAATTACAGGTTTTTATTTTATTTATTTCAAAGGCACATAATTTAAATTAATAGAAATTCATTCACCTTATTTTTATCCCAACCCTGGAGCTTTTTGAAGAGGTAGACTATACTAACAGAAACACACATGTACACAAAAATATGTCATGTACATGTGTTCATTGGGGAGAGGAAGGACTGATTTTAGTTAAAGTTGGCAATCTAGCAGAAAGCTAGGTTTTCACAGGACTTTTATGATGCTATGTTTCCTGGCCACATGTTCTGAGGGAAGGGAAGAGCTCATAAAATTGGGTTTGCCTTTGTTCTGGGGAAATACAGTAAATATTCTTTCCTAAATTGATAAGGTTTCTGTGCTGATGATTGACCAATGGTTCTGGCAGCTCTTTCTCAAACATAATTGCAACTTTGCCTGATGGTGGCACAATTGAGTTGCCTGTCTGTGAACTTACATTGCTCCTGTCTGGTCTTTACACGTATTTGGTCTACCCCATATAGTGTCCAGTTTGTGGTCTTATAACTACTGAGATTTTCCCACTGATAGAACTTTAAATATATTTTTTCTTATGCTTCAGTATTATTTTGTTGCTCGTAAAGTATTACTAATTATTTCAAATGAACTGTGAAATTGAGCAAATACTTTAATGGAGAAGTATTTAAAATTTTTGCACTTCACATTTAAGTTTAAGCTAAAATCTAATATGCTGCAAAAATGATACACTTTAAAACCTCAATTTAATTGACTTCCCCCAGCACACTCTAGATGCAGCGTATCAAATTTCCATTTACATGAGGTGAATTAGATGAATTAATTTTTCTGTAATCTTATAACATCTGGTGTGATTGATGTTATTTATGCCATGATGTAAATGACCATGACAATGTACGTTATGTATGTTGAATAGATCGCTTGAGAATAATGGATAGTCTCTTCACACATATTGTTCATTATTAGTAAATAAGTTACTATTACTTTGTTCTCTTGACAAACTTTATCATGATAGTTTACAAATAATGATATAGAATTGAGTGTGGTCTGATTTTTTTTATTTCATTTTGATATACAGATAACTTATACATGCAGCATTAGCACAAGATTTTCTCTTTTTTCAGTGGCTATATGAGAGATATTGACTTTCCCCTATATATCAATATAATGTACTATGAGTGTATGAGGTTTGGGTCAAGGAATTACTTTCTGTTCCTTAATCAGTTTGATCATAAAGTGACTGGTCCACATAATGAGCAAACTCATTAGAAGCTCCAGAGCAAGAGAAGGGTTAACATGGATTGAATGTACATACTTAAGAAAGACTAAAAAGAGAAGTTGAGTAATGAAAATGGAATATAGAGAAATATGAAGGAAAATGTAAGATAATTGAAAACCTGCTATGCAGACATAGGAATATGTACTAGGCACAAAAAAGAAAGCAGACTGTTAATAAAATGATAGATTTATCCATAGTTTGAAGTGTCCTTTTAAATCAGTAAATATAAAACTGTTTTCAGAATTATTTGAACTCCAAAAGAAAAGATGTCCCATTTCTCTTCCAGTCATTTTTCTTTCTAATCTTATCGCTAGAGAAAAATTATGACAATGTTAAAAAATCATTGTTGAGTTAAACACACCTAAGTAAAAATTTTCTTTCATGTTATCTAATTTTTATAAATTGTGTATTCATGGACTTCTGATATTTTAATTTGGCAGGCACAACCAGTTGGAGAATGTGACTTTAATATTCGTCTGTCATGTATAGAAAAAGAGATTATACTCCCACGGCATGATAAAATGAAAAATGGTCAAATTGACAAAGCACAAGAACCTTTTAGTGTTCGTAACAAACCATTTTTTGACATCCACATTGCAAAAAAGGTAAAAATATTCTTGGTATCTGCTGAATGGTAATTTTCTTAGCATATAATGCTTCATGCCTTACAAGACTTTCCAAAATGTAAACATATGCTATTCTCTCTCTCTCTCTCTCTCTCTCTCTCTCTCTCTCTCTCTCTCTCT
>BLBF01000007.1:44756992-44781330 GCA_015471245.1 Laticauda colubrina | reverse complement strand
TCTCTCTCTCTCTCTCTCTCTCTCTCTCTCTCTCTCTCTCTCTCTCTGTCTCTCTGTCTCTCTGTCTCTCTCTCTGTCTCTCTCTGTCTCTCTCTGTCTCTCTCTCTCTCTGTACACGTGTATAGAAATAGCTTTCCAATAGATTCCAGCTTCCAATTATGTTTTCTCAGAAAAGTGCAGGACAAAATCAAGTGTGCAACCAAGTCAAGATTTGATCTCTTAATGAATAACATTGCGAGTTTTTTTCTGAGAAAATGTTTCTTTGCTCAAATTTTCAAGGAAAAAGCAAGGGGCCAAGAATAAAGCCACACATAGCAGAGCATGAAGGAGGACATCTAAAATGTCCTTTAGTGAGTACTTAACTGTCAGCAGCTTTGCAAAATTCTTGTCTAGTTTGGAAATGGAAAAATAAGTGTTATTTCATAAATGACATGAATAAGTCTCCTTAGTAAAACTTGATCATAGGGCAAGAATCAGTCCTGGAAAGATTGAACACAGGCCTCTCATGTATTAAAGGTATGGTCTCTGCTGACCTAATGACCCTGTTAATCAAGAGGCATGCCATATCAATGTACTGCTTCACTTGCTTTTTTATCTTTTTTATTTAAAAAAATCCATAGTATGTGCTGATTTGCATTTGTTCTTATTTTTTTGTTTTTACTATAATATACTTTGAAAATGAATCACTGTTCTATCGATACTTGTAAGTTCATGTATAAACATAACTTATTATATCATTAACTAAGTGTCAATCTAGAAAACTCATCAACACGGGCGCACAGCTCTGCTTTATCATTTCAACTGGTAAAATGCTTGAATGAATAAGAGAGCTTTTCAGCCTGAAACTAACCTCATTAGACAAGCAGTAAACCTTTCAGTTAATGGAATCACAAAGTCTTAATACACAAAATTTGAATGTTTTGTGATCTGTAACAAGTATTTCGTTTTTCATTTTTTTTCTTTCTGTGTTAGTAACAGCTATGTGCCTATGCCAGAGCATCCTTAAGAGTCTATTTGACAGTACATTTTAAGTGGTCATTAGATTTCCAGATGTTTCTGGAAAAATGTAGTCCTGTCCTGTAATAGTATATGTTAAACTTAATTAATATATGAGAAACTCTTTATAGCTAATGATTTCTAACACTAAATACTTTCAAGTTGTGCCTGCATTAAATTTATTAAGTATACTGAAAGGCAAATAGTTATATCATGCAAAGTGCTTTTGTTACATTTTATTTAGTCAGACATACATTATCCAGAATTCTATCCTTTATGCAGTTTTTACTGAAGAGTTCTGAAGGGTCTTCCTCCTTTTTTTTTGCTCAGACTTCTGTGAACTTTGAATTTTGCTGATGCAGATGTATTGTTTATTTAGCTAAATAAGGTTGTGTTTTCTTCTGAACTTCAGAAATATAACTTCAGAGTAAACAACACTGATCAGTGGGATTTTAACACTGAATCCTTTGGTAGAGTCTGTTTAATCAAAGTGCATTGTACAATTGATCTTTCTGTCTTTCTCATGGAAATAGTGCCTGATCCTGAGCCACATAATTTAGTGAGAAAGTTGAACTTTGTGCTCAGATTTAAAGATTGCCATCATAAAATTATTCTTTAGCTAGCATTAGTCACTTTTTTATTATTTATTATTGCAACTGCAGATTTCTATCTTGCTGCACATTTATGAATCCATCTAGGAAGAATATATTTGGTTAGCTTATAAGGCTAACATAAGAAATAGGGTAAGGGACATAGGACTCGAGGAAGCAGTAGTGGCTTGCTTTTCAAGCAATTTGGATCTGCCTTTTGTTCCCACAGTTAATATTTTCTAAAGTTCTGCTCATCTCTAGAAATCACATTTAATCAATTTTTAAATATTAAATTATTTAATATTAAATAATCACATTTAATATTGCCTGTTTTCCATCCTTAGGAGAGTAGGGAGAGTTTTGAAATAATAATATTTCAGATTTGAAATATTAATAATAATTGGTAGAGGATGGATTTTTGCCATTGCAAAAAATGAAAATGTGCTAGGCATTGCAGAGAACAGAGAATACATTAGAAGAGACAAGGAGAAATATGTGTGTATTGAACTCATTGACTTAAAGGAACTGTTGACACTATCTGGAGGTATTACTTTGCCAAAATGGTAACCACCCCCATTCCTTCCTTTGTTTTATTTTCAGTTTTGTTTTTATTTTCTAGTCCATCAGTAAGTCTGAATCACCTATATCAGCCCTATATTTTCTACCAGAATTGACATAGCATTCTTTTCTCTGCCTTTTCCCGGCTCCATCTGTTCATTCTTATTTCCCCCCTGTTTGTCTTCTATCTTCTCACTGTTTGTCTCTCCTCCCTTTGCCTTTTCTGTTTTGCATTGTCATTTCTCCTATCTTCATTTTCTTGGGGAAAAATGCCTACTAATATTCTTTTTTTTTTGGTTGCTTTTATAAATGTGATCACTGTTCTCTTCTTTGCCTTGTTATTTCACTGTTTTGGTTTTTTTCTGCACAGTGTAAAGGCCCGGTCCCACTGCACTTACGGATGCAAAGAGAATGTAAAACGTTAAAAAAAGCTTGCCATCCGTTGAAAAACGCTATGCATCCGTTGTGTACTCACTGCATACGTGTTTCATATGCTCTATCCGTCGAGCATCCGTCCACTGCGATTTCATCTGCACAAGAAGTTTTGAGCTGCACAAAACTTTGTAAACGGATGAACTTTCCGCTGTGTACGATGTAAATCCGCGACATATGAGCAACAAACGTTCTATGTCCATTATCATCCGTTAAACGTCCGCTGTATCCTCTGCATCCTCTGAGCATCCTTGCAACTCACATCTGCTGCAGCTGAAAACGAAAAGAGGGAGGAAACAAAAGGTATACGGAACGTCTACACAGTGTTAGTAGCACGGAAATTGAAAGGATGCGCAGTGAACGGTTTGCATCCGATATACATCCGTGCGGCATCCCCTTTCTTTCCTATAGGCATCCGTGATGCATCTGCTTCATCTGCTATGCGTCCGCTTCAAAATTATCCCCGGGAACCCCTTCAGAGGTGTCACCCGCTTCCATCCGCTTTCATCCGCTAGGCTTCCTATGAAGATCCGTTTAACATCCCCGCTACATATTATCCATGTCCGTTCTTTTCCGTTCTTTTCTGTTCTGTTTATGTAAATTTTCACCACTTTTTGGAGCGGCTGACAACGGATGGAGCCACCCCCAAAATTTTGCTCATCTGCTGTGTCCTTTATGCATATGTTTTGCGTCCGTCGGCCAGTGGGACCGGGCCTTAAGAGCTTGTTTCTTAATTTCAAGTCATGCTATAAAACACGATCCTGATTGAATCATGATTAACACTCATCAAGAGTGATCCTTCCAGTTCCAAATCAAAATAAAATATACTAGAACTGAGAGGTTTCCTAGCAGATGAACTGCACATAGGTGGGTTTTTTTTGGGGGGGTATTACTGGGATCTGCCCCCACTGCTGCTTCTTCCCTGGTTGCCCTCCAGCTGCTCCTGTCTCTCTTTCACAATGTTCCTTCATTTCCTTTCTTAACAGCTGTGCATACTACTCCTCCATTTGTGAGCTGAACAATAAACCACACAGTCACAATTTACTTACTGCTGGGATTTGCTTTTTGGGAATACTGCAGATAAGGTTGCTATATCTCAGTTCTTTGGGCTGAAAATAAGCACTGAAAGCTACTTATATGGTTTCACTGATGAGTATCTGAAGCCAAACAGACACCATCACAGCCCATTTCTTTCATTTTTGAGACAACCATTTTCAGAAATAAAACTGCTAAATCTGTTTATGATATCCAAGTAATTCAGTTTAGGCAGCAGGGCAGCATTACTACGTCAGTGAGTCAATAGTGATCTCAATATCAAATTGGATATTTAAAATATTAAGCCAGTGTAACAATCAACCTGTGAATAGCTTTTTGATTTGTTTACAATATTCAAATAAGCATTTGGCTTATATTTTGAACGAGTGACTGAACTAGTTTAATTTGCAGATCAAACGCATGAAGCGCCCCGTGCAAAAATGTTTCTTTTAGTATTTAATGATCAACTACTGGAAGAATTGGCACAAATTCTGGCAAAACCCTGTATTGCATACCGTCATTTTTTCCAAGTCTTATTTCGCTTCCATTTTTCCTCCTTTCCACTGTTACGTTAAATCACCATTTTTGGCAGTACTGATACAGCTTGACTGACAATCAAAATTGTTATTAACGGTTTGTGCCATTTAAGTGCAACATGGTAATCAAATCTGTCTTGGAAGGGAAAGGGACTTAACATGGAGTGTCAGTGTAAGAGGACGCTTGAGCCTCAGCATTGTAGATGACGATTTGCAAGTTGGCTTCATTGTTTTAGCCTGCTTTAAAGTCACTGAACGCCATGCATATTTCCTCAGCCTTTAAGGGCTTTTTAATTACATTTTAGGGCTTATTACTTATAACATATATGAAGAGCAAGTCATATTCATGCTGGGTACATTTCCAAAGGAGACAAAATGTTATTTTTATGGCTTAGATACTATTTTACAATGTGCTCTCAACCTGTACTGGTTGATGCTATTGCGCAGATTAGCACATTAAATGGCTTTTATCTTAAAATTTCAGGATATGATATCTCACTGTCATTTTTCTCATTCATGAAATGAGAAAAGTGGAAAATGTTTAGCATTGCTTGTTCTGTCTCTTTGGAAGGTAGAAAATGTAATTTGAGGATGAGGGAGGGAAATAATTATCCCCTGAAAGAGTAATTAGTCTACATAAAACAGAAGAAAGGAATATGTGGTGCAGTAATTAGTTACTTGAACTATTGAGAAAAAAGGGCTAAATAAAAAGCTACTTTTCATATGCTCAAATAACAAAAGAAGATGAGTCAGAGCAAAGCCCATCTAGTTTACTAAATGGTTTGAAAATCTCACTTCTTTTTTTCAGTGCTCACTATGCCTTGAATTGGGCTGTGTTTCCCTTTGGCAGTCATGCCTGGCTCTCTTTCCCTTTTGAATGCACCCTGAATAACTGTGCTTATATGGCTGCACTAGTCAGCAGTGGGAAAGGGGAGCTTGCTGTTTATCTTGTGGTCTTTAAAGAGTAGCAGCAACACATTCAACAAGAATGAAAACATGCATGTTTCAAAGAGTAGTTCAATGATATGCTATACCTTTCTCCTAAATGTACTGAGGTACCTGTACATACTAATGCACTAATGTGTACATATTGTTGAATTAAGCATTAAAATATTTTTAGTATAGCTTCGAGGTTATTATTTTGAATGCATTGAATATGATGAAGCTAGTTTGCAGTTTTTGTCTGCGTTCAAATATGACTTGTGAATGCAATCCTTATTGTCAAGATTGAAGCTGAAGTTGTGTAATTTAAACAGCGTTAAGGCCCTGTCCCACTGCACTTACGGATGCAAAAAGGATGTAAAATGTTAAAAAAAACTTGCCATCTGTTGGAAAACGCTATGCATCCGTTGTGTACTCATTACATACATGTTTCATACACTGTATCCGTTGAGCATCCGTCCACTGCGATTTCATCTGTGCAAGAAGTTTTGAGCTGCACAAAACTTTGTGAACCGATGAACTTTCCGCCGTGTACGATGTAAATCCGTGACATACGAGCAACAAACATTCTATGTCCGTTATCCGTTAAACGTCCGCTGTATCCTCTCTGCATCCTCTGGGCATCCTCACAACTCACATCTGCTGCAGCTGAAAACGGAAAGAGGGAGGAAACAAAAGGTACATGGAACATCTACACAGCATTAGTAGCACGGAAATAGAAAGGATGCGCAGTGAATGGTTTGCATCTGATATACATCCGCGCGGCATCCCCTTTCTTTCCGATAGGCGTCTGTGATGCACCTGCTTCATCTGCTATGCGTCCGCTTCGAAATTATCCCCCGGAACCCCTTCAGAGGTGTCATCCGCTTCCATCTGCTTTCATCCGCTAGGCTTCCTATGAACATCCATTTAACATCCCCGCTACATACTACCCATGTCCATTCTTTTCTGTTCTTTTCCGTTCTGTTTATACAAATTTTTGCCACTTTTTGGAGTGGATGACAACGGATGGAGCCACCCCCAAAATTTTGCTCGTCCGCTGTGTCCTTTATGCATACGTTTTGCGTCCGTTGGCCAGTGGGACCGGGCCTTTACAAAGAAGTCAGGGCTTTTTGTAACTTTAGATTGCATTCTGTATTTACTGACAGGAACTAAGGTCCATTGATATTATCGGGATTTTATATATAAAAGCGAAATACCACTCATGCATCATCACAAAATTTCCAGAACTGTAAAGCCTACAAACTTGAAATTTGGCACGTATGTTCCTCTTGGCTTCTAGGTGCTAATAAAGGATTTTTTGAAATGACCATCAGAGCATTAGTATTTTCTGTATTATCATCACACTCTGATGCTAAGGAGTTCTACTCCCTCTCCCCACCTGAAAAGAAATTTGTTCCAAATGCAAAACACAAGCAGAGAAGAGGAGTTTCAGTTTCACAGCACCAAGCAGCTTTAGTACAGAACAGTTGAGCTTAGCCACACCCAGGCTCCTTGCTGTCTCCTTCTTGCTTACATAGCAAATACTGTTTCACTTTCCTCAACTCTCTCACACACTGACAGGATGTTAGGCAGATGAATACCAATGGATGCCAGTTGGCAGAGGCAGAATTTTTCCCTTATTTTCCTCCCCCAAAATTGAGCCTGACCATACAGTTTCGTAGCGAAGCATGGGTTTTTAAATAGTTTTTTAAATAGACACACAAGGGTTTTGAAAATATTACAGAAAAAAAATCATTATTTGGAAAAAAAAACCCTCTATAATGTTAAATCCACAATTCTATTAACAGGTAATTCTTGCTTAACAAACTATTCATTCAGTGACCATTCAAAGTTACAATAACGCTGAACAAATGATAGTTATGGCCAATCCTCAAAGTTGTGACTGTTGCAGTGTTCCCCCATGGTCACATGATCAAAATCTGGACACTTGGCAGTCTGATTGCATTTATGACTGCAGCATGCGCTTCAGCTTCATCCATCCATCCATCCATCGCCTCTCATCTTTTGCCTTTTGTCCACTTTGTACTCTGCTGCCTACTCCTTCCCCTCTGGCAGAGCTCTGTTTTTTTTCTTTCTGCAATGGATGAGACACATTTGTCTGAGGCAGCTGTTGCCTTGCAGGATGCCCTTATGTGACTACTCCCTGGTTACTTTGGAGAGGCACACTGCAAAGATCCTCCATGGATGGTGAGGATAGTTAGGGTAGGTGGCAGAGTGCAGGGAGGACAAAAGGGCAGAGATGAGAGGCTGGTGGGGGGAGTTGAAGCAGGGACTAGCACAATAGGGGACAAGAAACATGAGGGCCTCACTTAAAGACTGCAACTGAGACTACTGGAACTGCTGTCACTAAGCAGTATAGTTCTGTAATATTTTGCTTAACAACAGCATAGTTTAACAATGGAGATTCCAATCCTAATTAGGTTTGTTTAGTGAAGACTAACTATATAGTAGGTTTTTGAGATGTAAACACAGATGCTGGAGTATTCATTGGTGGTGATAAATTGGGCATAGAGTATTTTACCTTGGGTTCAAATTTAATGAGCCATAGGCATTACTGCTCTGTTTCCAGTTTTGTGTCTTGAATTTAGGATTAATTGCTAATTGTAAAGTGTAGCACATTGTAACTCCCTGGCAGCTATAAGATATGGATGATTAGTAATATTGTTGTAAGGCCATGTTATATGAGTATTACTACAAATGAAATAAAGTATATGATGGTATGAGTAGCTTTTAAAGTTAGCAATTACTACCAAATACTATTATCCTAATTGCCCTGGACAGCTTTGAAAACATACCATAGTGACCTAGAGCAACTCAGAGTTAGCAGCGCTCTGACTTTTATTCCCTTATGTAACAGATGGCGCTCACTGTGAAAGACTGTCAAGCTGTGGGCTAGCAAAACATTAGTAATAAACCTTGTCATATGTTAAACTTGACCTGACATTAATCAGGCTTGGAATGTACAACTGAATCATGGATAGTAATTAATGAGCTGATGCAATTAGCAAGCAACAGTATCATACTGTTTTTTCTTTTCTTTTTGGAAAAAAAACCAATTACATTGTTAATTTATAGTTAGTGATAATAATATCTTTAGAGTTTTGCACAGTGAATTTCCCTCCTCTTGATTAGCTAATCCGATTTATTATATTAAAAGTGTAGCCAGGTAAAGAAATGGTTTTAGAGTGGTGTACAATCTATACAGGTGGTTACTTTTGCTAGAAGGATTTGCATAGTTTCAATTGTCCATTTTTTGTGCCAACTGTCCATTTTTCTAGCTTGGAAAGTACTTCAGACAACTACTAACGTCCTCGTCATTTCACTGGGTAGTTGTTGTAATTCACTTTACATATGGCTGTTCTTGAAGCCCACACAGAAACTTTTAGAATTTAGTGTTGTGGGCAATAACATATATGCCTGTGATACCAGTATGCTTCTGAGAGAAATGCAAGGTTCTGGTTATGACCTATAAAACCTTATGTGGCATTGGGCCTGGTTACATGAGGAAAAAAAGCCTATCTTCTGTGGAATCAGCCTAGCTCATTCAGTCTGACAGAGCTGGTCACTCTGGGTCCTTTCAGTTAAACAATGTCATATTTGAGCTCTGGAAGCAGACAGACCCCATCCCTTCTCTGTGCTTGTCCTCTGAAATAAGATTCTTTAATATGGCTTCCACTCTGTAGTTATTCTGGAAAACCTTAAAGACCTTAAGTCAGGGTGCTAGGGGCTTCTGTGAGTATGATTATACAGGTCTTATTTCTTTCTTTTATTTCTTCATTTTCATAATTATATTTTGTTTTTATTCTGTTGGTTTTATTGTATATCACCTGAAATTGAATGATGCCTTTTTTTTTAACCTCTATAAAATTGATTGTAAACTTGTTTATTTCTCTCCAGGCAAATATATACATGCATCATATGAGACTGAAGACGACTTTTATATGTATTAAAAAGATTGACTATCCAAACATTACACATGTTTCTGTGCTTTATGTTTAGTGGTAGCTGAATCTAAAATTGACCAATTAAAAATATTCCTATTGAAATTGATGAGAATTTATTCACAGCTGTATTAATTTTAAAGGATTTGTCTAAAGTATGAATACGCTTGAATTCAACTCTTAGATTGCGCTAGACATATTTTAACTGTTCTAAACAGTTTTTTTTTCTCTTGGGTCTTAATATATACCAATGGTGAAACTCCTATATATTTCCATTTACTCTTATATCTCAGGAAGAGGTCTTGCTTTGCACCCTGTTCTCCACATAGTAATGACCCCAAACAGGTCCTTTTTCCATAGTAGTATAATGATATGCAAAATCACTTTTTATTCCCCCCTCAATTAATTTTATCAGGCTAATTAGAGAGTTATGCTTTTATAGTGAAATATGTTTTGTAATAAGTTAGTCTGGGCATGAATATCAGAATGTGGCATGTCTGTGTATTGAATTCCTGTGCATGCGCACAAACATATATACACATTTATTACATGTTCTTGTCTGATAAAAAATTATTGCAGATATGGTCTTGATTAACTTTTCTCAATATAATTCAGAATGGAATTGGTTTGATTATACTCAGTTTTATTTTTCTGTTATGAAAACAATATTTTATTTAAAAATCCTTAGCTCTGGAATGGTAAATTGCATTTGATTATATGCACCAGCAAATGAAAAGTAAAAATAAAACCTGTAAAATTAGCGACACATTACTACTATCTTCAACAAATGTTTTAATATATTTTGCTCTGTAACATTATGATTATTTTGCATTTGCTGATTATATTATCTGTCCCCCATATATATGATATACATGGCTATCCTTTTTTGCAATTATAAGTAGTTCATGTTGCATTATCCAAATTGTACAAACAATGCTGACTAGTAATGCTTAGAGGCACTGTTGGTATGAATTAGAAATTAGTGTGGGAGAAGCAAGGATAAAAAATGGGCACAAAAAAGGCAAGGACTGTTACATCTCAACTGGCCTCATGTCTTCTGCAGTGCATACTTCAATTCATGAACATTAAAACGTGTTTACTGTTTCATTGCAGTGCTTATCACCTAATACCATCTGCTCTTTAAACAATTAATAGACATTAGACGTTAATTCTTTCCAATAAATGCTGTGTATAATCTTGAGGGGAGTTATATGGTATATAAATACCATAACTAAACAAGCATAGATGTTTAGATATTTTTCTTTTATATGTCAGGGTTGTTTTACTTCTTAATTTCAATTGCTAATAATCATTTGGTGCTTCTTGCAGCTTCTTGAGGGAAATTTTGCAAGAGAAGTCTCTCATGAAGTGGATGGACTAATTTTTCAGCCTGTAGGAGTAAGTTGCATGAATTTGATTGTTACTGTATTAAAATTATGTGATAAAATTTAAAAGTAATCAATGTATACTACAGAAGAATGCTTAAATTGCTATCAAAAACATTCTACTTAAAATAGAATGTTTTTGATGGTAACTTTTTTCCTTGTTTCTACAAAAAATAGCATGCCCTGTTAATATGAAATATTTAAGATTACATATTTTATGTATCTCAGTCTATAAATCATAAATATATTACATATTCTTCAAGGTTTATAAGATTCAATTGTTTTAGAATAAATATCTTAGAATACTATGAAACTCCGCAAAGTGCCATGTGGCACTTTAAAGATTAACCAATTTGCTTTAATGTAGATATCATCGATCACAATTCATTTCACTAGATGCATGAAATATAATTCTGAGAATGGTGTGGGGAAAAAGAGCAAGATCTATGGATTTGTATATGCATGTACACCTACACATCTACACACAAGAACACACGCACGCACACACTCAACACATTCACTAAGACATTCTTCAATTTTGAGAACAAACGCAAAGGCATTCTTCTTCTATAGTGCTTAGCATACAGTATGTGCTATAGTAAGAACAATTCATTTCTGTTAATTCTAAGAAATAGTACTGATTACGTACCAAGTGGTACTGACAACTTTTGCACAATACAATTGCCCTTTGTAATATTCTGTTATATTTACCTTGAGATCAGGAATGACTGGTGGGTGGAATACCTCACTAAACAACTGTCTTGGACAGCAGCCATTCAAAGTTACTTTGCAACCAATGCCCCATATTTACAAAATTGGAAATAACTTTGCAACCAAAGTCAATTAGTACCCATTGTTTTGTGCCTGATCCATTTTTCTCTGCTCCCACAAAGCAGAAAGATTACTTAACTAAGCAATCTCTTCCTTAGCTGCTTTTCTCCATAGCAGCGCAGTGCTGCTCCCAAAGGTTCTAAGTTCTATCTAAGTTTAACAAGCTTACTTCTTTGACTTTAATTAGCCTCTGCATCTCTTTCACTTCTTTGAATTATGTTTGCCTCCTAAGGAGCTCCTGCAAAAAGCATATTGACAGCCAGCATATTGTTTTTGATGTGGTGTTGACCACTATGTGCCTGCTTGCTCTCTTGTAATCACTTCCTCTCCAATCAGTGTAAATATAACCATTAATTCACTTCTTGCTAATTATTCCAGCATCATAGTGAACATTAAACGAACAGGGAGTGAGGGGAAATAAATGAAAATGAAGTCAAATTGTTTCAGTCTTTTGATTTTCTACTTAGTGATCATGTCGCTTAGTGACTGAGTTGCTGGTCCTAATTATGGTTGCTAAATGAGAACTATCTGTTCTGCTTTGAATGATTATATGCAAATATTGGTTAATGCATTATTTTTTATTTGTGAAAATCCTGCTGCAGATAGAGATGTACAGTATTTTAACAAGAAACAAACACTTGTTAACAAATATTTGTTAACTATTAACTTTTTCAGTTTTTTCCAAAATATTCAGAAAGCAGACAACAAGTAATTCTATAGAATTATAATTATAAAAAGAAAAAAGTAATGCAACTTTGCTTTAAACTACAGAATTATCAGAAGGTTTGTTACACTGAATAATTCATTACTCATACAGATATATGATTTTTTTCTTAAATTATACACTCATAGAATTAATTATAATTCAACAAGCTAATGTCAATTTGTTACCTCAAAATATTTGTCACAGTGCTAATTTAGTAATCCAAAATAAACATCCTAAGGGCTCTAAGACAGGGGTCTGCAAGTTTAAATACTGAAAAGAGCCATACGGACCCATTTACCACAGAAAAGAAAACACCTGGAGCTACAAACCTGGATGGGTGTGGCTAACTCAATGTCACTCCCTCCCATTCAGTCACATGACCCTCACCCCTAGTTACGCCGAAACCAGGTTTTGTGGTCCCCAGTATTTTATTTTTTCTGGGAAACAGGAATCTATGTGTGTGTCTCTCTCTCTTTCTCTCCCCTCTGTCGGTGTCTTTCCTCTCTCTCTTGTCTCATCTCTCTTTTTCTCCCTCTCTCTTTCTCTCATCTCTCTGTTTCATATCTCTTTATCCCCCCCTTTCTCATCTCTTCCTATCTTATCTTTCTCCCTCTCATTCTCTCTCTCTGTCTCTCTGTCTCTCTGTCTCTCTTTCTCATCTCCCTCCCTCTCTCTCCCTCATCTCACTCTCATCTCTCTCTCTCTTTCTCCCTCTCTCTCATCTCCCTCTCTTTCTCCTCCCTCTCTGTCTCTCTTTTTCTCTCTTTCTCATCTCTTCCTCCCTCCCTCCCTCCCTCTCGTGTGTATATGTGTGTGTGTTCCCTCTTGAACCATTTCCAAAAACAGGTGAGGGTTAGATCGTTGTTTTTTTGCTTATGTAGTTCTTTCTTCTTCTTTAGGTGCTTTTTACCATATGATTTAAATCAAGAGTCTTTTAGGTTCCCAGATAAATTAAGCTCTTTTATCCCCCTGCTGTGGCCTCTTGTCGGCTGAACCCACCAATAGTTTTCCGCCTTCTCACCCTCCTCTCCCACTTATTCCACACCTGCCCTGAGAAGAGAAGGGCAGTGGCAGTGGATGGAGACTTATTCCATGATCCAGAGCGGAGTGAAGTGCTCCTCTACTTGCCTCTTCTTCTGCCCTTGTTGGTGTTGCATGCACCTTGGCTGCTTGGAGAGATGCACAACTTCCTCTGTATCCCAAAACACTGGCTGGACTGGCTACAACCGATGCTCCATGTTGTAATGGGCTCCAGGAGGAGGAGGGGACGCCATCTCCCCCATTGTGAAGCACACTAAATTTAAGTGTGCTGCGCAAGGTGCTGCAAGAGCAGAGAGCAGGTCATGGAGGCAATAAGAGGAATATGGGGAGACAATCGACTTTCTCTCTGCCCCAAGACACTGGCTGGGCTGGCTGCAGCTGATGTTGTTGCTCCTGCCGCCTCCATGGCCTGCTCGCTGCTCTTGCAGCACCTTGTGCAACAGAGTTAAATTTAGCACATTTCACAATGGGGGAGATGGCGTCCCCCTCCTCCTGAAGCCCATTACGATGCGGAACATTGACTGCAGCTGGCCCAGCCAGCGTCTCAGGCAGATAGTAAGTTGCACGTCTCCCCAAGTGACCCATGTGCTTGCAGCATTTACAAGGGCAGGTAGAAGAGGCAAGTAGAGGGGCCCTTCACTCCTGCTCTGGGATATGGGGTGAGTCTCCATCCGCTGCTGTCGCCCTTACCTTCTCAGGCAAGGAGTGGAGGGGAGAGCGAGAGGGGTGGGGCTAGCCAGTGGTGGGATCATCTGACAGGGAGCCACAGGAGAGGGCCCAAAGAGCCACAGGTTGCCAACCCCCACTAAAAGAGTCACTTTTAGTTGGTATCTCTCCACTTATAAAATACCATTTTATTGGTTACAGGTATGATTTTTGTTGATCTCTCCTTGCACATCTGGCAATTTTATTTTGTTCCAAAGAGATGGAAACAGATGAGAACCACCTATGACAGCCTATTAGCCATCTTCTGGGGGAAAAAATCTGAACTGAAGAAAGTTCTGCTAAAAGTGGAGCTGAGGACCAATGTGGAGTGAAGTAGAGTAGATCAGCTTTTTGTAATACCTTTCTATATAAGGAGATTGCCCACAGGTTCTGCACATAGTTTCAGAACTACTCTTCCTCTTCATGAGACAGGAAGATAGTGGTCTCCAGTGGATTTATAGTCTGGGAGACAAAGGAAAGCCATTCTCATTCAAACCGCAGTCAGTGCCCTTCTAAAGGATACTGGCTCCACTTATTTCCTTTTCTATCAATTTCCAAAATCATACCTATAAACAATCTATCAATATGAAGTGGTCTTTTAATAAGCAAGATGATACTAATTAAATATAACCTTTAGAGTCTTAGATTTTTCTTTGGAGCACTATAAAGTACTATTGTCAACTGCTTTTCAGCTATTAGAAACCTTTGATCAACAAGTTTCAGAACTACTTGGTGAGTTTTCTTCAAACCTTAGTGAGAAAAGTTTTAAATATAATTGTATTTTTTTTTCATAGAATAAACAACAAAAGAGCAGTTAGAATGTTGATTTTGAAAAGTAACAAATGGATTAAGGGTTCAGATGGATGTGAAATAAGTTTTTGGTACTAATTATAAGAATCTTTCCTAAGAGAAAATGCTGCTGTTTTGAACTCTTAAAACAACTATAATAGACTTTTGAAGACTAGACCCTAAGGGGAACCAGAAGGGACTAAAGATTAGAAGCAAAGAAGAACACTTAAAAAATCGACTTGCTCATACAGAATGGAGCAAAATTTTATTTCTGTATTTATTTTAGATAATTTATATAGCCAGCCACCTACTTGCTCACAGCGATTTTAGGTGGCATCCAGACAATAAAAACACAATGTAGAAAAAAATAAAAATAATAGAAGTAAAAAATAATAAAATAAAAAAAACCACCTGCCCTAGGTGACAACACACATTCAAAACAACCATTTAATGGGCTCCATCCTACTCTTTGTTCCCCAGGCCTGGTGGCAAAACCACATCTTCAGGGCCTTGAGACAGAGTGGCAGAATGGGGGCCAGTCTAATTTCGGGAGGGATAATGTTCCAGAGGGAGGGAGCCACTATGGAGAAGGTCCTTCTGGGTCCTGCCAGATGTCTGACTTCAGGGGACAGGACTTGCAACATTCATTACCTCCCTGCTCTAGTGGGTCGGGTGGATGTGACCAGCAAGAGACGGCCCCTCAGACAATCTGGTCCAAAGCCATGAGGAGTTTTAAAGGTGACAACCAGAACCTTGAATTACATCTGGAAGCAAATCAGCAACCAATGCAGTTCTGTAGGAGAGGTGATAAGTTTACACTGTGGTATACACAAAACCATATGGGCCACTGCATTTTGGACCAGCTGGACCTTTTGGTTGCTTTTCAAGGATCATGTAGAGTGCATTGCAATCATCAAGATGTCATGCCCCCATCAGAGTCTGAATTTGAAGGGGAAGATGAACAGCTGACAGAGCAGGAAAGTGGCTCCATTGGTTGTGGAGGAAACCGGGGAAAGGCAAAGTCAGGCTGAGCAGAGCATGGGGGAGGTGGAACAGGGGAGAGGGGGTTCAGATGAAGACCAAGGGCCACCCCCTCTTCACCCTAGGGCGTGCAGAGAAGAATGCAGAAGAGAGCAATGTGGGTGGCATGGCTTACGAGGAAGAAAAGGGCCTCAATTACCTTCACAAGGCACACCTGGGGATGGACGAGAGGCAGCTGGGAGTGGCAGTTTGCCAGAAACAAATGCTGAATTCATCTAGTGTTAAGAGTTGTAGCCT
Organism: Laticauda colubrina; assembly: GCA_015471245.1. Lineage (NCBI taxonomy): Eukaryota > Metazoa > Chordata > Lepidosauria > Squamata > Elapidae > Laticauda > Laticauda colubrina. The sequence continues at coordinate 44,765,562 of BLBF01000007.1, read as the reverse complement.
GCATTCCTGGCATTCCTCCTTACTATTTGAATTATTGCTGTGCTTCTGTGTGCTTGTCTTTCTGGAATTATTGACGTGATTCCTTGCTGGAGTGATTGATTGCAGTCATTCTGCTTATAGCGTTTGGACTGGAGTATCTGCAGCCAGAGGCTGCTGCAGGTTTGTGGGAGAGCTTTTCTCCAGGCTGGAGAGTAAACAGAACGTTGGGGGCAAAGTTGGTTCTAATAAAGGGACTCATACCAGTTCTCTGGCTGTGTTTCCTTCATGCCAAGCCCCAGGTCATCACACAAGATTTAAAATTTAATTTTGAAGATACTGAAAGCTATATTTGATCAGTGGACCCAGAACTCAATTTTAAGAGTACCTGCTTCTTAAAGACTATGTTTAAAAGAAGTTATGGAAGAGGAACAAGTTTTTCTGGACAAGACAGATTGATATCAGTGAAAGTATATTTAAAAATGACAAAATCCAAGAATGATTTGAAAAAGGATTCTCTATGTCACACAAGGAAAACCATGTTACTAAAATTGTTTATCCTTGTGATTTAGAGGGAAATTATTTCTTTGTATATTTCTTTTCTTTTTCTTTACTATATTCTTGTTTCTTTTTCTATTCTTTTTTTTTCTTTTCTGTTATGTTTTTTAATTTTTTTGTATTAGCTTTTATTTTTTAATTAATATTTAATAAATACTATATGATAAAAATCATCTTTGTACCTATTCCTTTGATCTGAGCATTCTATTAGCAGAATGATATGTTTCAATTCATAATTGTGTTTTATAATCCAGTGACTGGTTTTGCTTATTGTTTCAAAAATTTCAGTGAGAGACTCAGTAGGATGGAGAGATATTCTATCCACTGAGGATAATATATAAAATATGTACGATATTTTATGCTATGTTTCAAAATGTAAATGTTTACTAGAAATACATAATTATTGATGAATTCTTTATAAATCTTGGAGTAATATCCTGACTTAATACTAGATTTTTAGTCTTAAAGTAACATGATTCTTAAGGTTGTAGATAAACATTCTTATCAAATGTGGGAGTGAGCTTCTTTGTATTGTTTTAATTCAAATGGATATTCACAAAATATTCACTACTTTTTAAATTGTATTAGTGTGGTCAAGTGATAATGTAAAATGTTTAGGGAAAAATAATTAAATTAATTCCTTGAAAATTTGGTGGGGTAGCTTTTCAGCATACCGTGACCAATTGATCTTTCAACATAAACTGTAAGCAGTCTCAGTGAATTTGATTTATCCCGAGCATAGAGTGAGTGTGGCTTTCTCTAAATTACTTCTTGGTACATATAGGACTAGATTAAAATTAAATAAATTCTGTTGAGCATCCAAGACCAGTGTTTATCCATAACTTTCTCATATAGGCTAATTTTTATCTTTGATCATTTCCTTTTAGTAACAAAAGTTTTTTCTCTTGGAAAGTATAAATGTACTAATGCTGTAGAAAACAGACAGTTTAGGTTTTTAATGCATCTTCTTGTTCTACATCACAGATGAAACTAGAAAACAGCTGTAAACTTTTAAAATAAAATAATTCATTCTCAGGGGAAATAGAATTATGATCAGATAAAGGTATAAAACTATCTTTATGCTACCGATATTGTATAGTATCTTTAACTTTTGGTGCACTGGAATCCATAATGATCTATTATTTTTATATGCCATTCTTGTTGCAATAGGTGTCATTTTTCACCATATAGCATTGTAGAAATATACTTCAGATCATGCTGGTTAATAATCTGTTAAATAGTTTCAAATACTATGTTTTGTATTGTACTATAGAAGCAATTTTCTTCAAACCAATTTGTAGGGTATAATTGCTGAACAATATTTCTTGGTGCTTTATGTTTTTTTAAGAAAATCTATTATGTGAACCTGCACAAGAATTTTCAATAAAGCTAATTGAAACTCTGCATGCAAGCTAAGACTTGGCTCTGCTCACCATAATTAGAAATAGATTTCCTAGTATCAGAATAATTTAATAATGATATCATGGTAACATTGCCCTGCCTGGAGTCAGTAGCACTGGTGCTCTATTCCCAACAAACATGTCTATGAAAATCTTGAGGAAAAAAAAGAAGGTAATCAAATGCCTACATTGCAAATTAGACTGTTCAAATTTTTGCATTGTAAGCAGAATGGACAATCATAAATATCCCCATAGATTTATAAATTTATTGCTATTTAGATTTGAAAAGCAATTGTAGCACATAAATAAATAAATACACAAAATCCTATCTTTGCTATTAGTTAAATAATTGTTAATTACAAATAAAACATCAAGAATGATTGCATTCATCAAAAAGTTCTACTTTTTAAAAAAGAATGATACCTGTAAAAGCATATTACTGCTTTTCAGCCTATCTTGAAAACGTGACATTTTAATATAGTTTTTAGTTATTGTTCGATGTACTTATAACCTGCTTAAAGATTTTATTTTTTTATCCAAAAAACTCTCAAAGGTGTTTTATTAGCATTGTCTTGTTGTGGAAAAGTAAATCTACAAATGTCATTTATTTCCAAGAAAAATGCTACTCTGTACTTAAAAACTGCTTCTAATTAAGTAATACATTTTTACTTTTTTTTTTTTCCTTTATAACTGTTTCGGTAAGTGGAGCACTCAGCCATAAATGGCTCTTTGCTTATGGGCTTGAAAATCTTATTCTTTTTCCAGAAGAGTTTGAGCTGTAGTGGGTAGTTTCGGGGGGGGGGGGGAATAATGAATTGAAGATGGTTCTGTTAAAAGCAGGCTTCATGACTATGGCAGAAAGAAGGGCTGAAGAGCAGACTGGCCCTTTGTAATTCTGACAAGGAGAGGACTTGAGATCACTTACAAATGCTCTAGACAGTTGCTCCTCATGACTCCACAAAACAGCAGTCTCCAGTCAATTTAGAGTTCTGGTTGACAAGAGAATAGCCATCTTGCTATTAATAAAGGATATGCAAATAATAAACCAAAAGAGTGACCTGGATAGCTTTTTCATATTGGATTTATAATCGGGATTTTGAAGGATTTTGTGAGAAAGGACAAAGGAAAAAATGAAAATAAATGAATTTTTAGAACATGATTTGAAGGGACTAAAGCCCATGTCACACTGAACCAACGGATGCAAAGAGGATGTAAAACGGACAAAAAAGCTTGCCATCTGTTGGAAAACGCGATGCATCAGTTGTGTACTCACTGTGTACGTCTTTAATACGCTCTATCTGTAAAACATCCGTCTACTGCTATTTCATCCACTCAAAAGGTTTTGAGCTGCACAAAACTTTTTGAGCGGATGAACTTTCCACCGCGTACGATCTACATCCGTGACACATACGGCCAACAAATGTTCTCCGTCTGTTGTCATCCGTTACATGTCCGATGTATCCTCTCGGCATCCTCTGGACATCCACGCAACTCACATCTGCTGCAGCGGAAAGCGGAAAGAGGGAGGAAGCGAAAGATACGCGGAACGTCCACACAGCGTTAGTAGCACGGACATAGAAAGGATGTAAGCAGATGCATCTCGTATATAAAGCATTAAAACGGACAAAACGTTCGTATATGGGACGTATCTCGGATATTTAGGATGTCTGGAGGATGTCTAGAGTATGTGGAAGGACACCTAGCGGAAAACCAATATTTCCTATAAAAAGGGGGAGGAAATCACCTGGATCTCACTATCAGTCCAGCAGCCCTGGTATGCAGACCTCTTCAGCCTTGCTCTTGCTCTTCCACATCATCCATTGATCTCCACCATGGATCATCGCACACTCCTTTTGGTAGCCGCCATCATTCAACACCAGAACCAAGCCCTCTTCAGACTGTTTCACCTTTTCTACGCAAAGAGAAGGAGATGTCCAAGAACTGTGTGGGTCCGACGATGGATCGGGAGAACAGTGGAGTTTGGACTCTATGACAAGCTGATGGTGGAGATGAGAAATGAAGACACTTGTGCATTCCAGCACTTCATGAGGATGCCACCAGCCATGTTTGACGAACTTGTTGAGTGTCTTGAGACCCAGGTTGACCAAGCCTAGCACCAACTTCCATCCCAGCCTGGACCCTGGACTGAAGGTGGCACTGACTCTACGCCACCTGGCCTCTGGAACCACGTACAGAAATATGCAGTATGCCTGGAGGGTGCCACACAACACCATCAGCATTGTGGTCAGAGAAGTGGTGCAGGCCATCATTGAAGAATACGTGGAGGAGCTCCTCCAGTGTCCCACCACTGAAGAAGGCTGGAGGAAAGTTGCAGAGCAGTGGTATCAGAGGTGGAACTTTCTCCACACTGTTGGAGCCATAGATGGGAAGCACGTGTCCTGCAAAGCTCCACCCAACTCGGGATCCAATTATTTCAACTACAAGGGCTTCTTCAGCATCATCCTCTTTGCCATGGTTGATGCTGACTACAAGTTCATGGACATTGATGCTTCAGGCAACGGGTCAGCTTCAGATGCCCAGATATACAACGCCAGTGACCTCAAGGGTGGGCTGGAACGCAACCTCATCATGGGTTTCCCAGATCCAGACCCCCTACCCAATGACACACAAGATGTGCCCTACTTCATCGTGGATGATGACGCCTTCTCCCTCAGAACCTACTTCATGAAGACCTACACTTCCAGGCTCCTCACCCGTGAAGAGAGGATCTTCAACTACAGGCTGTCCAGGGCAAGACGGGTGGTGGAGAACGCCTTTGGCTTCCTGGCCAACAGGTTCCAGGTACTTCTCACCACCATGCAACATCGCCCACAGACTGTAAGGAGCATCATGGAAGCTTGCTGCATCCTGCACAATCTCATGCGCACCCGCTACCCAGTCTTGCAGAACAGGCTTGTGTACCGTCAACAAGGCAATGAAGACATGGAGCCTGGTGAATGGAGGCAAGGGCGAAACCTGATAGATACTGTGGATGTGCAAGGCCCCAACAGAGCTTCACATGAAGGGAAGAAGCAGCGCAACCTCCTGAGACACTGGTGCAACTCCCTAGCTGGAGCAGTGGAGTGGCAAGACAGGATGGAAGATGCTTAATGGATGCTTCCTTCAGCCTGTCCCATCACACTGATGAGATTGTGCCATGTATGTTGAATGGCCTTACAATTAATAGGGCATTAATAAAGAGTTTTGTTTATGTTGAAATGTGTGGATCAATGATTAAATTGTTATTGATAATAAAGGGCCATATGTGTGGCAGCTGGGAGGGTGGACCATACAGTCCCACTATGTTTCCACTGGAGGTTTATCTATCCCACAGCTATCCTTACCCATCCCACAACTATCCTTATCCCACAGGTATCCTTACCAATCCCACAGCTATCCATCCCACAGCTATCCTTACCCATCCCACAGCTATCCATCCCACAGCTATCCTTACCAATCCCACAGCTATCATTACCCATCCCACAGCTATCCATCCCACAGCTATCCTTACCAATCCCACTAGCATGCAAAGGCTTAACCCTTTTTTCAAAGTTTTCCCCAACACTTTATTAAGTAAAAAAAATGAACCAAGTGTTTGAAGCAAATATAACCTTTATTAATAACAAACTGTATGACTTTATTAAAAGCAAAATGACCCAAGTAAAGTGTCTTTAATCAAAGATTAGGTAGATAAGGTGAACAGGTAACAACTCAGTCTCTGGCACTCTTTTCAGTTACTCTGAGGTGTGCCCATGGTCTCAGATTTCAAGGGGCCAGGGACTGTGGAGGTGGCTGTTGCTGGAGTGCTGGTCTGAGGCGTCATTGGGGCGCCTGGCCCCGAGAGTATAACAGGAGATGGTGTGTGCAGAAAGCTCTCAGAGAGCTGACTCAGTCCCGTGAGGTTGAGAGGCACTTCCTCAAGAACCTGGGATGTGAGGCCCAACAGTGATGACAGATGTTCTGAGGAAGGGCTTGGCTGTGGGGTGGAGGAAGGAGGAGTGTAGTGGGGCTGTCTGGTCTGCAGCTGGTTCAGCTGAGGCGTCTGTGGCGTCCGAGGAACCTGGGTGTGGACTGGGAAGGTCTGCCTCTGCTGTGGGAAGTCCTGGTAGTGGTAGGCTTGGTAGGCGAGGGGCTGCTGAAATCCGTGGAAGGGCTGTGACATCAGCTGGGGTGGAGGAGCAGACCTGGAGTGGGTTGGAGCAGGTTCAGCTGGGCCTGGAGGGTGGTGCAGAAGAGCTGTGATCCTCTCCTTCATCGCCTGGTACTGGGCCTCGGGCATGTCCATGAGGGTCTGGCTCACGTACGTGATGAAGGGCTTGCGGTTGGAGGATGGTATGTCAAAGTGGACCAGCTGGGAGAGGAGATCTGTGCTGGCTTTGATTGTGTCCCTGATCTCCAAGAGGACAGTGTGGCTCTATCCCTCTGGTCTGCCTCTCTGCCTGCTTTCTGTGGAGGTGGAGCTGGGTGTGGGTGTGGGTTGGTCTCTGGTGGCTGCCTCTTCTTGCTCCATCTGAGACAGGGGATCCTCCACGTCTTCTGGCATGGGGAGTGCAGCTGTCGGGGGGGGTTTCTGTTGTGGGGCCGTCCAAAGACACCTGCCTGGACACGGTAGCTGTCTCCTGGCTGGAAGAGGAGTGGCTCTCTGTGGGCTGTCTGAGGGGGAGGGTTGAAAGGCTGCTCCTCGGTGGCGGATCTCACCCTCCAGGAAGCTGCACCTGGCCATGACATAGGTCTCCCGGTCAGTGAGCTTGACAGCGGCCTGCCCGGATCTCTTCAGGTGCAGCTTGCCATACCAGGTGTGATATGGTTCCACCACCCCAGGAGTACATCTGAAGTGTAGCCCAGACTCTCCGCCTTCTCTCTCCACACTGCCTGCTTCCGCTTGGTGTCACGATAGAGCCTGTGGCCCTTCCTCCACAGGTACTTGTTCTCAGTCAGCCATTCCAGCACCACCTCCTCATGGTCCTCGGAAATGGAATACTGTTTCCTCTCCCCCTTCTCCTTGCCTTGCCTCTTCCTCCCTCTGGCAAGGGCTTCAGGGCCTTCAGCAGCAGGGCTTTGAGGGCCTTGGGGCTGGTCCACCACAGCAGCAGCAGCAGGAGAAGCAGCAGCAGAAGAAGCAGCAGCAGCAGCAGGAGAAGCACCAGCAGCACCAGCACCAGCAGTAGCAGCAGCAGCAGCAGGATAAGCACCAGCAGCAGCAGGATAAGCACCAGCAGCAGCATCAGGAGAAGCACCAGCAGCACCAGCAGCAGCACCAGCAGGAGGAACACCAGCAGCAGCAACACCAGGAGCACCAGGAGCACCAGCAGCTTCAGAGTCAGCGCCAGGGGGTGGGATGATGGTTCTGTCCTTCTTGCCAGGGCTGGCAGGAGTAGGCACAGGCTTCCTCTTCTTCCCCATGGTGTTCTCTCAAAATGTCTCTGGCAGCAGATCTTTCTTCTGAATGGTGACCTGCTTGCGAGCTGCATCCTTTTATATCCGCGGAGCTTATGCAATTCATCCTCCCCGCATGCGCAGTGAACGCTTTGCATCCGCTATGCATCCTATAGGCATCCGCTACACATCCGCTACGAATCCTATAGGTGTCCGTGATAACACCCACGTCATCTGCTACACATCCGCTACACATCCGCCCCTTCCACTACGCGTCCACTTCGCTGTTCTCCCCTGGAAGCCCTGCGGATGTGTCATCCGCTTCCATCCGCTTTCATCCGCTAGGCTTCCCACGAACATCCGCTTTACATCCCTGCTACATCCTCCTACGTCCGTTCTTTTCCGTTGTTGTCTGCTCTGTTTATGCAAATTTGGGGCACTTTTGAGAGCGGATAACAACGGATGGAAAATTTGCTCATCCACCGTGTCCTTTTTACATACGTTTTGCATCCGTCGGCCAGTGTGACCTAGCCTTAAGGAACTATATTATGAAAAGTAAAAGGAAGTGTTGGTTTATTTGATCAACATCAAATATAAACATTATCTTTGATAATCTTTTGCTGATACCAGGCAGGACTGAAATGATGATCCCTCATGAATTTGCTTATAGATAAGAGAGGATATGGAAAGACAAAATTATTTGTTGTAATTTAAAAGTGGGTGACAAGTTACTAAAATTTTTTATTGTCATGAAAGGTGAATAATTTCTTTATATATTTCTTTCATGTTGTTTCATTTTTACTTTTCTTTTTTTCTACTTTTTCTGCACTTTTTATTTTTCTTTTTATAACTTAACATGTTAGTTTGTATTCATTTTATCTTTTTAATTGTATTTTTAGTAAAATTACTATAAAAAGAGTTTGACCTGTAGCCACTGTATATGAAATCAAATTCACCATGTTTGACATGTAGCAAAACTGAAATGCTAATGCAGCACAGTAGACCAATTGGCTCCTGCTCCTTTCGACATGTATGGATGCCTATCTTAATCTCTGCCTTTATTTCACAATTGTGATATGTACATGTAAATTTTAGAAACTGCAAATATTGCTTGAAGTGCAATGCAGGCATTACTATAGAGAGTGCTAACTGCAGAAAATGCTTTCAGAAAACATATGTACAACTTTGAAACCACACTCCTTAACCCTAATTAAATAGAATAGAATAGAATAGAATAGAATAGAATAGAATAGAATAGAA
>BLBF01000007.1:44673156-44755057 GCA_015471245.1 Laticauda colubrina | reverse complement strand
CCCCCCCCCCCCCCCCCGTTTCTTAATGACAGCCGAAAGATGCAAAGCGATAGTAGAAGATCTTGAAGGCTGACAGAAGGTGTTTGAAATTTTAGTGCATCTTTGGATTTATGATCTAGAAGGAACTGGGAAAAGACAGACCTGTATACTATCAGTCAGAAGATCAGATTTTGATTGACTCTGAATGAATTAAAATCAAGGAATAATTAGTCATTATTATCTCTTGGGGAAAGGAGGTTTACTAGTTCTGTTCACAACCAAGAAAGTAAGATTCCCACAGATTCAGATTAGGGAGTTGTTTTGCAAGAAAAAGGGATTAAATTATTGAAACTCAGTTATTGGATATGCATATCTTGGTCCTCATTTGCCCATGAGTGTGTTAAGGAATATCTCTGTGGCCCTTTTTTCTGACTGATGCTAATTGTTTATTTGATATTATAGAAATATCTGTTTTTCTGTAATATTTTGAAAATGTCCATTTTAATTCTTAGACTCTGAGAATTCCATCATCGAATGTTAGCTTAAAATAGCTGAGGAAATGGTAAGTGAGAACTTGGCTAATTTAAATTAATTCAGGTCTCCAGGGCCAAATGGTTACATCATAGGATAACAGAGGGAAGAGTGTGTATGATCACAGAACAGTTCTCAGTAATTTTTGAGAACCCTTGAAGGACTGGAAAAATCCCAGAATATTGGAAGAGAAGGTTTCTGCTTTCAGAGAGGAAGGAGGTTCCAGATAATTAGCATCATATCACGAGCATTGGATTGACTTTTTTCAGTAAACAGGAGCCAGTATAGTTATTACAGATACATTGCACCAGACTAATTATATATCTTTGATGCAGTTATTCATTTAGTAGGTAAAGTAGGCCTTAGATGTAGTATATCACAGCCCAATCAAATCCTTCATCAAAGTCTGTGGTAATATTTTGCTCAATAAAATGATAAAATATGGGCTAGATTATATTATTCTGGATGGATTCAGTTGGCTGAATAACTACCCAAAGGATACTCAATAAAGGCAAAGGATAGTCAATAAAGACTGCATGAAGGGAAGGATCTACAGGAGTGTTACAAAGCTCTTAGAAATAAATTATTTTTATAGCAGGATAACTGCTTTAATATACATATGATAAAAAGAAAAAAAAATATCTAATTCTTTTGGTTTATATAATCAGAAGCAAATATTTTTAACTTCATTGGTAGTCATGTCTCTCTGTGCCTCCTTCCTTCCTCTAAAAATTAAATTAATTACTTGTGAAATTGGCTACTTGTCATGCCAAGGTAGCTGACTGTCCTTTTGTAAGGAGCATGGTGTATGTTTTCTACAACAGTTCTGACACTTACAGCTGCATTTTCTGGCCATGAATAGATATCCATTAAAAGTACTTTCCATAGCAAATTTTCCCAGAAACTAAATCACTTTTATGTTATCTTAACTACAGTTCCCATTTTCTTGTTGGATAGTCTTGAATTACACTCTTTAAAGGCTAGACGTTCTTGGTTTAAGTAAGTGAGCAATCACAGACACAAACAAAAAACTTCTATAATGTTGTCAGGAATCATACGTTTAATATTCTGAAGTGTATGTGTGTGGGAAATACCTTCAAAATTCAAAAAACAAATCAAGTCTGCAAGTGGTTTCTTTGCTGACAAAGAGTGACATGGTGACTCTGTTCATTCACCCCTAATATTAGCCATACATACATACCCTCAACCCACAAAAAACAATATGGTAATAAAGCTTTTGTCATTGTACTCATTTTGAAAAAAAGGTGACATGCAAGCAGAGTAAAATATTATATACTTATATATTCCCATAGACTTTTAAAGGGCACTCTTGACCTCTGCCACAGTGAAAATTAATATGATACACACAATATTCCAGAAAATAAGAGGTCTTAGCATGCATGGGTTCAAGTTGCCTAATAATATATTCTCCAGAAACCACAATTAGTTTTATTTGAATATTCTATATAGATGGGAATGATAATTTAGTAAAATCCAGGCATGTTTAGCAGCTAGCATGCATAAGAAACATACAGGTATCTGGGTAACTAGCATAATTTGAATGTCAATTTCTATTTGACCCCAAAAGTATTGTTATTTACATATTTGTTGTTGGAAATGTTCCAAACCTGGTTGGAACACTTGGGAGATGAGAAGATTTCTCATGGTTGAGAAGATTTCCTGTAGGTTAAAGAATGCAGACCTTCAACTGACACTTATATAATCCTTTTGTCTTTTCATAGCCTGTAGGTAGGAAGTAAGCTACTTATCATCTCGCGATTTTGTCCTAAAATATACCACAAATTCCTAAATAGTAATCCCAAATATATGTGAGCACTGTCTACAAAGATCACCCAGACACATTTTAAATAGCCCAATAAAACCTATCCATATCAGTTTCTGCTTCCCAACAGTATGGCATGTTACAGCAACAATAATAGGGAACGGTTTTTGTACTCTTGCTAGGAGACGCAACCTTGTTAACATGCAACCATTTGGAGATTATTCCAAGGTCATGTGTAAGAAGTGGGGATACAGGGGATATTCCTATTATCTGTTAATAAAAATGGTAAATACACTAAAACTTGTTGAACAGTGTTAAAGAGAGAAAATACTGTATAGGTTATAGAAACAATATAATATCAATGGATTTTTGTAAACTGCCAATTTCTTTGTTCATGTGCATTGTTTTACAATGCCTGTTTATTCAATGCCTGGGCATGGGAGAAAGTTACATTAGAATAATAATGGATGTACCATGCATCACGCTCTGTAACAGACATTTTATCACCTAGTGAAATTTTGAAGTCAAAATCTATGAGCAAAATTGTTGGTATTATGCTTGATTTGGAGGTGACATATATTACAGGAATTGAATTTGTTGAGGTATTAATGTTGTTTTTATACCTGTTCAATTGGAAAAATGAATTACATGAATCTGATGCATCCCGTTTCTCTTATGTATACTGACACGGGATTGAGGCTTACCTACTTATGTCATTTATTATCTATTTTGAGAATACTGTGTAAAATACCCTCACTGAGTTTTGTAGTCCACACTTTTTTAAGTTTAAGATAAAATTAAAAGTTACGTGCAATTAAATCTGTAACATCCTATGAGATCTTAACTTTTAAATTACATGTTATTAAATTGAATTGCTTTGTCAGTAATTAAATGACTGACAGAACTGAGAGCCAATTTATTATGTATGGCTTAGACTAAAATAAACCAACGTTTATCTCTGTGGGAAACTGTAATTGTATGTTTTACCATATGTTTAAATTATATATAATCTTCAAACTTTATTTAAAGTATAGTCTCAGTTGCAATGAATCTGTGTGTCTGTCTATCAGTGCCTGCAAGCAAGCATTTAATTACAGTACAGGATTTCTTCATAAAAACCACAACAATTTTGGATTCTTTATTCCTTGCTGTAATTTTATATTAAAATATTTAAACTACACTTGGACAATTATTTGAGGAATTCTTATTCAAGATGTAAAAATTCTAAAAATGAAATTAGACCAGCCATGTTACATGGTTCATACTAATTGCCAAGTTCCCCATACTGCGGTGAAGCATTCATAATGCGTTCCTTTTCTTAGCTGTCTTTAAGAATTTTTGTTCTTGGGGAAAAAATCCATACATTTATCAAACATGGCTTCAGAAGCCTGATAAGCCTATTTGAACTGGTGGATTAAGTTATAAAAAAAAATCAAACAGCTTCGTTTCTCAAGGTGTTGAAAATTCTTTTAAAATAGAAGCTATCTGTATTCAGCATTCTTTAAAAAAATGAAATAAAATTATGTGTAGCCAATCCAAATGTTGCACCTGAAACTGAAGTGCCATGTAAAACTTTGGAACAGTTTACATAATTTATCCTATTTTGGAATTGTTATTCTCATGATTCTTGTTGCTTTGTTCGTCATGAGAGAAGTCTGTCTTTGAAACTTTTATTTAAACTTATTTAAAATCAGATTTAATTACCTTTGTGCTTTTAAGATCTTACTTGATACCACAGCTCTTCCAAGCATATTCGATGAGTTATAATACCTGCAAATTAGTTTTAAAATGAAAAGAAACCCCCAAAGGTTTGATTATCAAGAGATCGAATTACATTCTGAGACTCATAGTCAGTGAGATATACGCTGGAAGTAGAAATGTTACAAATGTGGCTTCTCTACATAAACTGAATGGAGGACGGTGTATCTAAGCCACTCGGTGTTGTCTTGCACTGAGAAATAAGCACATAGGTTTGATAAATAAATAATAAAATAAGCTTCATTAGATTGAAACTTGAGGATTTTTTGGGCATATCCAGAACAATTTACAATTTTATAGTTTATTTTTGAGGTATTTAAATTTTGACTGAAGATTGCATTTGAACTTACTGATTGTATCTTGCTTCTGTTAGATACATTGAATATTGTAAAATAATGATAATATTAGACTCCTAAGATGAGGTTATAGTTGCTCAGTATTGTTGTGGCTAAGTGCTGTTCCAAGAGTGATGTTACCATGGAGAGAGCTTTGGTTTCCATGACATTTGCTTACAAATATTAGAAGGCCTTGAACCCCAGGAAAAGTTTTGTCCTCTGTTGTACATTTTGGGTGCTAAAATATATCTTGTCATGATATGTTTATGTAGGAGCTTATGTATCAACACAGTTCCATCCAGTCTAACCCTCCATCTTTTCAGTGGGGTTTGTATATGGCCGTGATGGTGAATCTATGACATGCGTGCCGGAAATGGCACGCAGAAGCCACTTCTGCTGGCACATGAGAGATCGCTTGGAAGAGCCCCACTGCGCATGCGTGCACGCCCTCACCAGCCAACTGATTGTCAAATATTTGCTTCACATGTGCGAAGGAAGATGTACGTGTGGGAGATGTGCACATGCGCAGATACATACAGCAGGAGATCACATGTGCATGCACGGGGGGGGGGAGTCTCACTTTTGGCATGCAACATGGAAAAAGTTAGCCATCACTGCTATATGGCATTGTGACACAATTAATATATTAAGAGCTGTTGAAACAAAATAAATAACAGTTTGATGTAGTATTACCAACATACATTTTTATAAATGTACTAGTTATTTTCAGCCTAATTACTGAACAGTAATTATGATGAATGGGATAGCAATCTGCTGGCATCTTTTGTAATTCTGCAGAAATTATTCTAATTGCCATTTCTGATGTGTTTCTTAATTCTTTATACCTCGCATTACAAATAATCCTACTTTACCAAGTTGCTTTCCTTTCCATGTTTTTTTTTTTTAAATTTACCACTCTAGAAGGAAAAAGAAGTCACAGTTATACTTGAGCTGCTTCTTTTAAACTTTGTTTTACAGAATGAATTCATATACCTGGGATTATCCAAATCACACAGTTGTCCCTTTGGTTGAAGTCAAAGTACATTTTTAGGTTCAGCCACTGACTTCATCCCACAATTTCATTTTAGCCAATCCATTCCTGTTAGATATCTAACAATTAATTTTAAATGAACCATGCAGACTTTCCATTAAACTTCAGTTGTTCTATTTATAAATATTATTGGTGTAAGTTATTATTGCTAGAGGCATTGAAATATCTGACACATCCATCTCTCTGTCTCTCTTGCTGTTTTCTCCCAATTTATCAACATTAGTCCTGTTTGTTCCATTTTGGAAGAACTATCCTGCTGACAAAATATTTGAATTATTTACATAATTTCAGCATTTTAATGTGTTGGAAAGGATAAAGACTTTTTATGATGAGCGTATTCCAAAATTAAAATAGGATTTTATCACTTAAAATGAACCAATGTTTCTTTATTGCTGGCTACTCGGTAATATATACTTTTTTACTTTAAAGTTTGAGAACTATATCTTTCTGGCTTTGTAAAGTTCATATAGGACTGTTTTTCTGGGATATCATATTCAGATGCAGAATATTCTTAAGATTACAGCCCTTTCTTTTTGTTTCCATGGTATACTGAAACTATTTTATTCTTATAATGAGGCAGCATTAAACAAACTGCTTAACCATCAAATTTTATATATTAGTATAGAAGTAAAGGTATTCTGCAAATCCAAAATTTAAAATTTTAACATGTTTCAATATATGTATTACTCAGCTTTCTAAATCTTTTGAAATTTGATAACTTGACAAAAATATTAAATATCATATTCTTTCCTCCAATTAACTATTGAAATGCATTCTTGCAGAATTAAGCAGAGTTAAATTTAGCAGTAGCAATTTTAATCTAGATATATTATGAGGATATGCACTTAATATAATTAAAATTCATCAAATACATTAGGGTATAAATTTTGACAGAAAAAAAATATTTATGTTGCATTATGATGTTCTTTGAATCCAAATCATAAAATAATTTATTCATTTGAATGAAGCCATCCTGGAAAAAGGTTTAGATGTTTTGTATCTTATTATTTCAACTCTGTACAGTGTTATGAGCTTTTCATTTGAGAGATTGCTACATTCAGGGCGGAGTAAAGAAGTAATCACTTTATAAATATTCTCAGTGAAAGGAATATAATAATAGTCATAATGATCATCTCAAAGGCTTAGTGCAAATCTGATATTATAGGATCATGGCTGTCTGTTGCCATATTCATTTGTAAATCATCATAGACCATAGATAAAGAAAAAAGACAGAAAAAAATATAATTCATTGTACTTTTTAAGAAGTAATAATATTATAGAATATGAACATATTTCTAAAACAACAGAGGTCAACATAATGAATAGATCAAACTTGGTAAGGAATAAAATATCACAAAATATATTGATGTTCTGCACAGAGATTGGTGAGAGAATCTTGTTCTGTGTCAAGGTTGCAGGCACACACATGGGGTTTCTAAGGAGCTAAAGTATTTATTACAGTTTAAGCCCCTGTCACACTGCACCAACAGATGGAAAGAGGATGTAAAACGGAGGAAAACACTTGTCATCTGTTGGTTAACGTGATGTATCCGTTCTGTACTCACTGCGTCCGTTTTTCATCCTCTCAATCCATCCAGCATCCGTTTATTGACGTTTCATCCGCTCAGAAAGTTTTGAACTGCTCAAAACTTTTGAGCGGAAAATGTATCCAATGCGTCCATTCTGCATCCGCTAGGCATCCATTCTGCATCTGTTACGTATCCGCTATATCCGCTAGGCATCCGTTCCGCATCCGCGCAACTCGCATCTGCTCGGACGCAGGGAGGAAGCGGAACGGACGCAGAACGGATGCAGAACGGATGCATAGCGGATGCAGCATGGAAACAAAGCATTTAAAACGGAAAAAACATTCGCAGAGGGGACCTATCTCGGATATTAAGGATGTCTAGAGGATGCCTAGAGGATGCAAAGGGACACCTAGGAGAAAACCTATACTGCCTATAAAAAGGGGGAGCAACTCACCTGGATCTCACTTTCAGACCAGCAGCCCAGCTGTGCAGACCTCTGCAGCCTTCATCTGACTCTTGCTCTTCCACAGCATCCAGTCATGTCCACCGTGGATCGTAACAAAGTCCTTTTGGCAGCCACCATCATTCTGCAACAGCGCGAAGCCATCTACAGGCTCTGTGAACTCTACTACGGGAAGAAAAAGAGGCGGCCAAGAAGCGTCTGGGTACGAAGATGGATCGCCAGAAGAGCAGAGTACGGACTGTACAACAAGCTGATGGTGGAGCTCAGGAACGAAGACACTCGTGCATTCCAGAACTTCATGAGGATGCCTCCAGCCATGTTTGACGAAGTTGTGGAGCGGCTGACACCCAGGTTGACCAAGGCAAACACCAACTTCCGGCCCAGCCTGGACCCTGGGCTCAAGGTGGCACTCACTCTGCGCCACCTGGCCTCAGGGACCACCTACAGGAGCATGCAGTATGGCTGGAGGGTGCCACACAACACCATCAGCATTGTGGTCAGAGAAGTGGTGCAGGCCATCATCGAAGAATACATGGAGGAGCTCCTCCAGTGCCCCTCCACTGAAGAAGGCTGGAAGAAAGTTGCAGAGCAGTGGTATCAGAAGTGGAACTTCCCCCACACCGTTGGAGCCATAGATGGCAAGCACGTGGCCTGCAAAGCTCCAGCCAACTCAAGGTCCACTTATTTCAACTACAAGGGCTTCTTCAGCATCGTCCTCTTCGCCATGGTCGATGCTGACTACAAGTTCATGTACATCGATGCTTCAGGCAACGGCTCATGTTCAGATGCCCAGGTATACAACGCCAGTGACCTCAAGGAGGGGCTGGAACGCAACCTCATCGTGGGCTTCCCAGATCCAGACCCCCTGCCCAACGACACGCAAGATGTGCCCTACTTCATCGTGGATGATGACGCCTTCTCCCTCAGAACCTACCTCATGAAGCCCTACACCTCCAGACTCCTCACCCGTGAAGAGAGGATCTTCAACTACAGGCTGTCCAGGGCAAGGCGGGTGGTGGAGAATTCCTTTGGCATCCTGGCCAACAGGTTCCAGGTACTTCTCACCACCATGCAACATCGCCCAGAGACTGTGAGGAGGATCGTGGAAGCTTGCTGCATCCTGCACAATCTCATGCGCACCCGCTACCCAGTCTTGCAGAACAGGCTCGTGGACCTCCAACAAGGCAATGGGGACATGGAGCCTGGGGAATGGAGGCAAGGGCAAAACCTGATAGACACTGAGGATGTGCAAGGCCCCAACAGAGCCTCACGTGAAGGGAAAAAGCAGCGCAACCTCCTGAAACACTGGTGCAACTCCCCAGCTGGAGCGGTGGAGTGGCAAGACAGGATGATAGATGCTTAATGGATGCTTCCTTCAGCCTGTCTCATCAAACTGATGAGATTGGGCCATGTATGTTGAGTGGCCCTACAATGATCAGGGCATTAATAAAGACTTGTTTTTGTGTTGACATGCGTGGATGATTATTGCATTATTATTGATAATAAAGGACCAAAGGTATGGAACCTGGGAGGGTGGACCATACAGTCCCACTATGCTTGCACTGGAGGTTTATCTATCCCACAGCTATTACCCATCCCAGAGGTATCCCTGCCCATCCCAGAGGTATCCCTGCCCATCCCACAGCTATTACCCATTCCACAGGTATCCCTGCCCACCCCACTGCTATCTTAACCCATCCCATAAGCATGCAAAGACTTAAACCAATTCTAAAAGTTTCCACCAAGACTTTATTAAAAAAAAGAAATGAAGCAAGTGTGTGAATCAAAGATAAACTTTATTGAACAACAAGCTGTAAAAGAAAAATGACCCAAGTCAAGTGTCCAAATAAAGTCCACAGGTAGCCAGCCAGCCAGTCTCTGGCACTCCTCTTGGTCACTCGGAGGTATGCCCAGTCTCAGGGGTGAAGGGTCCAGGTGCTGTGGAGGTGGCTGGTGCTGGAGTGCTGGTCTGAAGCCCCACTGGGGTGCCTGGCCCCGAGAGGACAACAGGTGACGGTGTGTTGAGAAAGCTCTTGGACAGCTGGCTCAGACCCATGATGTTGACAGGTCCTTCCTCCATACCATGGGGTGTCAGCCCCAGTACTGACGACAGATGTACTGAGGCCGGGCTTGGCTGTGGGGTGGAGGAAGGAGCAGTGTAGTGGGGCTGTCTGGTCTGCAGCTGGGTGAGGACTGGCGTTGGTGGCATCGGTGGCGTGGGTGGCATCAGTGTCGGTGGCATCGTTGGGGTCGGTGGCATCAGTGTCGGTGGCATCAGTGGCATCGGTGGCATCAGTGTCGTGGGTGGCATCAGTGGCATCAGTGGAACTGGTGGCAACGGTGTCATCCGATGACTCTGTGCCAGGACTGGGAAGGGCTGCTGCCTGTGCTGCTGGACCTCCTGGTTGCCGTAGCCCTGGTAGGTGAGGGGCTGTGGAAAGCCTTGGAATGGGAGGAACATCACCTGGGGTGGAGGAGCAGACCTGGACTGGGTGGGAGCAGGTTCCTCTGGATCTGGAGAGTTGTGAAGCAGCTCGGTGATCCGGTCCTTCACCACCTGGTACTGCGGTTCCGCCATGTCCACAAGGGTCTGGTTGACATAGATGAGGAAGGGCTTGCGGTTGGAGGATGAGGAGTTGGTATGGACCAGCTGAGAGAGGAGATCTATGCTGGTGCGGATGGTGTCCCTGATCTCCAGCAGGACAGTGTGGCTCTGCCCCTCCTGCTGTCTGGCTCTCTGCCTTTCTGTGGAGGTGGAGCTGGGGGTGGATGCGGGTAGGGCTGGATGGACGCGCCATCTCCTTTCTCCCACCACACCAGGGAGTCCTCCACGCACTCCACCACGGTTACAACACCTGTCTGCGGGTTCTCCGCTGTGGCACGCTCCACAGAAACCTGCCTGGAGACAGGAACTGACTCTCGGCCAGAAGAGGACTGGCTCTCAGCAGGCTGCCGGAGAGAGAGGGCAGTGAGAGGGGCTGCTGGTGCTCCTCGGTGGCGGATCTCACCCTTCAGGAAGCTGCACCTGGCCATGACGTAGGTCTCTCTGTCCGTCAGCTTAACCGTGGCCTGGCCAGATTTCTTGAGGTGCAGCTTCCCGTACCAGGTGTGCATGTGCTTCCACCAGCCAAGGAGCACCTCCGAAGTGTAGCCCATACTCTCCGCCTTCTCTCTCCAAGCAGCATGCTTCCGCTTGGTGTCCCTGTACAGCCGGTGTCCCTTCTGCCACAGATAGTCATTCTCTCTCAGCCACTCCAGCACCTCATCCTCGTGTTCCTCCTCAATGGAGAATTGCCTCCTCTCCCGTCGTCGCATATGCCTCTTCCTCCCTTTGGCAGGACCAGATGGGCCCTCATCAGAGGGGCTCCTAGGTAGTAGGGGCTGCTCCTCCACACCACCAGCAGCAGCAGCACCAGCAGGATCATTATCATCATCAGCAGCAGCAGCAGCAGGATCATCATCAGCACCAGCAGCACCAGCAGGACCAGGATCAGCAGCAGCAGAGTAAGCACCAGCAGCAGCAGGATCAGCAGCAGCAGAGTAAGCACCAGCAGCGCCAGCAAGACCAGGAGCACGAGCAGGACCAGGAGCACGAGCAGGACGAGGAGGACGAGCAAGACCAGGAGCACGAGCAGGACCAGCAGGACCTGCAGGATGAGGAGCAGCCTCAGCAGAGTAAGCACGACCAGAAGCACCACTGCCAGGAGCAGCTTCAGCAGAGTAAGCACGAGCAGAAGTACCACCGCCGGGAGCAGCTTCAGCAGAGTAAGCACGAGCAGAAGCACCACCACCAGGAGCAGCTTCAGCAGAGTAAGCACGAGCAGAAGCATCACTGCCAGGAGCAGCACCAGCAGAGTAAGCACCAGCAGAAGCACCAGCACCAGGAGCAGCGCCAGCAGAAGCTCCAGCACCAGAAGAGTGAGCCCGAGCAGAGAAGCCCCAGCAGAAGCAGAGTCAGGGACAGGAGGCGGGAGGGTGGCCCTGTCCCTCTTGCCAGGGATGGTGGCAGGTTGCTGAGGCTTTCGCTTCTTCCCCATGGTTGTGGGGTTGCTGGCTGGCAGGGAGGCTTGCAGGCACCAAGGCTGGCAGGAAGCCTGGCACCAAGGCTGGCAGGAAGCCTGGCAGGCAGCCAGGCACGAAGGCTGGCAGGCAGGCACGAAGGCTGGCAGGCAGGCAGGCACAAAGGCTGGCAGGCAGGGAGGCTTGAAAGCAGGCAGGCAGGCAGGCACCAAGGCTGGCTGGCAGGGAGGCTGGAAGGCAGGCTGGAAGGCA
The DNA here is from genome assembly GCA_015471245.1 of Laticauda colubrina. Taxonomy (NCBI): domain Eukaryota; kingdom Metazoa; phylum Chordata; class Lepidosauria; order Squamata; family Elapidae; genus Laticauda; species Laticauda colubrina. The sequence continues at coordinate 44,743,356 of BLBF01000007.1, read as the reverse complement.
GGCTGGCAGCAAGGCTGGCAGGCAGGCAGAGAGAAAGGCTGGCAGGGAGGCTGGCCAGGAGGCTGGCAGCAAGGCTGGCAGCAAGGCTTGCAGGCAGGCAGGCAGGGCAGGCAAGGACTCGATGTATCCGGCAGCAGGTCTTTCCTCTGAATGGTGACCTGCTTGGGAGCTGCTTCCCTTTATATCCACGGGGCTTACGCAATGCATCCCCCCCACATGTGCAATTAACGCTCGGCATCCGTTCGGCTTCCGCTGTGCATCCTCTAGGCTTCCGCTCTGCATCCGCTTCATCCGCTGTGCATCCGCTTCATCCGTTCCGTGGCCGCTCTGCATCCGCTGTATCCGTTCTGCGTCCGCTTTGCTGAGGTCCCCCGGAAGCCTGGTGGATGTGCCATCCGCTCCCATCCGCTTCCATCCGCTGGGCTTCCATTCCGCATCCGCTTTCCATCCGCCCTGCGTCCTCCCCGTGTCCTTTCCTTTCCGTGTTATCCGCTCTGGTTATGCAAATTTTTGCCCCTTTTGAGAGCGGATAACAACGGATGGAACATTTTTCTCGTCCGTTGTATTCTTTTTACTAACGTTTTGCATCCGTTGGGCAGTGTGACAGGGCCTTTAGGCATAAAACTGCAGACAGGGTCACACTTCAAATATCTAGCAGAGCTTGCCTGAAGAGTGCTGATTTCAGTCTAAGAGAGTCCTAATATATTCCAAGAATCAGAAAATGCCAAATTGGATAGTCAGCCAGTCCACAAATCAAGAAGTAGGCATAAGTATCACAAGTTGGATCACTGAACAGTTGTTTCCAACAAAGTCAGCTATTTAAATCAGTCTTCATACTCATGCCTTACTCTTTGCTAGTGAGGAGCCTCACTGAGGAGCATTGCTCTGTTTACTGTCTAGATTTGGGGCTTGAGCCTCACTGCTGTAGTAGTACAGGAGATGTCTGTGGGGTGATCAGCCTCAAATCAGTCCTGGTTTAATAATTCTGGAGGCTGACAATCTGACTTGGAACAATTGTAGAAGAGTGAAATGAAAAAGAAAAAACAACCCCTGGGTTTAGCTGGTTGTGGAACAAACTTGTTAATTTGTAATGGACATAGTTGCAGCTATGGATTCTTGTGACCTTCTTAGATGTTTTAATGTGCTGATCTATAATGCCTGATTGTGACAGGCAAGAAAACTGGCTAGTAAAGTGGGTTAAGGAAATCACAATTTGAATTTAAAAAAATAAGACTAACGTTGTGAACTCAACCTTGAGTCCTTATGGTCTCAGCACATGCAAAAGTAATCCTGATCACTGAGGGCAAGCTTTGTATCAAATTGTAGCAAAGTAAATGCCCTTCAGTAAATGCCCTTCTATGTGGGGCATGAAAGGTATGATACATGTATCTAGTTGTGCAAACTGGAGCATATATGAGCTTGTGGTAGTAGAGATATAATTTTTTTAAAAAATTGAGGTATCCCACTTGAATTAAACTTTGTCAGAGTTTGATCAAGTCCTACAGAGTATTTGGTTGAGGGAAAGGAGTATAGCCCACAAATGGGCTGGGGTTTTTTTTAGGAGGAGGAGTATGAGAAATAGACATTTATATTCTGTAATTATAAATACAATATACAATAAAACATGTTGATCTGACAGTTTTTCTTAAAGACTATGAAGAACTATTGAAATATTGCAAGTATTTCTGCAACCAAGTTATAATTCAAGTGTCTCTCCTTGTGTAGCGAAAATGGTAGTACCCATTCAAAAGAGGAGGGGGGTAATATGAGTGGGGGAAGAGGAAGAGTGCAGGTCAGCCAATCCAGAATTTTGTTGGCAATTCAGATTGTAATTTATTTGCCATTTGTAATTTATCCAAGGTACATGAATTAGATGGGCCAAGGTGGCAAAATGAAGGCTTGAAGTTAATTTTTAATCCAGATATTGAAAACCCATTGGACTATTTACAAAAATGCTAGATCAGTGTAACTGTGTCCAGTTGTCTGATTTTTTTTTTGCTAAAGCAAATTTCTATCCTGAAACTACAGAGAAATTTACGGAAGAAATGATGATTAATTCATAATCATCTCAATGCTCCAGTACATTAACATATTATAATCTTTTGACTAACAAAACCATTAGAAGCAAAAACAATTAAGAAAATAAAAAAGATTCCCTATACCAAAGTTTATAACATGAAATTATAGTTTTATGAAATTATTGATATCTACGGCAATAAACAATAGCATTGTTTAAATTATAACTTTTTCATATCTGAATTCTTATGCCCATCCTAAAATAGATTCCATAGGATAGAAGTTATATGACCTAAGGCGATCTGAAAAACCAGTGAACAGCCACCCGAAACTTTCAGCAGTTGTTACCTAATTGTAATTTTATTGTGACAAAAGAAGAAATTTATTGCATGACTGGAGAGTAAACTTTTTTTCCTCAACTTTTTAACTGTAGCTATTTAGTCCAACTGCTAAATTTCCAAAATCCAATATGATATCCCAGTTATGGAATTTTGTTTCCTCTCTAAGGAAATATTTCAGGGGTATAAAGCTTTAATATGCTTTATCATAGATGGAGATTTATGAGAAACGCATTCCAGAAGTCAGAAAGTTTTGTCATCGCTGGAGGTAAGTGGCTGCCCACTAAATTGGTACTTCTGTAGGCCTACATTTGAAAATAATAATAACATTACAAGCCATTTTTGTTGATCTTCTTATGCCAGATTTTTGGAACCCAGCTTCAGATTTACCCTAATGCGAAAGAGAAAACTTGGTGAGAAAGTATTTTTTTCAAGCAAGTTAGCTGTTTGTTCTTGACATGATCTGTGACTTTTAGGATAGTTTATAAGAAATACCAGTGAAGCTTGATGTTTTAGGTTTTAAACAAAATGTTAATGTAACACCTGTAGATTTTCACTGTGATTTCTGTTCATTATGGGTTTTTCATGGGTTTTTCCTATGTTTGCACAGACATTGCTTGAACATTTTAGAATTGAGCTCTTTTTGAGGGGGGAAGTTTCTACAGAGCACATTCCATATTTTCTCTCAGCTATGTAACAATAATGTCTTTGGGAACATATTCTTTTTTTCCTTCATGAGTTAATGTCTTTATTGAACATTTTGGTATGTTGTACCACACTACTAAAGCTTCATATTACTCAAGCAAGGACATTAAGATGTATTATCTTGGCCTAGAACTCTATTGTGGCAAGAGGTTCCTCGGTCTCAGATAGTTCCACTGTCAAATTGTTCTTATGGTTGGGGTTTTTTTCCCCCTAACCTTCAGCGAGAATCTATTTTCCTGTTCAAATAGATTTCTATTTGAAGTCCATTATTTTTCTTTTGTTCTGTAAGATGACAAGAACAAGGGTGAACTTCTTTTCATTGATATCCTTTTGTTTACCTCCATTCAATCTTTTCAAGGCGAAGCATTCTCAATCCTCTCAATCTGCACAGAGGACTTAATTGCTGATCTTCCAGTCATCTTATTTGTCCTTTTCTGAATCTTTATTTTGCTTGATATGGTTGGTATTTGCAGAGAAGAAAATTCTAGCAAAAAATTATCAATTCATCCCTCTAGGAAAGGCAGTTGGGTACTTACCAAGAATATTGTTGATTCCTTACTGTAAGTCTTCCCTTTTCCTTACCATGTGGTCAGAGCAGAAACATGATTAAGGAGATGGAAATAATATAAGAAGCCTTGCTTGGTATGTTTCCTCTATCTTGTTAAATGAGTAGCCCAGAGGTCTCCAAACTTGGCAACTTTAAGACTGGTGGATTTCAACTCCCAGAATTCTCCAGCCTGGTTGGAGAATTCTGGGAGTTGAAATCCACGAGTCTTAAAGTTGCCAGGTTTGGGGACCCTTGGTGTAGCCAGACACAAAACCAACAATTCCAGAAATAGGTATATAGATTTAAGAGTGTTGATGCAACATAGCAATCAAATAAATTATTTTCAGTTAGCTGATGAATAAAATGACTAATCAATAACCTGTGAATTGCAAAGACTGCCCAAATATATTCATTTCTGCCTGTATGCACTTAACATAAGCATCACTTACTTAACATTAATTCTCATTGTGTTTTCAAGTTGTAAAAAAGATTGTAGCCTAAGAGGTAGAGCCTTGGTTTGCTTATAAAAGTCCCATGTTTAATTCTTTGCTTCTTAAGACGAAAGTCTTAAGTCTGAAATATTTAAGAGCAGGGCTGGGATTCAAATTTTTTAACAACTGGTTCTGTGGGCATGGCTTAGATGGTGGGCATGGCTTGATGGCCATGTGACTGGCTGGGTGTGGTCAACTCAACATCACTCACATCGAGGGGTGCTTCTCCTCAACTGGCCTCTCGTGACTATGGGGATGCTGCAAGTATTAGTGTGAAAAACTGTCATCAGTCACTTTTCAGTGCCATTATAACTTTGAATGGTCACTAAATAAACTGTTGTAAGTCAAAAATTACCTGTACAAAAATACAAAAAGCTTCTTTGCTTGCAAAAAGTTGCCCTAAATACCAATCATTAGATTAAAAAGTACCTGCAAGCCAGAATTACAAATCAGGCAGGATGCCAGAGCATCTTGAGGAATTAAAATAGTTAAAATGCAATGATAACTATCAGCAGCCAACTCTTGCTCATAAAGTGAAACCCTTTATTAGAGAGGTCATTTAAGCTCTCCAGAAAGAACACCCAGGAGAAGCAATCCTTAGATCCATTTACACCACTTAAAGACACCAGCTGGTCTCACCTCACAAGATATCCGAAGGAAATCATCCAGATTTAAGGAAAGAATACATGCCCCCCAGAAAGGTAGTAAAAAAAATCAGTAACAAGCTTGCATCCTGCCTCTTGGAAGTACATCCCAAAAGGACAGTGCCAGATACCACGAAAGCAGTGAAGGAAGACCCCCTCCCCAGATAGAAAAAGAAACCATGAGGCAGCAAAAAAGAGACGCTCCGGAAACAGGAAGTCTAGTCCTGCCAAGAATGTAATAAGAGTTAACAGAGAGGCAGTTTCTGTAAGCAACACCAGAATGTTTCCTTCCTGCCTTCCTTTCAGGATTAGGCCAGTAAAGTAGAAAAAAACAAAAGGAGATTTCTTCTAAGAACCAGTTGTCCAAACTGCTTAGAAAGTTAACAACTGGTTCTAGCGAATAGGTGCAAACTGGTAGAATCCCACCCCTGTTTAAGAGTTGTTAAATAGTCAGTGTAAACAATACTAAACTAGATGGATAAAAGAGTGACTTGACGTAAGACAGTTTCTGTGTTCCTTCTAATGTATGGACTAGATTACATGCCAAATCGATACTTAGTTGGCTTGAAAATTGTGCTCAAGTGTTCATCAGTGGTACTTATCATATTGGACAAAGACTTCAAAGGGCATTGTAAATGATTAGTCTTGTGTTTCTGTTGTTATTCATCAGTTATTTGGATGAATAGGTAGAGGGGGTTGCATATCAGATCATCAGATAATACAAAATTGGGCTAGATAGCTAAGGCTCCAGAAGACAGAAATAAAATTATCTAAGTAGGTTGAAAAAAATATGCTGAAATAGAATAAATTTTAATACAAACAAGAGCAAAGTTCTTCACTTAGATACATACAAAAAAAATCTAATGCTTGCATTAGGGTGTAGGATGGAAATACTGTCTTGATAATGGTGCTTGTGAAAAAGATCTTGAAATAGCACTTGATTGTAAATTGACTAAGCCAGAAAAAGCTGGGTGTGTGTTTAGACTTGAGAAAAGATGACCGAGGCAGGATACGATAGCATTCTTTAAATACCTGAAAGGATGGCACATAGAAGAAAGACATGTTTTATTTTCTTTTATTCTAGATTGCAGAACTTGGAATAATGGATTTAAGTTACAGGCAGATCCCAACTAAATGTTAAAAAATTAGACCCAAATATCCAGTGAGGAAGTGAGTACCATTTCTTGGAAGGTGTTCTGGCAGAAGCCAGACATCCATCAGTTTAGAATGCTGTAATTTGGGTATCTATTGTGGACAGTGGTTCAGTAGTTAAGATGTTGGGCTTGTTGGCTGGAAGGCCTGAGCATCGTGACTGGATGAGCTCCTGTCCTCACCCCACCTCCTGTGAATGTAGCAGTTTGAAAGCAGGAAAATGTGAGTAGATAAATAGATATCACTTCTGTGAGAAGATAGCAGTGCTTTGTGACTTCATGCTGGTCACATGACCTCAGAAATGTCTTTGAACAAGGCTGGCTTAATGGCCTTGATGAGCACCCCCCCCCCCCCCATAGTTGGCAATGGCTAGAGGAGTAAAATTCACAGGGTCTCATTTTTTTTAATACTGGGCATAGAGTTTAACTTAATGGCAAATATGGCCCTTTTAAACCCTGCCATTCTGTGATTTAATTCTAGAACATGGGTGTCAAACTCCTACGTTACTGTCAGGGCTCCAGTAGTCACCCCCATTTAAATCATGAGTCTTTAGCCTGATTTTCAAAGCTCAAAGAAGATTTATTCGAAGACATGCCGGTGCTGTCTGGGTGTAGCCAACTCTGAGACACATCATTGTCACCCTTGACCCTGGTTTTCCCCCACCCCCTGGGTGTATCATAATTCATATTCTCCAATGGGACACATCCATAGCCAAGAGTCATCAATCATATTTCCAGTTAGAATTTTGCACGGCAGAAACTTCGGTCGCCTGAAAACTTATCTATGAAAACATCCCTGAAATGCAGTTTTGGTTTTGCAGCTGCTACACTACTCCCCCATCCCTTTCTGTTGGCAACTCTAAAAGACCAGAGAAATATTTTATGAGTTGACAGTTACATTGCCATCATGTGACGTTTTGTGATGTTTTTCTCATTCATGGAGCTGGGGTTGGCATGATACAGATAATCAGAGTTGGAAGGGACCTTGTAGGTCATCTAGTCCAACCCCCCACCCAAGCGGGAGACCCTACACCATTTCTGACAAATGGCAGTCCAATCTCTTCTTGAAAGTCTCAAGTGATGGCGCTCCCACAACTTCTGAGGGCAAGCCGTTCCATTGGTTGATTATTCTCACTGTCAGAAAGTTTCTCCTGGTTTCCAGGTTAAATCTCTCCTTGTTCAGTTTCCATCCATTATTCCTTGTCTGGCCTAAAGGCACTTTAGAAAATAGTTTGACCCCTTCCTCCCTGTGGCAGCCCCTCAAATATTGGAAGGCCGCTATCATGTCTCCCCTGGTCCTTCTCTTTACTAGACTAGCCAAGCCCAGTTCCTGCAACCATTCGTTGTATGTTTTAGTCTCCAGTCCCCTAATCATCCTGGTTGCTCTTCTCTGGACTTTTTCTAGAGTATCAACATCTTTTTTATAATGTGGTGACCAAAACTGGATGCAGTACTCTAGGTGTGGTCTTAGTGGTATTAGTACTTCCCTTGATCTTGCTGTATCCCTCTGTTAATACAACTTTAGATTGCATTAACTTTTTTGGCTGCTGATGCACACTGCTGGCTCATATTTAGCTGATTATCTCTAAGACTCCAAGATCCCTCTTGACAGTTACTGCTATTGAGCCTGGTTTCACCCAGTCTATATGGGTACTTTTGGTTTTTCTTGCCTAAGTGTAGGACTTTACTTCTCTCTATACTGAATTTCATTTTATTAGATATGGCCTAGTCTGTCAAGATCCATGGCCTGTGTGTCGTCATCCGGCTCACGGGCTGCCAGTTTCACATTCCTGTTCTAGAACATTTTAAAAATAATGATAGTTTAAATTTATGAAAAAAGTGTTATCCAAAAAATCTCTCTCTCTCTCTCTCTCTCTCTCTCTCTCTCTCTCTCTCTCTCTTTCTTACACACACACTCACACACATATATTTTCTCTCATCCCAACTAAGACAACCATGGTAAAAATATGCTATATTTGTTCAGCTAGATCATGGGAAAACACTGGAGCATAAGACAACACATTAGTGATTTCAGGAAGAAAAGGAAATTCTGTTTTTGAATTTATTGATGTCTATATGTTTTCAAGCTGTATCAGACAATGTGAGGGTAAAGCAATGAAGATAAATTTTAACATTGCTATATTGGCTCAGCTGAAACTATAATCTTCTGTAATTAGTTTGTTGTATTTTTGTCCCACCTTTCTTTAGAGCTTGTACACAAGCCAGCATATATGAAGCTAAGTTAATTTTTGTTATTAAGAGAGTAATTGAAGGTCCCCCAGAGGGTCTGTCATAGCCTTCCTACGTACATGGGTCAGAGCCCACCACAGAAGATGAATGAAATCTTTGAAATACAACACTGTGTATTACCCATTAAAAACATAAAAGCATTGTAGGATCAGACTGAACAATCTGTTAATTAATAATATTGTTAACAATACTAATTCTTACTTTTGTGAACCAGATGCAATCTCCTGTGTGTATTTCCCAGCAACTATTTGGGATATTTTCTGTGACGTGAAAAAAATATTAAGCAATAAATAAAAATATATACTAATGACGAGTGGCCAGTGCTTTGATGTTGCAGTTAGGAAACTATCACTAATTGTCTTCTAACTGCTGGTCTGGAATAAATCTTTTCAGGTACCGGAATCACTCGAGAAATACATCCATTCATAATAGAGATAAAGGCATTTGATACTTAGTTGTGATTATATGTCAATTCAAATGGGTTTGCATTGATTGTGATCAGTTTAATAACTCATTACTTGGACAGAAGTGTTCAGCTGCCTATTCCTCTCTCCCATCCTCATATTACATATTTATTAATAGCAAGCAATTGTTTCCAATAACTGGAAATGAGGGTCAGTGTGGGAAAACTGTGCTTTTGAAGAAACTGTGGCATGAAAGGATACTTATTTAACAACTGAAATGTCAACATGAGCTCTTAGTCAGATATCTTTGGCAGTTTTGTTATGTTTCTTTGAAAGCAAATGGTCTGTTAGATTAGCTAGTCTTCAGATTGTATTCTGAAAAAACCTGATGTTCCTTGGAAGATTTTTAGGGGCCTGCAAAAGAGATAAAAAAAGTTGATACTGAGAGATGCCAAATTTAACTTATCTGCCTCGAAGTATAAATGTTTTCTCCCCTGCTATAAATAGCATCTTCTTTTTTTAGTCAAAAACTTATATATACTTGATAAACTGAGGAGATCTATTTAATTTTTATGATTATGCATTTTAGTAGAGTAAACTAACAATGCAGTGTTACAGTAATGCTGTTCAGGTGATCGATTTTAATTACTTGCTGTCATATAGTCTATAAAACCTTCCATCATTCATTTAAGCAGGTCATGGGACTGTGGAATGCATGTGGCAAAATATTACATAGCATGTGAATTAATTTGGAAAGTTGGTTCATATTCTATAGACTACTGCATTTTAGAAAGCCTGTTCTATGGGAGGGTTGTGTCTGCTGCTCATTTCCATGTTTTCCTGAAAATTGTTCAGCATCGGTTTCCAAATGTTAATAACCTGTTTTCTTTGCAATGGAAAATTAATCCTTAAAAGCAGGGCCATTTGAAAAATTCAGACAACAGAAATACGATGGTATTTTTGAAAATTATTGTGTAATCAAGTACGTTTAAACTATACTCCTATATTTTAAGTCATGATTTTAAATATTTATGGCTGTCAGTAAACAGGATGATACTAAACACTCAGCCTTTGAAGGCTGAAACTTGGTTAAGACATAAAAGGAAAAAAAAAGGTATTTTGCCACATAAATGATTTCTGAGAGTTACCATTTATGATAGTTCAAGGAAGAATTTCACAAGTTTTAGCATGATTGAGGGTAGAGATAAAGCAATGCCAATTTCATCTCATCAAGGCTTCCATTTTTCTTTTTGAAGTGCTTAATCCAGTTATTTTTTGAAAGAAACAATGCCTCTTCATCCTGCAACAAATAATAAAAGACTTGTGAAAGGAGGATAAATGTGTGAGAAAGTAAAGGGTAGCCGTTTTGTATCTTGCTGTTACCAGAAAATGGAGAAGAACAATAAAAATATAGAAGATGCAGTTTCTGTTTGTTATTCACTGAGCTCATTATGAAACATTTCCTATATGGTTTTGTTTTTTTTGTACTATAGCTCATAGTAAATAATCCTTCCTTCAGTTCTTTCCTTTGTCCCTCCCTCTGTCCTTCCCTCCCTCCCCTATTGCTTTCTGACCATATTACAATACACCATTAATATATGTATTAGACTAGCTATTAAATGTAATAATTTGCTGAATTTTAAATTTGATTCCTGATGAATTAGACCAAGCTTAGTCCTTTAACATATATCCATATTATTAGTGTCTGAAATACCACCCGATATTGTATGCATGAAGTTATTTATTGTCTTTCTGCAAAGTCACTGTGCTACATTGTGAGTGCTTTGTATTTAATTGTTGTGATCAATTAAAAACAAATTGGAATTGGGGCCTGTGACAGCAAACACTGGCATGCAATGTATTGAATTTGTCTTAGAGGGTATAAAGTATTTTTTTCTACATAATAAGAACATGGATGTCCATTAAAAATGTATGAAAAATCAGTAGCTATTTTAGCCCTCCTTGTAGGAATATCATTGTGATCTTGCTATGTCAAAGATTGCTTCAATAAGTGTCTAGATAGAAGATTTTCATCTGGCATATTTCAGAATGTATAACTACTGCTGTCACATTAACTTACAGTTGAACAACAATAATTATTCAGTTATTAGAATTGCATCTAAGAAGTCAACTCTTGGAGTCTCTGGTTGAAACTACTCCTTTTAAGGTTTTATTCAATGTTAGCTGATCTGAAGTTTAACCTCAAGAGATTGTGCTTTGAGAGAGAAGCCAATTATGTAGGGGTCTGCCTTACAAAAGATTGGTTGATTGTCCAGAGAAATAATGCATGCAGATAAAATATTTGCCTTCAATCTATACCTTAAAAATTCCACTAGACAATAATGTGCTTGCCATAATAGGAATAATCAAACAGTATAATACAGTGTACAGTATACAAGAGCATCATTTGTTTCTTTTGAGACAGCCAGCTTCACTGAATTAAAAGTTTATGCAAAAAAAATCTAATTAAAGATCATATCTGCACCTGGGTGGAGTGACAGAACACTAAAGACAAAAGTAAGGAAGAAGCTGTGGGCAACACAGAACAGAAATAATAGACCAGATTTTTGTGACATCTGTTTGATACATTTATGATCAAGGAATATAGATAACTTCATTTACCCTCTGAAATATTATTCTATCTAAGGAGAATTTGCTTATGATTGGAAAAATGATAAACAGTAGATTTAAGAGAAATGAAATACAGAAGATGTAGACAATACAGAATTTTGGGGCAATAGATATAAGAAATCAAAGATTTATTTATAATATTACAGTTTAAGCATTTATGTACACATATACTTAATGCAATGACCACTTTTATCAGGTATAAGATTGCTTCTTGAAAAATAATTATGTCTAGGGCAGTTAATTAATTATGTTGATTTTTGCCAGGTAAACCTGAATTTTAATATTGTGAGAAAGCCTATTCTTGTTTTTTACTATCTTTATCTATTTATTTAATAGTGCAGAAAAAAGGAAATTGGATACAATGAAAACCATATGATTCAAGATATTAAACATCTTTTTATGCACAGTTGAATCAGTGGCTTAAACCTATTGATTTCAATGACTTTCAATATGCCTAACTGGACATAACTGTATTGATGCCCAACATTATAATGATTATTTGTTTATTTTCTTAAAACTATGTGAAATTTCTTCCAGATCAATATTAGGTTTCTTTTTTTTTTTATTTGCTACTTTGGGATGTCTGCCACATAATCTTAAATATACTACTAGCATTCTCATTCATGAATTATCAATCTGACACCCCAAAAAATCAAAGTCTGATTACTGTCTGGAGTTGAAAGTCTGAATTGAATTGAAAAAGGTGGGGAATTTTCTCATTTCACTATATCAATTCCACACGAATTCCCCAATAAATACCCTCAGAAGATTAAAATGAATAACATGAATAATGTATATTGCATTATACACATGGAATCAAGTTTTTTAATACATTCTTTAAGCAAAAATACCCTGCCTTTATTATTTTTATAAATAACTCAAGCTGATTATCTACTACATCTTCCTCTTCCTATTTTTCTCACAATAATAACCATGTAAGGTGACTTTGGGCTGAGAGAGAGAGAGAGAGAGAGAGAGAGAGAGAGGGAGAGAGAGAGAGAGAGACTGGTTTCTAGCCAGTGCCACTTAATCACTGACCCACTTAATCTTGAACTTCTTTCAGTTACTAATTGCAATGCTTTCTGTGTTATACATCTTATGAAAGGATGACACAATATGACTTTATAACTATTTTTCCTCAAATATTTAACAGGTTATTAAATATTGGCTTGCAAGCAAACAAATCAACTTTCTTTAATTTTTCATTTTTAAGAAATACAAGCCTGGACGGTGTGATGACATTTTGAAATGGAAGCCACCTAGTCTAAATTCAGTGGATTTTCGTCTAAAAATTGCAAGAGTTGTTGGAGAAGGGTATGTATGTCTTGCATGAGGAACTTATTATCAGAAATGAGCTACTGGTAAAAAAAAAAAAAAAGCTACAGGCAAAATTTATTTGCATAAGAACAGATTTATCAGACAAGGTAATCATTCTGGGTTCAGAAGCCCAGACTAACACAGGGAAAAAAACGATGGCTATTACTTGAGAAAGAAGCTGGAAAGAAATAAAGAGGCTGGGCAGAGAGTGACTCTGAGGCAGAAATTCACATGGCATCTCAATTCCCCTCCCCCCCATATATGCACAATTGTTTAAAACATCCTGTAGCTTGGTAGGAAGCAGATGGATCAAATACTATGAAGCCTGTAAAAATTCCAATGGAAAGAGATGAAAAGTAATTAACTCAATTCCAGATAGTGATGTAAAATAACCAAGTAACTTTTCAATAAAGTGCCCAGATCTTTTTTGGGTGGGTTGGGGGGGGGGGATGCTGTGACAGCCAGAACTTAGAGCACTGGCTGTAAGTCCACCTTGTTTAGCATCATTGTAACTTGCAATTGTGGCGAAATGAGTGGTCATAACTTGAAGACTACCTGAAATTTCAAACTTCTTAAAAACACCTAAAATGCAGTATTGATAAATCATCATCCAACAACCTCTTTTGCAATGCTTGAATTTAAACCTGTAAACAGTTATTTGTTCTGTTTCCTTCTTTTAGTTTTGAATGTTTTTATGCCGGACTTGTAGATCTGTTGAAGTTGTCCATAGATGCTGTGTAGAGAGTATAGCATTCAGTCACTAAATTGCATCCAGTATCAGATTGATTTCCCTTCCCCTTTTCAAATATACTCTGGAGAATCCCATTGTATGAACAGCAGCGTATAATTTGTTTAATTACATATATTTTCCTTTGATCGTGGCCAATCTTACCACTGAAAAATTGAAGGTTAAATTCACAAATTTAGATCTTTTTAGATCTTTTTTATGCTACTTCTGTTTCTTATTGGGTTTTAATTAGCATCATCACTGTGCTCTAAAGACAGCTTTATGAACTTGGAATCAATCAAACTGATAACAAATGACTGTAGCTCAGACTTTCACATTTACAGTAGTTGTTTCCACAATTTTGAAATTGATATTTCATCAAAGAGAGGTATGCCACCTTAGATATAATTCATGTACTGTATTATAGGTGTATTTTCTCCTTAGAGCTTCAAATGAGACAGTTTGCACTGGCTAACTAACAAAAAAATGTATGTTTTAGCAGTTTTCCATTATTTATGCTTTAACAATACTATCCAGGGTCTTCCTGCTTGCTATGAAAAGTATGAAAGGCTATAGGAAATTATTCAGTATTTTTAATAGTTGTACTATTCCTGTGTTATAAATGACACATTGTTGAGGAAACATTGTTACATTGTAGAATCATCTGCATAAATGATTTTTTTCAAACAATGAGAGCGGTAGCATTTATGCCAAGGAGATTGTAGCTTAAAAGTAAGCATAAAGAACACATCAAAGGAAGGGGAGTTAAACTACCGAAGACAAAAGAAGCCTTCGTGGCACAATGTCTTTCTAACATTACAAAAGTTTTTGGGAAGTGGAAGTTGAGATTTTGCAGAACTCTTCATTTGGAATAAGTTTTTTCTATGATGATTTGAAAATGGAATCATGTCAGAAGACTGAAAAAGGCACAGAGAAATCCTGATGACAGGAATGTCAAAGGATGGGAAAATGTCAGGAATTTTCTAGACAGACAGGCACAGACACATATGCACAAAGTATACTCTAAATTACAATGATATAATTATGTGTCATACTCAGAGGTGGTATTCAGCAGGTTCTAACCAGTTCTGGAGAACCAGGACTGGAAATTTTGAGTAGTTCGGAGAACCAGCAAATACCACTTCTGACTGGAGATTTTACAGTATCCTTCCCTTGCCACACCCACCAAGCCACATCCACAGAACTGGTAGTAAAAATAATTGAATCCCACCACTGGTTATACTGCTTTTCAAGTAAATAAATGGTGCTTATTCTCTCTAACCCCCTCCCACCCTGCCTTCCCTTTGCTTAATAAATTGTACAAACATTTTCATACAGGCATTTCTTTACAGAGCATTTTAGTATCTTAACTGTCTTATTCCTTTCTCTTTGATTCATGTGTTCCTTAGCACAATCTTGATATGTTTATTCTGCTACACAGCCTTAAGGCCCTGTCCCACTGCACTTACAGATGCAAAGAGGATGTAAAATGTTAAAAAAACCTTGCCATCCGTTAGAAAACGCTATGCATCTGTTGTGTACTCACTGCGTGTTCATATGCTCTATCCGTCAAGCATCTGTCCACTGCGATTACATCTGCGCAAGAAGTTTTGAGCTGCACAAAACTTTGTGAATGGATGAACTTTCCGCCGCGTACGATGTACATCCGCAACATATACGAGCAACAAACGTTCTATGTCCATTATCATCCATTAAACATCTGCTGTATCCTCTCTGCATCCTCTGGCCATCCCCTCAACTCACATCCGCTGCAGCTGAAAACGGAAAGAGGGAGAAAACGAAAGGTGCATGGAACGTCTACACAGTGTAAGTAGCATGGAAATAGAAAGGATGTAAGCATATGCATCTCGTATATAAAGGATTAAAATGGACAAAACGTTTGTCCTGGGATGTATCTCGGATATTTAGGATGTCTGCAGTATGTCTAGAGTATGTAGAAGGACACCTAGCGGACTACCAACATTTCCTACAAAAAGGGGGAGAAAATCATCTGGATCTCAGTATGAGTCCAGCAGCCGTGGTGTACAGACCTCTTCACCCTTGTTCTTGGTCTTCCACATCATCCATTCTTCTCCACCATGGATCATGACACAATCCGTATGGTAGCTGCGATCATTCATCACCAGAACCAAAATCTGTTCAGACTGTTTCACCTTTTATACAGAAGGAGAAGAAGGAGATGTCCATAGCTGTCTGGGTCCGAGGATGGATTGTGAGAAGAATGGAGTTTGGACTGTATGACCAGTTGATGGTGGAGCTGAGGAATGAAGACTCTCGTGCATTCCAGCACTTCATGAGGATGCCACCAGTCATGTTTGACAAACTTGTTGAGTGTCTGAGACCCAGGTTGACCAAGCCTAGCACCAACTTCCGGGCCAACCTGGATCCCGGACTGACAGTGGCACTGACTCTGCGGCACCTGGCCTCTGGAACCACATACAGAAACATGCAGTATGTGTGGAGGGTGCCACACAACAGCATCAGCAAAGTGGTCAGAGAAGTGGTGCAGGCCATCATCGAAGAATACGTGGAGGAGCTCCTCAAGTGCCCCACCACTGAACAAGGCTGGAGGAAACTTGCAGAAGAGTGGTATCAGAAGTGGAACTTTCCCCACACCGTTGGAGCCATAGATGGGAAGCACGTGGCCTGCAAAGCTCCAGCCAACTCAGGGTCCACTTATTTCAACTACAAGGGCTTCTTCAGTATCATCCTCTTTGCCATGGTTGATGCTGACTACAAGTTCATGTACATCGATGCTTCAGGCAGCGGGTCTGCTTCAGATGGCCAGGTATACAATGCTAGTGACCTCAAGGATAGGCTGGAACGCAACCTCATCGTGGTTTTCCAAATCCAGACCCCCTACCCAATGACACATAAGATGTGTCCTACTTCATCGTGGGTGATGACGCCTTCTCCCTCAGAACCTACCTCATGAAGCAGTACAGTTCAATATACCTCACCCATGAAGAGAGGATCTTCAACTACAAACTGTCCAGGGCAAGACGGGTGGTGGAGAATGCCTTTGGCATCCTGGCCAACAGGTTCCAGATACTTCTCACCATCATGCAGCATGACCCAGAGACTGTGAGGAGCATCGTGGAAGCTTGCTGCATCCTGTACAATCTCATGTGCACCCGTTACCCAGTGTTGCAGAACAGACTTGTCGACCATCAACAAGGGAATGGGGACATGGAGCCTGGTGAATGGAGGCAAGGACGAAACCTGATAGACACTGTGGATGTACAAGGCCCCAACAGAGCTTCACGTGAAGGGAAGAAGCAGCGCAACCTCCTGAGACACTGGTGCAACTCCCCAGCTGGAGCAGTGGAGTGGCAAGACAGGATGATAGATGATTAATGGATGCTTCCTTGAGCCTGTCCCATAACACTGATGAGATTGTGCCATGTATGTTGAGTGGTCCTACAATGAGTAAGGCATTAATAAAGAGCTTTGTTTATTTTAAAACATGTTGATCAATGAATAAATTGTTATTGATAATAAAGGTCCATATGTGTGGCAGCTGGGATGGGGGGCCATACAGTCCCACTATGCTTGCACTGGAGGTTTATCACAACTATCCTTATCTATCCCACAAGCATGCAAAGGCTTAACCATTTGTTAAAAGTTTTCACCAACACTTTATTAAGTAAAAAAAATGAACCAAGTATGTTAAGCAAAGATAACCTTTGTTAACTGTCTTAGGGAAACTTTATGACTTTATTAAAAAAGAAAAATGAACCAAGTAAAGTGTTTTAAGCAAAGATAAACTGAACAAGTAAACAACTCAGTCTCTGACACTATTCTCAATCACTCTGAGTCATGTCCATGGTCTCAGCTGTTAAGTGGGCAGGGACTGTGGAGGTGGCTGTGGCCTGAGTGCTGGTCTGAGGCGCCATTGCTGTGCTTGGCCCCGAGAATACAACGGGGGATGGTGTGTTCAGGAAGCTTTCCGAGAGCTGATTCAGTCCCGTGAGGTTGAGAGGCACTTCATCAAGTACCTGAGATGTGAGGCCCAAGACTGATGACAGCATTGTCCATTGACGGGCTTGGCTGTGAGGTGGAGGAAGGAGGAGTGTAGTGGGGCTGTCTGGTCTGCAGCTGGGTGAGGACTGGCGTCTGTGGCATGCGATAAACCTGGGCCTGGACTGGGAAGGTCTGCTTGTGCTGTGGGAAGTCCTGGTAGTCGTAGCCTTGGTAGTTAAGGGGCTATTGAAAGCCGTGGAAGGGCTGTGACATCGCCTGGGGTGGAGGAGCAGACCTGGCCTGGGGAGGAGCAGCTTCAGCTGGTCCTTGAGGGTTGTGCAGAAGAGCTGTGATCTTCTGCTTCATCACCTGGTACTGGGCCTCAGGCAGGTCCCTGAGGGTGTGGTTCACGTAGGTGATGAAGGTGTGGCGGCCCGAGGATCCTCTGTCCAAATGGGCCAGCTGAGAGAGAAGTTCTATGCTAGTCTTCATTGTGTCCCTGATCTCCAACAGGATACTGTGGTTCTGGCCCTGCAGTCTGCCTCTCTGCCTGCATCCTGTGGAGCTGGGGGTGGGGGTGGGTTGGCCTCTGGTGGTTGCTGCTTCTTCCTCCATTTGTGACAGGGGATCCTCCAAGTCCGCCGGCATGGGGAGTGCAGCTGTCGGGGGGGTCGGTCTCTGCCGTGGGGCCCTCTGAAGATACCTTCCTGGACAGGCTGGCTGGCTCCTGGTTTGAAGAGAACTGGCTGTCTGTGGGGTTATTTGAGGGAGAGGGGTGTCAGAAGGGCTGCTCCTCTGTGGCGGATCTCACCCTTCAGGAAACTGCACTTGGCCATGACGTACATCTCCTGGTCAGTGAGCTTGACAGCGGCCTGCCCGGATTTCTTGAGGTGTAGCTTGCCATACCAGGTGTGCATGTGCTTCCACCACCCCAGGAGTACATCTGCAGTGTACCCCAGGCTCTCCGCCTTGTCTCTCCAAGCTGCCTGCTTCTTCTTGGTGTCGTGATAGAGCCTGTGGCCCTTTCTCCAGAGGTACTCATTCTCCCTCAGCCATTCCAGCACCTCATCCTCATGGTCCTCGAAAACGCTGTACTGTTTCCTCTCTGCATTCTCCTTCCCTTGCCTCTTCCTCTCTCTGGCAGGGGCTTCAGCAGGGCCTTCAGAGGCTTGAGCAGCAGGGCCTTCAGGGGCTTCAGCAGCAGGGCTTTGAGGGCCTTGGGGCTGGTCCACTACAGCAGCAGCAGCAGTAGCAGCAGCAGTAGGTTCAGAGTCAGTGCCAGGGGTTGGGATGCTTGTTCTGTCCTTCTTGCCAGGGCTGGCACGAGTAGGCACCAGCTTCCTCTTCTTCCCTGACTGACGAACCATGGTGTTCCTGCTAGATGTATGTGGCAGCATGTCTTTCCCCTGAATGCTGACTGCATGCATGCTGCATCCTTTTATATCCGCGGAGCTGATGCAATTCATACTCCCCGCATGCGCAGTGAACGCTTTGTTTCCAATATACATCCGTGCGGCATCCGCTTTGCTTCCTATAGGCATCCGTGATGCATCAGCTTCATCCGCTATGCATCCGCCCCTTCCGCTATGCGTCCGCTTCGCAATTCTCCCCTGGAACCCCTTCGGAGGTGTCATCTGCTTCCATCCGCTTTCATCCGCTAGGCTTCCTATGAACATCCGTTTAACATCCCCACAACATACTATCCACGTCCGTTCTTTTCCGTTCTGTTTATGCAAATTTTCATCACTTTTTGGAGCGGATGACAACGGATGGAGACACCCCCGAAATTTTGCTCGTCCACTGTGTCCTTTATGCATACATTTTGCGTCCGTTGGCCAGTGGGACCTAGCCTTTATTGCTTTCATTTCTTGGACTGGCTTTAAGCCTAGAGAAGAGAATGGGAGAAGGGAAGACAACTCTTTTTTAAATTCCTGGGAATTCCAGTACCTTTGTCAAGGTCCTTGTTGACTTCTGCTCTGTCCTTGCAAACCCTGCTGTCCTTTTCTCCAGCCAGATTGCCCTGCCGATTGTCTTTCTGATCCTTTTGCTCTTGCTAGTCCTCAACCACAGATTCCTCCTGTGACTCATGCAGCACAAACACAACCCTCCCATTACCTAACAGTTCTGTCAATTTTATATAATTTTCCCCAAAGGCAGACATCCCTTCTGTCAGTTGTTTTAATTAGGCAGGAAGCTTCTAGTGTCTGTGTGACACTTTGCATGGATCTGGCAAATAGACAAAGACATAACCTTGAGATTAATTTACAACTCTGACCCAAGCAGGACATCTCATTCTGCTACAAGACAATCTGCTCTTCTGTTAACTGAACATTATTACATTATGCTTTATATGCTTTGCAGTTGGTAGTACTGTATTGCCAATTAAAGAAAGAAACCCAGTAGATTTATATATTTTGTCTGAAGAATATCCTTTGTAGAATATATAGATCAAACTATGCTCCGAGACAGTTATTTCTATTAGCAGTTATTAACTTCAACCACAGATCTTAGAAAATAATTGTTGGATTTGCAAAATGTTAGAAAAGACAAGTTGCCCCAGCTTATTAAAAACATACAAAAACCTTGTTAGTGGATTGGTCTTGAAAGTAAGTCAAATGAATAAAAAAAATAATAACTAGGCAGAAAAAAATCTGATATTTAATCTATGAAAATGTCACATTTAAAGTTAAATCGACAGTATATTAAAAGATAAAATATGGTACTCATGTTAGTCTACTCATCCATGGAAAAGTATTCAATACAAAAAATACTTCATTTGATAGATTAGTAGAGCATATGGGGTTGGGTAGGTTTGTAAATCTGATCCACAGTTTATATAGAGTTCATTAACGCAGTTTATATTTACTACAAATTTTGATAACTATTTTTATTCAAATGTCCTTTATGTCAAGTTTCAGTTCAGGAATTTATTCTACCTCTGATGTTCTGCTCACTATTAACACCAGTTCAGACCTTAATACCGTATGATATTCCTATCAGGGTTCCTAGTAATAGATCCATTGAAAGCAAGAACTCCAAGGCAGGTGAATTCCTCAACAAATAGCTTGGAAATACCATCTTGTGAAAAACAATTCTGACAAGTCCCTTGGTTTTCACCTAATTAAAAGTCAAAGTTTTCCCCTCAATCCCAATCATTCAGTCACATGGCCCAATCACTGCAGCTTCTGCTGGTCTGGTGACATCACGTCTCCTTCCTCCGGCCAGGGATGAGAACGACCTTGGTTTCCACAAGAAAGTATTTAATTTTGACTACACAAGCCCAGCTATCTCTAATCCTCCTCCCTATGCCTTGCTTCAGTGTGCCAGCACTGTAACTCCAAGTTAGCTTCGCCCAGGTCAGTTTCACGGTTGACAATTCCTTATTTGCAATTAATGAGCTTTGTATACTTAAGTAATTCTAATGAATTGCTATGCACCCATCCAGTCATATGGGATATTCATATAACTGTTACCACACTCCCTAATGTTTTTCTTGTTCTTCTATCTGCCTTTCCCTTCCTTTTAAAAAATAAAATAGAAAAAAGGCACAAATTGCTATAGTGCTGGTTGTTTTTTGCTTTGATTTAAAAATGAAGGTTTGATGTATATTATGATTTACTGGAAGATGAAAATATCATAGCTGAATACTCTTCGCAGTGAGAAATATACCATTTCATGACAATTGGGACACTTCCCTATCCTATTGAATCTTTGAGGTTAATAAATAAATTGAATATTAACCATAGAACATCCTTGCCTCCTCTTCATTTTTCTAACCAAGCATAAGCTACAAAGAAATGAGTTATTCTTCATGGCTTTTGTCTTCCTTAATCTATGCATTCTCTGTTTTCTTTTTCACTATACCTCCCATTGTTCTTCTGTTTGCCATTGCGTAGAGTCTTTCTTTAATGAGAAGCTTCTATTCTGTTTTCCCCCTCTATTACTTTGCTTTGGAATAGTTTTTGACATTATATGTAATTATGTATTGTGGTTACTTCATAATAACTCTTTCCTCTCAGCTGTAACATATAAATAAAAACCAGATTCTGTGTTGATTGCTGTGATTTTGCATTTACCACAAAATTATTATTACCTGTGATATTAAGAATTATCTTCATGAGTAAAAAAAGATGGTTTTGGTTTGTTTTTAAAATATACTTCCTCTGGTAGATAGACGAATAGATACAATGTGAAAAAAATTATATAGTAATAGATAAATATATTTCTACATACTTTAAACTGTGAAAAAAACCTAAGTTTCAGTATGTTTATTGAATTTTTAACATTTAAATTTTTTATTAGTTTATCACAGTATAAGATACAAAGAAAAAAGACATGAAAAAGTAAGAAGAGAGGGAGGGAAAAAGAAGGGATATAGTATAATGAGAAAAAAGAAAGAAAAGGGCACTGACTTCCAACTCTCTTTAGCACAGTAGAAGGTAACAGCATTACAACCACAACACTTGGTATTCAATATGTTTATTGAATTGGAATGCATTACAATATTGAATACTTTGAATGATTTATAGTCATTCTGCTTGGTGATGGAATGCATAAAGAATGGAGCAAAGTAAAATTCATATTGCTATCTCAGTTACTAAACTGAAAGTAAAACTTAACAGTAGAAGAATGTTTCCAGCCTTTCAGTGCAAGTTATGCTTTTTTATGATGAGACCTGAAGATATAAGACAATTGCTTTCTGCTGTATGACATTTTAAACAAGAATTCTTTTTAAGCTGTGTAAATGTCCTTAAATAAAGTTAGGTCAGTATAAGGCCAATTAAATACTCATTTATCAGGCACCCGCTTTTTTTTTCCATGCATACATTTTAAGAAGTTCAAATATTTCATGGACCAATTTTAGATTACCAAAAATCAGTTTAAATCCCCGTTTACCAAGAATTAAAAGTAATACATTTTAACATGGGAAAGGCAGGACATTTGTAAAAATTCTTATGGATAGTTGCTTGGAAACCAGGGTAGATTTGATTTAAAATGTTATAGTAGGGAAGATTCAAATGTAATGATTTAAATTGTGATTTTAGTTACTGTTCTGGAAGATCCTATTATCATTTCTAGTTAAAAGTGCATTTGTTTGATGACACTTTTGATAGTGATATGTAAATTTCATTTCTAGAATGTACATTTAGCATATAGAGTAATATTGATTATTTTTAGATGAATTGCCATTAAAATTGAATTATATGTTAGTACTCACGCTCCTTTAGATCTTTACAGCCGGAGCAGCAGTTTTCATTACAATGGTTCATTTGGGCAAACAGATCTTACATTTTGTTGCACTATTTGCATTTTCATGCTTGCTTCTCTTATTCTCAAGTACAAGTGGTTGAATTTCATCAAAATATTCCCAGATGGGGTCTGTTTTACATAATAGGATTGGTTTATTCACTAAATTGTTTTTTATCCCTTGACTAGTTTAATTTACAGCATCTGATAGCTAAAGTGGATTTGTAGAGTAAAGTCATGCTACATTTGATAAATGCTGGCAAGATAGATGTTAACTAAATTTGGACTTCTAATCTGCAAACCTTGAAGCAATATATTCTACTTTAATGATGTGCTCTGGGATTTGGTTAACATTTAGTGACAGAAATTCTGACCCCAGTTGCCATCGTAAGTTGAGGACTATCTGTACTATTGTTGCTGATTGTTCATATGAACAATATTAATTTGTAGGCCGGTCAGGTTTATAGATATTTCAAGTGAAGGATTGGTCAACTTTGTATGCAGTGTTTACTACAAGAATAATGTGTCTGCTCTGATGGAATTGAATTGGGCATCTCTACGGGCATTTGTTATTTAGTTTTTTGTTTTCTAGTCTATCCTGTTTTTTCATTCCCTTATGTAAGAGTGATGTTCCAAAATGACAAATGAACACTGGATAAAATGGACTGGAGCCCAGGGATACAAAAATAACATCCTGTAGCTAATTAGATCAACAACATGCTATCATTTATATGAGCTGCTGGTTGTATATCAACACTGCAATTCATTAAGGTAGCAGTTTAACTTGTTCAAAAGATGAGGATGGAACAGTCGATTTTCCACTTATACACACTAAGGATAGCATTACAGATTAAAAAGCTACATTTATCACTTTAATTTTACATCCAGATTTAAGATAGTTTTTCCTTCCTTATATTGATATCTTCCTGCTCAGAAGGTAAGAGATCAGGATAAGAAAAAAGCAACTACAGTATTAATCAGATCAAGTCTTCAAATAACAGAAGTATTGCTTAAAGGGAACAAGAGAAAATATACTTTTAAAATAGTCAGATGATACCACTATTTAATAAGAGAGATTGTTGAATAGTTCAGTGCTTGTAGAAATACATTGCTGTCATTCTTCATAGACAGCACATCCTGTACATATTTTGTTGAGGACAAAAGTTTCTTACATGGAGATGAAATGGAAGGGGGAATTGAGACTTCACTAAAATGGAGAAGATTCTAACAATGGCTGTTCGATGAAATAATAATCTCTCTAAAGAATGAGAGAGGATCAATTCTTTGAATAATTTATAAATAGGATGGACAAAGTATTCAACGCACTATAATGAAACTATCAGGTGAGAGTAAAGGCATTTGGTGCCATTTATTAAGCTGTTCTTTTTTTAAAAAATATTATTTCCAAGGTTACACAATCAAGAAAAAAAATTACAATACAAAACAAAGAAACTGTCCTTTTTCATTTTTATTAATCTTAATAATACTTGTATACTAGAAAGAATATGACCCTTTAACTCTAATTTAAGTATTAGCTAGCTTATACAGAGTTCTATGAAAATGTACTTATTCCTTTATGAATTTTCTGAATGTTTGCATATCTTTCCCTTAAATATTATAAGTGAAAATTAATCTGAGTCCTAATGGTACATTAAGGAAATACGATATGAAAACAAAAAACACTGGAGTTGGTGCTTGTTCCATTTATATCATTATCAAAGTTGCCCAAAATATAATGTTCCAGAATGAAAAAAATAATGACCCTCCCATCCAATTGATTATTTTGAACTATAGCTGGTTTATATTTCAAACATTGAGAACTTATTTGGGGCAACTTTGTCCTATATACAATATTTCCTTCTCATCAAAGCAATGTCCTTCCCATATTGAAGTGAAGGGGATAACATATTCTGCCTTAAGCCTTGATACATCTAAAGGATAGTTTTCTAAAAATTAGTTATAATTCATGTAGATTTTTGTTGCTCAATTAGTTAAAAACAATTTCTTTCTGGATTGTATGGGAGACAAATATTTGGAGAAAACCTACTTTGGTACCTGTGTAAAATAATATTTACACAGAGAAAACTAATTAACAAGAGAAAACTAATTAAAATGTTATTCTATAATCTACAGAAAACTATCTAATAGCAATAGGAATAGCAACTATCATGGACTATTTTATGTTTGTTTTCTTATACTAAATAAATGCTGTTGCTTTTTTTCATGGATTGCTTTTTTGCATATGACAATCGGATAAAAATGACTTTTAGCAATTTATTCTGAAACTTAAATATTGTCAACCTCCAAGAATTCTTCCTGACATCTTTTATTGCTTGATTCTTGCCAGCTGCCATGGAAATGGGGGAGGGATAATTGGGCTTTATGGGGGAAGGGTGCTGGAGGTCTGAGTTGTGTGAATTGTAAAAGGTGGGATGCTTTCCCGCATTCTGTGCAACTGCAGCTACTTATCTTTTCTAGGCCAAGGTCAACCATCTTGGCATACCAGATGTGTGAGACGCCACCTGAAGATGTAACCCACATGACATTATGCACACCTCAGATTGGATGTCCAATTTGAACTGTTGGGGGTGGAGGCTTGGGATATCTTTCAATATGTAATTTCTGTGCCTATTTGCCTCAGATCTTGCTATCACTTCAAATTCAGTAAAAGTACTTTTCTCTTTTAATGAAGTCTAAGGTTTTCTTTCTTGGATTATGAATGGAAGCACAGCTGACAAATATTTTAACTAGTAGCAGAAATAGGATGGGGATACTGTTTTAGCCACAACAAGGATGTAGATAAATTAAGCCAGAGTAGACAATTAATTTTTCAAGGAGCCACATGAGAAAACTGGGACTGTTGCAGAGTACCAAATCAATAGGGCTGTGAAGGTGCATAAGTAGGCACATACAGATATAATTGAAAAAAAAAAAAAGCAGTTGCTTTCAAAATAAAAGCCATGCACATAGGCCAGACAAGGAAGCTAAAGGGTTAGATGTCACCTGGGGGCCATAAATTGCTCAGGTTTGGATAAAACACATCAACCATTTTAATTTTCTATGGACTGCTTAAAGTCAATAAACATTTGAAATTTGAAGATCTGGATAATTTTTGTACTTTACATAATGTGTAATTTATGTGTTACCTGTTTCAGTAGCTGCCTTTCTTTGGAGAATTGGTATATTTAAGAGATAATATGGGATACCTATGATAGATTCCATATAGGCATGTTTCTAAGTAGGCCTCCAAGGAAAGTCTTTACAAAAGAATTTCAGCCATTGGCCTCACTTTTTCTTAAATTTGAATCTGTATTGGATTTCTGTATGGCCTTTTCCATGGATCTTTTAGAATTATGTACTGATCATTATCAGTCAGTAAGTGTAATATAGCTTGAAAGTCAGATCTCCATCTTTTGGTAAGAGAGAAATTATTCTAATACTAGGATTCCAGCTAAGAAGTGACATATAAATTAGAAAATTGTACTCTTTTGAGAATTTTATATTCCAAATATGTAACCTTTTTTTGGGTTAAGTACTCATTTTTTGTAGAAATAATGAAGTGAGTTTTGTCCATTCCTTATCAGCTCATGTTTGATAAGCATGATTACTTTTCTGGAGTTTGCCTTCTGACAAGCATGGACTTTGATATATTACTAGATTTTATAGTATTACTTCAGTTCTGGGTATATTAACTAAAATATACATGTATATAGGCCAGGATAGATTACTTTACATGTACTTATCAAAACATGCATGGTGGTATTAAGACAGCTTTTAATTAAACATTTTATTTTTTTAGGCTTCTACCACGGAACGTCGGATTCCTTTATGTTGGAAGTTTAGAGAGACCTTTTGCAGAAATTAAGGTAATAGCAGTTAACTTTGTAAGTTTTGCCTAGGTAAAGTTATGGGTGGGTGGGTGTGTCTGTGTGTGTGTGCATGCGCACTGTACCATTCATATGCTCAGCATTTGCAACTTTGTGAGAAATAAGCAACTTATTTTGAAACATTTCAATAAAGTATTTGTAATTTAAAATGATTATGTTCTTTACTTTCTAAAGTCGATTCTTTTTCAGACATTTGGTTGAATTAATGTATTTGAATCTGACATACTCATCTTTTTCATGAGGATTAAATAATTCCAGATTAATATCTATATTAGGAGCCTCGGTGGCGCAGTAGTTACAATGCAACATTATAGGCTAACTCTACAAAGTCTGGAGTTTAATCCTGACTGGGTTCAAGGTTGATTCAGACTTCCATCCTTCTGAGGTTGGTAAAATAAGGGCCCAGATTGTGGGGGGTAATATGCAAATAAGGCTTTTAACATGCTCAGAAAGTGCTGTAAAACACTATGGGGTGGTATATAAGCCTAAATACCATTACTATTGCTGTAATTATTGTAGAGAGAATAATAATACTGTCACAAAGAGGAAGACAACAGTTGTTTCTACTGTTGTTTCCTAGCATCTTATATTTAAGACATGCTGCCTACAATTCTAGGTGTAATAAAGAGTTATCAAGGTTAGTACCATTAATATCCTAATACTCTATTAACTTATCCAGTCCTCTTTCAAAACTGGCTAAATTGCTGTTTATCAGTGGGTCTGATGGCAGCAAATCCCACAGTTTAGCTTTGCTTTGTATAAGCAATTTAGCTTTTAATGCTTCTGAATATCAATACATTTTAAGAATGTATTGAATATCAATACATTTTAAGAATGTATTTTAAGAAATGATCCTAAATTTTAAGAGGGAGAAAAACCAGTCTAAATTTACAGATAGTCTATGTTTTCCTCTGAGAAAGATTGAAATACCCCCCTCAAAAAAATTATTTTAGCTGTTTTGTTATGTACATATTCCATTTTAAGGGGTGGTAATCAAATCTCTACATACATGCTCCAGGGAGATGAGCATAACTGACTGGGTGTTCTTGATACTCTTTTTTCTCTCTTTCCCACCCAGATTCTCTTAACCATGTTATGAGAATATTTAATTTTTAAGAATCAGTTTAAATTCTTAGGCACTTACTTTTTTTTAAATAAAGCAACTAGAAGAGTCTATATTTTAGGTGATACTTTAACTGGAGTACCAAATCTTATAAGAAGAAAATTTCCACATGAAACAAGAATCCTGTTGAAATGATAGCAAGATAAACTGGCTATGATTAAGTCAAAAACAAAATTATATAACATTTTAAAATATAACACTGGCACGATCATTTAATTCATAGGAAATTGACTGGAATCTTGCCTGAATGAAACTGCTTTCAGATATTTTCATGTTGAAATAACAGATCTGCAGGATTTAACTGATGATTTCCATAATAACATTTGAATGTGAGATAGTTAATAAAATACATATTTCATAGTTGCCACCCTTGGCTACTGAAGACATACCATAATTAGTCTTTGGAGATTATGTTTATTCTTTTGGTATACTGCAGCCAGATGAAAAGATTTAAAACTGAGAGCACATGATTAAATTTATCTCTTCTTATTGTAGAATGTTCCTATGCAGGCAAGTATTATACCATAGGGAAAGCAGAACTGCTATCATGGCAATCTGGGTCTTTGTTAGGAACAGAAACCAGCTCATGCATACTATTACATATAATTATCATAAAATTATGGGCTAGAAATGGAAGAGTCATGCTGTTGCATTTTAGACACCATATTTGTAATAAGCTGTAATAAAATAAGCATTTTTGAATTGGATATAAGAATAGGCCTTACTTGCAATTACAAATGTGTGTTCAGTCGAAATACTTTTGAAGCTCAATTTAACAAAGCAAACACATTTTCTGGCAGCTTTAGTATAATTGTTTCCAGGGTTGAAATCTCATTTACTTTTTTTTGGGTAAAAAAAACTTGAATAAAGCTAGCTGCTAGGAAGTGAAACACAGTTGAAGAAAACTAATTCAATTACCTGGTTTTTCAGTTTTATGTGAAACAGTAAATAACAGTAAGTGTCAAAGGATTCCTGTTTATTTTTTCCATATTTTCCATATGATTTAAATGATTTATTCATATGTAGAAATTGTCATTTTAATGAGATATTTTAATTCTATATGCTATATATAGGATATTTCTCTTAATATATAGGGCAGACCGCAGTTAACACCAAATATATATACAGTGAGACAATTGAAATCTGTACTTGCTTCTTGATAAGCACACCAATTTTATATGGATTTATAAGTCACTTTCATTGACTTTTAAGAATATATTTAAAATGACAAGCAATGGCTTGTCATTCTTTTTCAGAACATTACAAATGATAGACACTAATATTGTGTTAGCAGGAGTTTTACTTTCTGTGTCCCTGCAAATTATTTATAATGTATTTGGCAGGGGAGTGTGGGAAACAGGAGCATTCTCCCTTCCAGTTTCTTAGAAGAAGATACTTCTGTTAGTACATACATAATCAGTCCCCCTCCTCTATTCTCCAGCAGCAGTGAGCCACCAACATTTAGTGGCATGATGCACTGATGATTTTAGCATGCAGTTGAAAGATGCTTCCTATATGGTTAAAACATCTTTAAAAGTGTAATTACATTTCAGATATTTGTTCCATGCCTTACTAGCAGTATCATTGCATCGCCCTTCTTCTCTGCAGCCATCAGCTACAAAGTAGAGTCCCAGGCACCCCCCCAAAAATGGATTCCCTGCTGTTTTAACAGAAACATGTATTGGATTTCCTCCATGCTATGCCAACTGGGAGGCTGTGGTTGAAGAGGGGCTTTATGAAGAAACATTGTTTTATTATCTAAAAGGATTTGAAATGATGAAGGACAGTATCTTTTAAATTAAAGAATAGAACTGAAAGAAGTCATTATCTTATACCTCTGAATTGCTCATTTGCTGTGGCAGTTCAGCTAATCTTACATCGTGATTTGGAGGCCGTTTTGCAAAATATATCTGACACTTATTTTTAAAATATATTTGGACTATATTATTTATAAACATTTACAGATAAAGATTCCTTACTTTTTCTTTTTTTCTTTTTGGATTTGGAGATTCTTTTTATGTATGATTATATAAATAGAAAATGTAGAGTAGAGTAGAGTAGAATTTTTTATTGGCCAAATGCGATTAGACGCATAAAGAATTTGTCCCTGGGACATAAATTCTCAGTGTACATACAAGCAACAAGAGATAAATCATGATCATAATCATAAAATACAATCATCATAAATCAGAGGATATAAACTTAGAGGATATAATAAGATACTACTACATAAAGGCAATCAACATAAATCATGAGATACAAACAACAAAGTTATAAGAAGCTAAGGAAATAAGTAATAGGAAAGATGAGAAAGATAAGTAATATAGCCCTACTATGTGGTTTGACATCATAGAGCATAGACAGTGTTGTTGGAATTAGTGGTTTAGCATATTGATTGCATGATGGAAAAACCTGTCCTTGTGTCTAGTTTTGGCGTGCAATACTGTATAACGTGATCTTGAGGGGAGAAGTTGAAACCGTTTATGTCCAGAATGTGAGGGTCTGTAGATATTTTCACACAAGTCCTCAATGGAAAGCAAAGGCCCTGGAAAAATTGACTTATGACTGTTTTTTCACATTTATGGAGGAAAAGGAGGAAAAGGTGATGGCTTCTTCTAATAATGTTATCCCCTTGTATCAAGTGGCGCTTGAAGGTTAATTAAAAATAAAACAAAATACACACATACAATGTAGTCCATTTTCCAAAGATGGCTTGTTCCTGTTTTAATGGATAAGAAAAGCAGAGAATTCTGGAAGGTCTGCTTTGCAAAACAAGAACAATCTTTTTACTAATGGCTAGTATTGATGAATCTAAGCCACCCTAATTTTTACAACAATGTTACTTTTTGATATTACTCAGTTGTGATTTGTAGGTTGGACCAGTGATTATAGTGGATAGTAATATCATAAATTACATGGGGGGGAGGAATGTTTTCTCCCCCTCCCCTCCTTTCAAGCATATTCAGAATAATTATAGTAACATATCATTGTTTAAACTGATCAGTGCTTTCAGTTAGGAAAATGCATTTAGATTGTTGTTCTGACAGATGTTATCATTTTCTGGAAAGATCTTCCAGATTGTTAATGAATGGCCAAGCAAGTACATAGTTAGTTAGTTAATAATCCCATTTAATTGTCACAGTGAACTAGAGCAAGCACATAATTTTCTGCTATTTTAATTCTTTGAACACCATAAGAATTATAAATTGTGGCAGAGTCTTATAGTGAATGCTGATTTGTGAAAGTCATTGACTGTAATAAACTTTCTTCCCTTCCCTTTTCCTTCTCAAACAGGTGGTTCACTAACATATTTTCTTCCTTCAACAGGAAATGGACGGATGGACCTAGCTAGCTAGAGATAAATTTTACCTGGCAGTGATTACCAGTTAATATGCATTTTTCAAGTTATTAGTAGTAGCCTAATGTTTTTTCTGTGGGCAGTCATATTCACTGTGGATGAGGAAAGTGTATGTTTTTCTGAATTTGACTAGCTGATTCCACAACTGTAAACCATCTGGCTAAAAACTGTTTTTTGTGACATATATGTGATATGCTATAAAAAAGATCATGGATGGACACATTAGGCAATTAATCAAGCTAACAAAATGGGAATGATTCCAACCCTATTTTGTGATGGATAACTTATTGGTTAAAACTCCCAGCATTTCTCATGATGTCACTTCTACTAAAAAGATTTAAATCCAATGACCCACCAGAAATCAATATAGTGGCTACGGTGGTGGTGATATGAATTACTGGTGTGTATACAGCTGGATGGGGCTAGAAGGAAGCGCTTGTGATGATTAGATTTAAATAAATTTAAATTACTACAGAAATGATAATAGTTTAAAATTAAAAGGATGGGGAAAAATTGTAAATGCATTTGAGAATTTGTAAAATTTCTTCAGGACAAAATAATATCTTGCTGTTTCAACAGTAGTGTTACTAGTTACTAGAAATATCAGTTAAGCTGAAATACTTCTGTAGGCATGAAGCAGGCATTGAGAACCCTGGCATCCTACTGCAATGAGGAACAATTTATAATCCGTTATGATAAATCCAAAGTTTTAGTTTTTTTCCTAACAAAAGACAAAAACACAAATGGACAATTGGTTCCCATGAATTAGAGCAGGTCAGATATTTAATATTTGGGCATAGTATTTCAGGCCTCTAGGACATTAACAACGCAGGAAAATTATGCCACTTCTACTGCTCAAAAGAACACACAAACAATAATTAAATTTTATAGGCAACAGGGCATATTACATTCCAGCAGCTGTTAAATTGTTTACAGCTAAAACAATTACCCAACTGGGATGCAACTTGACCCATACACATATCCGAGCATTTATGAAGCCATTGAAATTTTTTTAGGATTTTCTTCAGTCTCCCAGTACAGTACTGAGGCTTGAAGCTAATGTACTAAGTATTAAGAGTCAGGCCTGGTGTAGGATTCTAATCTCAGTATTTAGAATCAAGTTGAATCCTACAGCTACCAATCTCATTGGCCCTGTATCTGTAGAGCAGAACTTTGCAATTGTGCTTATCCTGAATCTTTAAGCCAATTAACCCTGGAGAAGACTGAATTAATAGTAAAAGAAAGAATTGGGAAGAATTGATCATCAAAATATCACCAGTGAGTGCCCTTGGAATTCTATCACCAATTATTGGAAAGACCCAAGCCTTTTACTGCAGGGTATCTATACAATCAGAAGTTAGTTCCTTCTCTCTCTTTTCATTTTTCTTTTCATTTTGGAGTTTTGGCTTTGTTTTCTCTCTCTTTTCCTCTTTCTTTTCTTTACATTGATTCTTGTTAGGTTTTATCTGCTGTTGAAAATTATTCATAAAATATATATGAAAAAACAAAGGAAATATTATAAAATATTGCCTTGGAACAAGGTTAGGCTATTCATTTCCACTCTAGTACAGAAACATTTCTCATATAATGAAAAAAAGAATAGCATGGGTTTTGTTTAGAAAAATAAAATATGTTCAACAACAGAGGTTACTATAGCTACTCCAAAATTTTGCATGGCTAATAAGGTGCATAAGATAAAGTATTCAAAACAAATAAAATGTTAAGTGGATGCAAGTAATTCTATGGTTTAGTGTTAATCTAATAATAAAATACAGCTTGAAAGATACCTGCTTACGGTTTAACATTTTTTTAAATAAAAAAAACCCTGGAAGCATTCAAATTATTTTATTATAAAGGCATTAAGACAAGTATATGGCATTTCTGATTCTCAAATGTGTTAAACTATAATTCCCTGCAGCCCCAATCAGGATATTAATGGAAATGAACATTGGAAGCTACAGTTATCAACATCCGGAGGCAATAGATTTCCCATCAGTTACTTAGTTACACACAGATAGAAAGCAGTTTTGTAACTTATACCAGTGGGGAATTTTACCATTGTAAATTTGTATAGTGATAAAATCGTGACCATAATTATTGTTAGTTTGAGAAGACATAGGATTACAGAAATGTTGGACAATTTTAAAAGTCAATTTTAGTATAGGTTTACTGATTCAAATGACAAGTATAACATATTTAGAAATCTAAGTGGTATGTTTTGGGAGCTTATGGAATATATTCTGATTAAATAACACAACAGACACAATTTCTGTGTTCTATTTTATATTCTGTTTCTGTAGATTACATCAAGAATAAAATGTCTTGTGATTTGAACAGAAATCCTTTGCATTCCTGCATTCTAGGATTTTTCCCCTTCAAAAAATTATATGCCCATAGGGGTGTTATGTATTCAAAAAGAATTTCAATATATATTCATGTTTTCTACTGTTTTCTACTTTTTTAATGTTTCTAATATCTTTGAGGTACATAATATTTTGTTCGTTGCAAGTAATTTGGTACTGAATGATCTGAATTTAAGAAAAAAATTGACTTTCTTTTTTCATTTGCAACAAAAAATATTTAAAAACAGGTAACAAAAGACTTGAAGCAATATGATAATAAAATAATAGAATGCAAATTTGAAAACAACAGCTGGGTCTTTATGAGACAAAGGATAGACAAAAGTTTTCCCAATGCTTACAGTACAGCAATGGGTAAGTGCAATAAATTGGTTCTGTATCTGCATTTTGTTATTAAACTTTAGCCAGTAAAAATAACCTTTTTTTTTTGCAGACTCTTAAGACTCATAATTTGAGTTCTTTTGGCTTCAATAAAAATTGGAGTTCAGAACTGCATTTTGACTCATGCATATTTAAAGATGAGACTTGGACTGGCATGGAGTGTTCATATCAAGTGGTCTTCTCTTGTCTGGCACTTTCAATCATATTCAAATTAAGACAGACACTATTCAGTGAAAACTAATGTGTAAAGCATGGGAAATAAAAGAGATTAAAATTATGAAAAATAATTGTTTATGTAGTACATTGAATTTTCCTACTATTAAAAATAATCTAAAAATATAAGACAATAAGATTCATCCTAAGGCAAATGCTTAAAAATCATTACAAATTATTACTGTCGTTGCTGAATAGACTGAGCTAAAATGCATTTTAACTCAATACACTTCATGTGGCAAAAAATTATTTTGAAAAATTCAGACGAAAAATACTATTGGTATGTTGTAATAAAAGTTACAAAAAAATATTTTAAGTTCCAAAAAAATATTCAAGTGATACTAACTTTTATCAATGTCACTATTTATGCATAAAACCCATAGTTACATGCTGTTAAGGATTCCATATTTGTATAGTTTAGGTGTCAATATTTTTCACAAAAACATGAAATTACTTAAAATATATACTTTCCCCCAAATAATATGTTGCTTGCAAATGTCTAAGCATAATACACTTACAATTAATAGAAAATATTTAAATGTGTTTAAAATTTGCTTTAATTGCTTCTTAACAGTAATAAGTTAACCTTTTAGACCAATGTTTCCAAAAATACTGTATCAAAATTTATTACATAGTTACAAGACACATACCAGGCTGTTTATTACAGGATTCAGTACAGTATAGTGCAGATGACGCTAAGCTGGCAGGAATAATCAACACCCCAGAAGACAAACTCAGGATCCAAAAAGATTTGACAGTCTTGAACTATGGACCCTATCAAGGTTTTATACCTAGGCAGGAAAAAACCAAAGATACAAGTACAGATTAGTGAAACCTAGTTCAAAAACAGTAACTTTGAGAGGGACCTTGGAGTCCTAGTGGACAATCCATCAAACATGAGCTAGCAATGTGTGGAAACAGCCAAAAAAGCTAATACAATAATTGATTATAGAAACAAGAGGCTCACAATCACATGAAGTCTTAGTACTGCTTTATAAAGCCTTAGTCAGGCCATAACTGGAATATTACATTCAGTTTTGATCACATTACAAAAAAGATGTTGAGACTTTGGATAAAAAGTGGGAAGAATAGCAACTAAAATGGTTAAAGGCCTGGAGACAAAAAGATGAAGAATGATTGCAGGATTTGGGTATGACCAGTTTAGAGGAAAGAAGGTCTAGGGATGACATGACAGCAGTATTCCACTATTTGAGGAAGTGCCAGAAAGAAGAGAGGGTTAACTTAGTCTCCAAAGCAGCAGAGGGCAGGACAAGAAACAATGGATGGAAACTAATCAAGGAAAGAAGCAGCCTGGAATTAAGAAGAAACTTCCTAAGAAGGAAGACAATAAACACATAGACCAGCTTGCCTTCAGAAGTTGTAAGTGCTTCATCACTGGAGATTTTTAAGAAAACAGTGGACAACCACCTATCTGAAATGGAAGAAGTCTCAGAGACTGGAGGAAAAAACATCAAAATTTCAGATTTTGGGGATCTGAGGAGTTTTAGGTTTCAGTGTAGAAATTGACCTTTACAGGAACATTGTAATGGGAAGCTTCTTCTTTTGAACTAGTTGAACATAGCTGCATATGGATAAAACTTTCTTTGAGTTTCACTGCATGGATTATGTTGTCATGATACTCATATAAGTTTGCAATGCAGTTGGTTTGGATCCACTGGATTTTGAGAATCTCCATTCTCTGTTAGTGCAACTGTGAATAAATGTGTATGCTTGCTCTTCTCCATCTCACAATGTATTATTTGCCTTCCAGCTGTATGCAACAGTATACAACATCCAGTAACAAAGGAATTCCTTTTTGAATTCATTCAAAAATGTATGGCAGCAACTCCAGGACAGCCACGTAAACATCATCTAGATCCTGACACTGAACTCATGCCACCACCACCACCTAAAAGGCCTTGGCTGTCATCATAACATATCTCTTCTGACCAAGAAAATAGTAGAATTGTTTAGAATTCTACAAGATAATATGTTTGGTGTAAATATTCTGTAAATACTTAAGTGCATTTTTTTTGGAATGCCGTATCAAGAACTAAGATTTGTTTTCTACTTGACAAGTTGAACATTGTTTCTAAGTTTGAAAAATATAAATCTAAAGAGTTAGATTAAAAAGATATGGAATCAGTGGAAAGCTATTGTTTGGTAGATAACTTTCAAATTTAATATTTTATACCACAAATCTGGAACTGTGAAGCCATGATAAAAATGTTCCCCCCTTTTTTTTTAAACAACAAGAAAAGTATTTCAATGAGTGTGTGAAACTTATTGCCTGGTTTCATTTAGTTTAGTTCTTAGGGTCTTGTTTTAAAAATAATTGCAAATGGTATTGTAATGTTCTTCTTAAATAAAAGTTTACCAGGTTTCACTATTTTTTATATTAAAGACATTACAAGATATTATATAAAAAATGTACTGGATGTGCACTGAGTGTTTTTTTTTTTAATCTTGAACTAAACATTTCCTGAATCTGTTTTAAAACTGAATTCTGTATCATTACCAAACATAAACAGTCCTTGATATAAAAAACTATTTTCCATTTCTGTGCAAATAAATACAAGTTATAACAAAAAAGTATATAATTTGGGTTTTATGAAGATTAGCCATTTTAATAATATAAGTTTCTAGAAGATGGTAGAAGAAAAACCAGAGAATATGTTGGAATATAAAAGTGGCATTTAATCTCAATTCCAGGAAGAATGGCTTTTAGAACAGTTAATTTAAAAGGAAATATTTTCATGGAAGAAGTTAGAATGATAAGCTTAGTTCAGTTTAGTTTTCAAAGCAAGAGTCAGTTTAACTGATTGCCAACATCTTTCACAATCTGGTTTTTTAATATTCTAGTTTAAAATAAATCATGATAAGTTGCAGGACAACTATGTTTTATTCTACCCCTAAAGCATTTCATTGATACAAAGAACAAAGATGTGTTTAAAATAGATAAATATTTGTAAGGGTAAACATTTTCACAAGTTGATTGTAAAAGAAACCATCTCGCATTTTAACAGTATTTATGTATAGATCACAACTATTTAATCAACCTTTGATCTTTGTTAGTAATATGGTGGTAGCCAAACAGAATATATTAGAAACATTTACTGTTTATATTTTTAAAGTTTACTAGTTTTGTTGAGTCTAATATATGGAGATCAATTTGTGCTTTGTTCAGTGCCCATTTTGGAGTCTACAAAAATATTTATCTTTCAGGCATTGAAGGGAAAATGGTGGTTAATTATTTTATGCAATTAAAATGCTAAATACATTGTTTTGGTGAGGAATGAGCTGAAATTGGTGGAGGATACGAAAAACAATGAAAAGCTTATCTAGATATATTCAAAATAAAAGGAATATATCAGTATATTAAATGCTGAATAAAAACAACAGAATGCTAATATGTAGGAAAAATTGGAACTACACAACTCCTATTTGGAGCAATCTGTTTTGAGAAAATGAAATATGTTCCATCAGGCAATTTGAACAGGAAGATGAAAGTTCCTAAAATTGCTTATTTAGTTTGAATTAGATTCAATTTCCAGACTACATAAATCCTAGTGCCCTTCCTGTCTTAAGGTACTGAAGGATGAGTTGATGAAACCTGCATGCTCTTTATTGTCTATGAAAAATCTTGGCCCTGTCTTTAAAAAGTTACAGGCAGGGAAATACAGGCAAGCCCATTTGCCACTAATACCTGCAAAAAATCCAGGATAGATCACAACTCTAACCTTGAAAACCCTGCAGTGATTTTCTGTAGTCAGCCGGATAAAGGAAAAACAAAACTTTAGGCAGTCAAATTTTACTTCATTTTTTGGATGGGGAAATGGAGTTGAGGGCTGCTATAGTTAGCAATGAGAAAAATCGAGTAAAATCTGCAGGGACTCTTGGATGGGGTAACTTCCTTATAGCATAGTCATAACAGTGCTATGTTTCAAATTGAAACATAGTTTCAAATTTCCAATTTGAAACAGTTTCAAATTGAAACTGAAATTCAATTAAGGCCCTTGAGGCCTGTTCTGTTCAACATTTTTGTTCATTAATTCATTAATGAACAAAATACTTCATTATTAAGTACTTCATTAAATCCTTGAATGAAGAAGTAGAAAGAATGCTTATCATTTTTATAAAAAACACAAAATTGGATAGGATACTGAATACTTGAGAAGGCAAAAATTCAAAATGCTATTGATATGTTAGGAAAAAAATGGGATGAAAGGAATAGGATGAATTATAACAATACAAATATATAAGTTTAGGAAGCAAAGATCAAATTCACAGGTATTAAACAGGAGAGAACAGTCTTGGCAATAGTATTTGGGAAAATCTTAGAATTATACTTGTTTACAATACAAATCACAAAGTGGTAGCTACAGAAAAGGCAAAGGTAATTTTAAAACTGCTTAAATTATTAGAAATAATATTTTTACTTATCTTTGCAAT
Organism: Laticauda colubrina; assembly: GCA_015471245.1. Lineage (NCBI taxonomy): Eukaryota > Metazoa > Chordata > Lepidosauria > Squamata > Elapidae > Laticauda > Laticauda colubrina. The sequence continues at coordinate 44,705,130 of BLBF01000007.1, read as the reverse complement.
GGGCAGATCCTACCTTGTATACTTCATCTCCTTTTGTGCATATATAGGTAGTCCTCAACTTAAAACCACAACTGAGCCCATCATTTATGTTAAGTGAGACATTTCTTAAGTGAGTTTGCTCCATTTTTTGACTTTTCTCACCACATTTGTTAAGTGAACAGCAGTTCTTAAATTAGTAACATGGTTGTTAAGTGAAACTGGTTTCCCCATTGACTTTGCTTGTCAGAAGGATCACATGAGTCTGGGATACTGCAACCATCATAAATGGGAATCAATTGTCAAGCATCCAAATATAAATCATGTGACCACAGGGATTCTGCAACAGTCAGAAGTGTGAGAAATGGTCATAAGTGCTGTTATGGTCATAAGTGACCATAAAATGGTCATTTCAGTGCTGTTGTAATTTTGAATAGTCACTAAACAAACTGTTGTATATTGAAGACTATCTGTACTTTAACAACAATTCTGACAGATTGGAACAAACTCAGAGCAGAGCCATCAAGATGAAAAAAGAGCTATCAGAGAACAAAAAACTAGAAGAGAGCTTGAAGAAATTGGAAATGTTTTACTCTAAGAAGTGAAAACGGGGTGGAAATATAATAACATTTTTTTTCTTTTTTTATTAATAATGTTTATTGAAAGTTTAAAAAAATATTTTAAAAAAGAAACATGTTCTCACATTTTTGCAAAGTTTTCATAGCAATGTACATTTCTATTAGTGTCAATTAAAGTCATTTGTTACAAGTAAATGTATAACTTGTTTCTTAAATCCTTTTTATGTTATTATTACAATTATAATACAATATTTAATTATATTACTTTACATATATACATAACTATATATACATTTATCCTAATTTCCATTTTCCTTTGTTTGTTTAATCAGTTTCACTGGACATCTTTACTTCCTTTTTTATACAACCATTTGTACCATATATTCCAAATTGTAAAAAACTCCCCCTCTTCCTTATTTTTAATAACATGGTAACCATTTCTGCATATTGGTGGATTTTATTAGTTATTGTCAGGTCAATGGGTATCATTGCTGATTTCCAGTTTTGGGAAAAATCTATCCTTGCCGCTGTAATTATATGTGATATCAGATGCTGGTGGTTTTTGCTCCTTGTTGGTTCTGTCATTCCATGTAGAAAGGTGGGTTGAATTTAATCTTTAGTTTTGTCATCTCTTCTAACCATCTCTGTATCTTAGACCAGTACTTTTGGGCTTTAGGACATTTCCACCACATGTGGAAATAAGTTTCCTGGCTAAAGTTACACTTCCAACATTTGGGTGACATATTAGGGAACATCCTAGCAAGTCTTGTTGGTGGGAGGTGCCAGCGATAAAACATTTTATAAATAATTTTTTATATGAGACTGATAACTTTAATTTATAGTTAGTTCGCCAAATTCATTCCCATTGTTCTAATTCAATATTGTAGCCACAATTTTTAGTCCATGTTATCATGCTCTCCTTAACCATTTCTTCCATTTTGAATTTGAATAAACAATTGTACATTTTGGGGAAATATAATAACATTCTTCAAATACCTGGAAAAATGCGACATAGGAAAAGATTAAAATCTATCTTCTACTACTTCAGAATGCACAATACAAAGTTGTGGTTTTAAGTTACAAGAAGGTAGATTCCAGTTGAACCTAACAGTAAAAGATGTTTGACAATAGAACTATAGGCCCCCCTTTCATAGGCAAAAGCTAGAGAGCCAGCAGACATTTTAGAATGGATTCATTTATTGAGCAGGGGATTGAACTTGGCCAGATTGGCTCCTTTCAACACTTTAGAAGATCAAGGTCAAATTGCATGGCTTTTCTCCAGTGATCATTTAGTAGACCCGGAAGCACTTTCCAACAGAAAACCCAGAAGCAACCAATTCAAAGCTCAATTCAAAGCTTTAATTCTCTAGATTGCAAATATTTCATCTGTGCAGTAAATTTTGGAATAATGGGGAAAAATCTACAGATTTGGGTGGACAGCCATAGTGAGTACTACAATTAAGTTGTTTATTCAATAATTGAGTATTAGCATTACAGGTTGAAGGGCAATAAATATGCTTCAGATTCTATATTTCCTATTGAAATCTGAGATTATTTTGGACATTTCTGTGATTTCCTCAATAAAATGTTCAATCAGATATTATTACCTTTATTGTCAGAGTACATGTGTACAATGAGATTGGCTGAGCCTCCCTTCATGCACCCTCCCTCAACACAACTCACAGTGAGGACAGAAGTCCTTTCAACAAGATGAATCAAATCAGCTGTTACAGCTTGCTCCAGATGGAAGAAATTGATATTTAGGACATATACATTATAGCTGTTGGGTTCTGTATTTGCAACTTTTTGTTAATGAGGAAGCAGTGAAGGTTGTGCTTCTTGAACTGTGTATCTTTGCTGGTCAATCTCTAAATGGTATATTGTTGCTTTCTTGGATTTGCATTGGGCTCTATCATGAATTTTTACAATACTCGTTGGGGTCTGCAACCTATCTGCAGGTTTACTCCCTGTTTTGTTATTTAATGTAGAATATAATGTTCTGTTTTGGGGTGTTTTTTAAGATTTTTTAATTGGAATTATGCATTTTAGTGACTTTGTGGCAGATTCAATGGGTACCAGCATGCTTTGTATTGCTTCCAATCTAGTATTATTTCATTTTGCTCAATCTAAGTGAGAATTTTAAATAACCAGATTAACTGCATCTCTATTAACTAATCTATTTTCTCTTTGATTGAATCTGCACCTCTCTTTTGTGTCTGACTGAACAATGTTTATTATCTTTAGGCCTAGAGAGGGGTTGAACTTTAAGCCTTTTTTGAGGCTGCTGACAAAACAGACTTTTCCTGCTTGCTAATCTTCCACTGCAATCTTAGTCTGATTTCCAGGAGGGTGCAAATAGAATCCTTGAAAACCTCTGTATGTGTGTGTGTGTATAATTTTTTTTACCAATTACAGTATCACTCTGTTCAGCTGTGATGTGCCTAGTGGTTGAGAGCTCTGCCTCTTTTGATGATAATCCAAATTATCTTTAAAAGAATTTATTTTATACTTTGTTTCTATCTGCTTATTGTTCCTGACATTGTGAGTAATTGTATGATTACAGATCCATTTTGTTGCATCAAATGTTGTCTGATCTTTGATCACATATAAATAAGTATGAGATGATCGTGATAATAATGCATTAAATTCAAAAGTTAGTGACTAGTATGAAAAAAAAGTTGGATTTTTTTTTTAATTACAAGAGAGTGTCTTTGAAGCCACCTGCACCAAGTGTTTATCTACCCCTCCATTTATTTATTCCACTGATTTTTCAAGCAGGTTCAGTGTTCAACATAGGCTGGGAAAACAGAATAGCAAGCAATGCAGTGAAATAATCTTTGCTCTGCAAGGATAGTGGTAAGAAACAGAGCATCTTATGGCTATATCCATAGCCACAGAATATATTTCAAATACGAAATTGCCTTGATAGAGTTCATTTTCAGAGAAGATAAAGACACTAAAGACAACTGACAGATTCCAGCTAATAAAAAATGCTGCCCAGCAGACAAAATGAGAAATGAATTAAGCTGACTGCTTTAAAAAAATGATTAAAAAGGGGCCATTCCTGCTAATGACTAGTCATGGTGCCTTATATAGAGACAAAAAAGCAACCAAGTATTTCTATGTATATTTCAGACCACCTGACTAGTGGCAATAAAAACAGCAGCAATCTTTAGAAATCTTTATGAAAGGACCTACATCTATCTTCAAAAGCCCTTCAAAAGCAAACAAAAAGGGAATGAGCAGTGGAGAATAGTTTCTAGGCTATGATTCTCAGTGCATATACCTTAGTTATCTATTTTAGAGAGAGAACTCTTAGCCTTCCTACCTATGAGTTTTTTTACATGCCATTTTTCTCTTATATATTGTTTTTAATATACTTGCCTATTTGCAACAGCTACATGAAGTATCAAGGGTCTGTTAATAATACATGAATAAACAAGTTGGAAATAGGCAACTCTTTCTAAAAGTATGTCTGAGAATGAAATGCTTGCCACACAGCCAATTACATCTAAAGCAGAATCAGATAACAGATAATCAGAGTTGGAAGGGACCTTGTAGGTCCTCTAGTCCAGGGGTCCCCGGACCGGTACCAGTCCATGGATAATTTTTTACTGGGCTGCAAAGCTTGGGCACTGCCATCTTGTTTCGATGGCACTTCCGGGTTTTTGGTTGCTTCCGGGTTTTCTGTTAGAAAGTGCTTCCGGGTTTTCGGCTGGAAAGCGGCGTTTGGGTGCTGAAGGAATCCTCATGCCTTAGTTTTGTTGAAGGGGGGGGGGGCGGCTTCGAATGAAGAGCCGTCCCAATGGGCGTGGAGTCTCGCGTTACTCAGGTACTGGTCCGTGGAAGAATGAATAATTGTGAAACCGGTCCCTGGTACAAAAAAGGCTGGGGATCACTGCTCTAGTCCAACCCCCTGCCCAAGCAGGTGACTTCTGAGGGCAAGCTGTTCCATTGGTTGACTGTTTTCACTGTCAGAAAGTTTCTCCTTATTTCCAGATTAAACCTCTCCTTGATCAATTTCCATTCATTATTCCTTGTCTGGCCTTTGGGTTCTTGAGAAAATAGCTTGACCCCTTCCTCTCTGTGGCAGTCCCTCAGATATTGGAAGACTGCTATGATGTCTCCCCTGGTCCTTCTCTTCACCAGATTAGCCATGCCCCAGTTCCTGTAACTGTTCTTCATATGTTTTAGTCTCCGGAATCATCCAGGTTGCTCTTCTCTGTACTTTTTCTGGAGTCTCAACATCATTTTTTATAGTGTTGTGACCAAAGCTGAATGCAGTACTTTAGGTGTAGTCTTACTAAGGCTTTATAAAGTGATATTAGTGCCTCCCTTGATCTTGACTGTATCCCTCTGTTAATGCAATTTAGGATTGCATTAGCTTTTTTGGCGGCGGCTGCACACTGCTGACTCATATTTAGCTGATTGTCCACTAAGACTCCAAGATCCCTCTTGACAGTTACTTCTATTGAGCCTGGTTTCACCCAGTCTATATGTGTACTTTTGGTTTTTCTTGTCTAACTGTAGGATTTTACTTTTCTCTACATTGAATTTCATTTTGTTAAATATGTTAAATATTTAAATATATTTAAATTGTTAAACATGACCCAGTGACAGACCCAGTCTGTCAAGTTCCATCATGGAAGGTCCCACAGAAGCAGATCACTCAGAAAGGAAATACGAAAACAGCTTTTTCCAAATTTAACACAACATAGAAAAAAAGCTCTATTTTTACCTACTGGACTAAAGTACAGCAGAGAAATAGATAAACTAGCAGTCTATGGTGCAGGGGAGGAGTGAACTGAAGAAATAGTGGGTGCAGATGTACAACTGAAGCTCTGCCCCCTTTCAGTGCACTTCACACAAACATAAAAATGAGCTGAATTTTTGTACAATTGTACCTGCCATCTTGACTTTTTTAAAAAACCCACTTCCTGTAAACACCCCAGGTCTTTAAAAGAGCTGCCTAGCCTCTCTTGATTATTTCATTTTAGTTCAGCTCAATCATACAAATGGCTTGAGAGTCTAAAAGACATGAACGTTAAGCCCCTGTCACACAGCACCAACGGATGGAAAGAGGATGTAAAACGGAGAGAAACACTTGCCATCCATTCGTTAACGCGATGCATCTGTTCTGTACTCACTGCGTCCGTTTTTCATACTCTCTATCCGTCCAACATCCGTCTACTGACATTTCATCCGCTCAAAAAGTTTTGAGCTGCACAAAACTTTTTGAGCGGAAAATGTATCCAACACGTCCGTTCTACATCCGCTACGCATATGGGGAATATCTGTTATACGTCCATCGTCATCCGTTACACATCCGCTATATTCGCTAGGCATCCGCTGCACATCCGCGCAACTCGCATCTGCTCCAGCGGAAAACGGACACAGGGAGGAAGCGAAATGGACGCGGAACGGACACGCAGCATTAGTAGCATGGATGTAGAAAGGATGAAAGCGGATGCAGCTCGCATACAAAGCATTAAAACGGAAAAAACATTCGTATAGGGGACGTATCTCGGATATTTAGGATGTCTGCAGGATGCCTAGAGGATGCAAAAGGACACCTAGCGGAAAACCTATATTTCCTATAAAAAGGGGGAGAAATCACCTGGATCTCACTTTCAGTCCAGCAGCCCTGTGGTGCAGACCTCTTCAGCCTTCATCTGGCTCTTGCTCTTCCACAGCATCCAGTCATCTCCACCATGGATCATCACAGACTCCTTTTGGTAGCCGCCATCGTTCTACAACAGTGTGAAGCCCTCTACAGGCTCTTTCACCCTCTACAGGCTCTTTCTGCAGCACCAGCAGCACCAGCAGCACCAGCAGCACCAGCAGCACCAGCAGCACCAGCAGCACCAGGAGCAGTGCCAGCAGAGTAAGCACCAGCAGAAGCACCAGCACCAGGAGCAGCACCAGCAGAAGCCCCAGCACCAGCAGAGTCAGCCCGAGAAGCAGAAGCCCCAGCAGAAGCAGAGTCACGGCCAAGGGATGGGATGGTGGCCCTGTCCTTCTTGCCAGGGCTGGCAGCAGATGGCACAGACTTCCTCTTCTTCCCCATGGTTGTTGGCTGGAGATGTGTCTTGCAGCAGGTCTTTCCTCTGAATGGTGACCTGCTTGTGTGCTGCATCCTTTTATATCCGCGGGGCTGACACAATGCATCCTTCCCGCATGCGCAGTGAACGCTTTGCATCCGCTAGGCATCCACTAGGCATCTGCTAGGCGTCCACTCTGCATCTGAGTCATCCGCTCGGCATCCGCTCTGCATCCGCTCCTTCTGCTGCGCGTCCGCTTCGCTGTGCTCCTCCAGAAGCCCTGCGGATGTGCCATCTGCTTCCATCCGCTAGGCTTCCATGGAGCATCCGCTTTACATCCTGGCTACATCCTCTCCCCGTCCGTTCCTTTCCATTGTTGTCCGCTCTGTTTATGCAAATTTGGGGCACTTTTGAGAGCGGATAACAACGGATGGAAAATTGTCTCGTCCGCTATGTCCTTTTTACATACTTTTTGCATCCGTCGGCCTATGTGACAGGCCCTTTACTTTGAAAGACATGAATAACTCAAGCAGTGAATTACTGGTTCCTTTTATGTAATAATGAAATAAGCTAGCAACAGCTTGATTAGCTAACTTAGCATTCACTAGTGAATATGAATCTTAGAATTAGAGATAATGAAGATATAAATGTCAAGAACAGTAGAAAAAAATAATAGGAATATGGAGGATTTTCTAATCAGTGTCACTCTGAGTGATACCTAGAGTATTTTGAGGCCTAGAGCAGAGTTCCCCAACCTTTTTGGGTTGGTGGACTGGAGTGGGAGGAAGAGGGAAAAGGGGATTTTTTTTGGAAGGGCAGGCACATGCATGCATTCGTGCATGTGTCTGCACAAACACCCATTGTTCATGAGAGTGGGGCTGCAAGTGCCCATAACAACACTCCTACAAGTTTGGCTGTGACGCTTGCAGCAGCGCTCATATTAGTGGGGCACACAAGCAGGACAGCAAATGTCTGCGACGCTTGTGGTGATGCTCGTTTGAGTTGGGCTATTACGCGGACTGGTGGCCAAAAGGCCGCAGCCCACAGAGTGGGGGACTCCTGGCCTAGAGGTTGGTGAATGGTTTCAATCTCTCTTGCTGTTTTGCTGTTTTAACATTACCAGTGTTAAGCAGCAAAACAGCAAGACAGATTGAAACCACTCACCACCCTCTAGGCCAGGAGTCCAGGGAAAAATAAAAATAAAAAGGCAGATGATTTGTAACAGAACCATGACTGACCTCTGGCATTTCCTTTGCTGTGTGAAATGCTGAGAGGCGTCATGCACATCCTGTGCTTTCTTTGTCTTAGCCAATGCACTTGTGTCAATGCACACACACATTCTTTCATGCACACTTGTACAGGGTGTAGTTTTTGTTGCAAGCTGTGCAAACATATTTCAAGATTGCTCTCCAATTTAAAAAAAAATCCAATTATTGAAAACTACCTCCTGTCTGAGAGGGGATAGGAGCTGCATAGGCAACAGAGAGCAGGACAAGGTGGTGGAGTTTGATTCTGGCATGGCTGTAATCAAATTGTTACATTCAAGTCTGTGCCAAATCTTTGGCTAGATCAACCCAATTTGAAGGAGCACAATACAGTACAGCAAAAGGGAGTCTTGTTTAAGTTATCCTGGTATCAGTACAGACTTTGGCAAATATAATATGCTCCATCCGACTAAAGTGCTTTTTCCTCACTTTATAGTTGCAATTTCATTGGTTAGTTTGATCTGAGAGAAAATGACCAGCTAATGAACTTTCATGGTCGAGGGTGGACTTAAACCTGAATTTCCCCAGGATCTGTCCAGCATACCTTGACCTTTTTACCATGCTGGCTATTATATCCATTTCCTTTCATAATTGTTCCCAAATGTTGAAGAATTATATATTGCAACTGTTCTTTTCTAATCTGCAAATCTAATCAGGAATCTACAAATGAAATTGAGAACTTTGGTTGGCAGAATAATAATAGTGTCTCAGTGTAAAATCCTTCTGAAGAGAATATTTATGCTCTGTGGATTTGTAGAGCATTGACTTCTGGGAGAATGAAAATACAAGTGAAACATTTAAATATGAATGAGAGGCAAATAGATATGGAAAGGGGTATAGATATTAGAAGTCAGAAGTAACAACTTAAATAATTTATTATATACATAAATACATATAAATGTATGTGTATGAAAGTTATTTTATTTTATTATTTTAAATTTGTAATATTTTCTGGCATTGTTTAAGATTTCAGAATATGTAAGATAGATCTTGTTTAAAGATTATTGCACTGGTACAAAAATCCATCTTTATAGAAAAGCAATTTAGAAATAGCAATTTTATTTAGCAAAAATAAGTTCAGTCCTTGGAATGTGGGCTGCAATAAGATTAACTTTTAAATATAGCGGATGGAGAAAGGAAAGGCAATTATAGAAGATAGTAAGCTTGAAGTTTCTGTACTTCAGATTATATATTTCTCTGAGCAGGGAATAATAGTTTTATTATGCACTTAAAACTAACTGCAGTGCAGACACACTATAAAACAATCCTTGCTATAATAGCATATTACAGTCAATTATGTGGTCCCAGATATAAATTTGTAGCTAATCCTGGGATTATGCCTGCAATCCTTCTGAAGTTTGAAAAAAGAATGTTCCTGGTTTTATCGAATTGATTCCCTCAAAGTTGCTGTCTGCTCTTCCATGAATGGTGGCCAGGGTCGGGGAGCTGCAAGAGGTCCCTTATGGGCCATCCAATATGAAAAATGGTCATTCTACCGCTTGTGATCTGCTTACACTTTTGCTTATATCATTAGCAAAAAAAAAATACAAGTATATGAATTGCTCACACATTGTGTTGGGGAATTGCCAGTAGGCTGGAGGCAGGGGTCAAGGAAGGACCTCGCTTGGATTTGTTGCACAGCCAAAAATGGCATAAGCATGACCTTCCCCCAATCCATGAAGCCTTAGCTCAGAGGTGGTATTCAGCAGGTTCTGACCAGTTCTGGAGAACTGGTAGTGGAAATTTTGAGTACTTCGGAGAATTGGGAAACCAAGCCAGTCCCACAGAAGCCAGTCCTGGGAAACCAAGCCTACAGAACCGGTAGTAAAAAAATTTGAATCCCACCACTGCCTTACCTGGTCAATTCTTATATCATAGGTGACAAAAAATAAAGTTACAGTTTGAGACTATTCACGAATGGTTCTGGTTGCTTGAGTCATTGGGATAATAAGAACTTCCTATTAATCTCTTCAATTAATGACTGAGTAAACAAGTACTTTCCTCCTCAATCTTTCAAAATGTGCTCCCTCTAATAGTCTCTGCCAATGTTTCCTGAAGTTGGCTGCTGGTTGTAAGTCTTTAATTTGCTTTATTCCTCTCTTTGTTAGCATCTTTTTTTCTTGAGTTAGAACACCAAAGTGCTTCTTATCTTGTTCTTACAGGCAAACTTCCAACACTTCACATTATATTGATTTTGCTGCTCGACATTACTCTGGGACCCTTTATGTCTTCTATTCCTCTTGCTCACTAGGAATCTCTCTGCCACTAGGGAAGAGCCTCTCTGCTTCTTCCTGTGATTTTTTTTCCTCTTGCCTTTTCTCTCCCACTTTTTCCATCCCAAAGTATGTTTCCCAGCATTCTCTTTGCCGTCTCCCAAACTAATTGTCTTTTTTTATTCTGTCCTCTTTCTATTGCATGATTTTAGAACTAGTTAAACTATAACTTACTGTCAGTATCCCTGCAGTAAAATTATCCAATTTCTGTTTACCTGTTACCCATTTTTTTTGATGTGCCCTACAATGTACCAATTGAGTTTATAATTTTAATGGTTCCATTCTCCACAAGCCACTGGGTTGCGCTTATAACTCACATGCAATAAACAGTTTCTAAACTAAAAGGTCCATGACATAAACTGATATTAATCTCTATGGATTAAAAAAAGGTAAATATTTATTTGTTTTTAAAGCCACTGTACAGAAACCCATGATAAAGTACTTTAGAACATTTTGGAAACATTTTAAATGTTCAGATTCCAAGCATAATTTTGGTGGAACTCTATTCCGAAGAACCCCTATATCTCAGTCCAATCAATTTGTACTGTTTGCACTAATTTCCAATGGTGTAACAAATGACAATTGCGATAACATTTAGACTTATATACCACTTCATAGTGCTTTACAGTCCTCTCTGAGAGGTTTACAGAGTCAGCATATTGCCCTCAACAATCTGGCTCCTCATTTTGCCCACCTCAGAAGGATGGAAGGCTGAGTCAGCCTGAGTCTGGTGAGATTTGAACTGCCAAATTGCAGTCAGCTGGCAGTCAGCAGAAGTAGCCTGCAGTACTGCACTCTAACCACTGTGCCACCATGGCTCATAACTAGAAGTAGGTGCAAAAAAGTGTCAACTTTGTAACACTTAGTGGAAGTGGATTGATCATCTAGATTCTTTTCAGTTTGGTTTCAGGACTGGACATGGGACAGAGATGGCACTTCTGGATGATCTGTTTTGAGACTTAGATGAAGATAGTGCGCCTTTTGTCATTTTGGATCTCCCAGCAGTTATCAATGCTACCGACTCTTGGGTTTTACTAGAATATGTATAAGAGTTGGAGATTGGAAAATCTGTTCTGCTCCTTCCTTAAGGGATAGTTTCAAATAGTTGGGGTAGGGGAGGGAGGAAAAGCGATTTTTGTGGCTTTTAATGTGTGGAATTTCAGAGGGGCTGGTACTCTCTTCCCTGCTTTTAAACATTTATATGGAGCCATGAGTTAAGTTCATCTTTTGATTTGGGGTGCAGAATCACCAATATGATGCCTTTCAAAATTTACTTTATACCTTGAGTCATAGGGAAATGCTGTGGATGTCCTTAGAGCTTGGAGGCTGTAAGGGTCTGGATGGAAAGGAACAGAAAACCAAACCCAAATAAGATGGAGTTACTGTCTGTACATTGAAGTTCTCTGTTGAGTCTCCTGTTGTCTCTGGATGGGCAGACCTTCCCTTGAAAGAGGAGGTTGCAATTTGGGAGGTCCTTATAGACTCACAGCTCTTGCTAAAACAGCAAATGGATGCAAGGCTAGAGGGGACTTTACCTAGCTTTACTGCTTAGCCAATTGTGAACCTGTCTGATGTAGAAGTATCTGACTGTAGTCACTTATACTTTGATCATCACTCAAGTAAACTGCTGCAATGGACTTTACATGGGATTACCCTTAAAGACTGTCCAAAACTGGAATTGTTCAGAATGTGAAAGGCCACATTCTGGTTATTGGTTTTAGGAGAAAATATAATACCAATCCTGTGGTCCTGCACTGGTTGATAATTTATTTCCAGGTAAAAGGTTTAAAGTCTCGGTGTTGACCTATAGAACCTTCATGATTTGGCACCTACTTATCTGAAGGACTGCCTTCTCTAACCCAAAGACAATCAATGTAGGCACATCCAAACTGAAAGTCTGCCTCGGCAATTAATTGGAAAGAGATGCTCACATCATGTTATTCAGGGCGGGGACAGGCAAATGTGAAAATTGTCAGAATATATGCATAATTTGTAATATAAAATTAAGAGGGCTTAGGAGAGGAGTGTATGTAGAAACAGTGTTGGACTCAAAATTGAGATCTAAGGAAATCCTGAATTAAATGAGAATATAATGTGAGATAGCCTGGAAAAAAGATAGTATTAGCATAATTACGTTGTCACTTTAATAAATTTTGAAGTTTTCCTTTCTTAGCAACGTACAGTTTGGGAATATTAATTTCCTTGTAACAGTTAGCCATATTGATACTGTCTCTTCTTCTATTTTAATTGCTGATTATGTTTCTGATCTTCATGTCTTGATTTCCTACTATGCTGGCCTGGCTTTCTTTTCCAGATAATGACATTTATTATACAAATCTAGCTCATTGGAAAATTGCTTGGTTGACAGTTTAAGCCCATGTCACACTGAACCAATGGATGCAAAGAGGATGTAAAACGGACAAAAAACCTTGCCATCTGTTGGTTAACGCGATGTATCCGTTCTGTACTCACTGCCTCTGTTTTGCTTCCTCTCTATCCGTCCAGCATCTGTTTATGGACGTTTCATCTGCTCCAAAAGTTTTGGGCTGCCTAAAACTTTTGCGCGGAAAATGTATCCAGTTTGTCCGTTCTGCATCTGCTACGCATCCGCTACGCATCCGCTACGCATCCGCTATGCATCCATTGCGCATCCGCGCAACTCCATCCGCCCAGACGCAGGGAGGAAGTGGAACGGATGCAGAATGGATGCAGAACGGATGCAGAACGGATGCCTAGTGTATGCAGAACGGAAACAAAGCGTTTAAAACGGAAAAAACGTTCGCAGAGGGGACCTATCTCGGATATTAAGGATGTCTAGAGGATGCCTAGAGGATGCCTAGAGGATGCCTAGTGGAAAACCTATACTGCCTATAAAAAGGGGGAGCAACTCGCGTGCATCGCACTTTCAGAACAGCAGCCCAGCGGTGCAGACCTCTGCAGCCTTCATCTGCCTCTTCCTCTTCCACAGCATCCAGTCATGTCCACCGTGGATTGTAACAAAGTCCTTTCGGCAGCCACCATCGTTCTGCAACAGTGTGAAGCCATCTGCAGGCTCTGTGAACACTACTGCGAGAAGAAAAGGAGCCACCCAAAAAGAGTCTGGGTCCGAAGATGGTTTGCCAGAACAGCAGAGGACGGATTATACAACAAGCTGATGGTAGAGCTCAGGAGCGAAGACCCTTGTGCATTCCAGAACTTCATGAGGATGCCGCCAGCCATGTTTGACGAAGTTGTGGAGTGGCTGAGACCCAGGTTGACCAAGGCAAACACCAACTTCCAGCCCAGCCTGGACCCTGGGCTGAAGGTGGCACTGACTCTGCGGCACCTGGCCTCCGGGACCACGTACAGGAGCATGCAGTACGCCTGGAGGGTGCCACACAACACCATCAGCATTGTGGTCAGAGAAGTGGTGCAGACCATCATTGAAGAATACCTGGAGGAGCTCCTCCAGTGCCCCTCCACTGAAGAAGGATGGAAGAAAGTTGCAGAGCAGTGGTATCAGAAGTGGAACTTCCCCCACACCGTTGGAGCCATAGATGGCAAGCACATGGCCTGCAAAGCTCCAGCCAAGTCAGGGTCCACTTATCACAACTACAAGGGCTTCTTCAGCATCATCCTCTTCGCCATGGTCGATGCTGATGACAGGTTCATGTACATCGATGCTTCAGGCAACGGCTCCTCTTCAGATGCCCAGGTATACAACGCCAGTCACCTCAAGGAGGGGCTGGAACGTAACCTCATCGTGGGCTTCCCAGATTCAGACCCCCTGCCCAACGACACACAAGATGTGCCCTACTTCATCGTGGGGGATGACGACTTCTCCCTCACAACCTACCTCATGAAGCCCTACACCTCCAGACTCCTCACCCGTGAAGAGAGGATCTTCAACTACAGGCTGTCCAGGGCAAGGCGGGTGGTGGAGAACGCCTTTGGCATCCTGGCCAACAGGTTCCAGGTACTTCTCACCAACATGCAGCATTGCCCACAGACCGTGAGGAGGATCATGGAAGCTTGCTGCATCCTGCACAATCTCATGCGCACCCGCTACCCAGTCTTGCAGAACAGGCTCGTGGACCTCCAGTAAGGCAATGGGGACATGGAGCCTGGGGAATGGAGGCAAGGGCGAAACCTGATCGACACTGAGGATGTGCAAGGCCCCAACAGAGCCTCACATGAAGCGAAGAAGCAGCGCAACCTCCTGAGACACTGGTGCAACTCCCCAGCTGGAGCGGTGGAGTGGCAAGACAGGATGGTAGATGCTTAATGGATGCTGCCTTCAGCCTGTCTCATCACACGGCTGAGATTGGGCCATGTATGTTTGGTTGGCCTACAATGAACAGGGCATTTAATAAAGAGTTGTGTTTATGTTGACATGTGTGGATAATTATTACATTATTATTGATAATAAAGGGACGTAGGTATGGCACCTGGGAGGGTGGACCATACAGTCCCACTATGCTTGCACTGGAGGTTTATCTATCCCATAGCTATTACCCATCCCAAAGGTATCCCTGCCCATCCCACTGCTATCTCAACCCATCCCACTGCTATCTTAAGTCATCCCACAAGCATGCAAAGGCTTAAACCATTTCTAAAAGTTTCCAGCAAGACTTTATTAAAAAAAAGAAATGAAGCAAGTGTGTGAATCAAAAATAGACTTTATTAACAACAAGCTATAAAACAAAAATGAGTCTCTGGCACTCCTCTTGGTCGCTCAGTCTCAGGGGTGAAGGGTGCAGGTGCTGTGGAGGTGGCTGGTGCTGGAGTGCTTGTCATCAGCTCCTCCAGAAGCAGAAGCAGCAGAAGCCCCAGCCCCAGAAGAGCGAGCCCATGCTGCAGAAGCCCCAGCAGAACCAGAGTGAGGGCCAGGGGGCGGGATGGTAGCCCTGTCCCTCTTGCCAGGGCTGGCAGCAGATGGCTGAGGCTTGCTGTGCTTCCGCATGGTTGTGGGGTTGCTGGCTGGCAGGGAGGCTGGCAGGAACCAAGGCTGGCAGGAAGGCTGGCAGGGAGGCAGGCACCAAGGCTGGCAGGAAGGCTGGCAGGGAGGCAGGCACCAAGGCTGCAGGAAGGCTGGCAGGCAGGCAGGCACCACGGCTGGCAGGAAGGCTGGCACCAAGGCAGCACCAAGGCTGTCAGGGAGGCTGGCAGCAAGGCTTGCAGGAAGGCAGGCACCAAGGCTGGCAGGCAGACTGGCTGGCAGCAAGGCTGGCAGGCAGGCAGCCAGCAAGACTGGCAGGGAGGATGGCAGGGAGGCTGGCAGCAAGGCTGGCAGCAAGGCTGGCAGCAAGGCTGGCAGCAAGGCTGGCAGGCAGACATGTAGGCAGGGCAGGCAAGGCAGCCAATCCATCCGGCAGCAGGTCTTTCCTCTGAATGGCGACCTGCTTCCGACCTGCTTCCCCCCCGCATGTGCAATTAACGCCAGGCATCAGCTAGGCTTCCACTGTGCATCTGCTGTGCATCCGCTGTGCATCCGCTTCATCCGCTCGGCATCCGTTCTGCATCCGCTGTATCCGTTCTGCGTCCACTTCGCTGAGGCCCCCCGGAAGCCCTGCGGATGTGCCATTCACTCCCATCCATTTCCATCCGCTAGGCTTCCGTTCCGCATCCGCTTTGCATCCGCCCTGCGTCCTCCCCGCGTCCGTGTTACCCCCTCCGCTTATGCAAATTTTAGCCCCTTTTGAGAGCGGATAACAACGGATGGAACATTTTGCTCGTCTGCTGTGTCCTTTTTGCATCCGTTGGGCAGTGTGACATGGGCTTAAAAGATCTCCAAGGCCCCTTCCAACTCTGTAATTCTGTGGTCTAGAGGGGGTTAGGATATCTCTTAGATTTTAGACATTTTCAATCATAAGTTACTGGCACCCCTAAGGTAGTGGTGGGATTCAATTTTTTTTACTACCAGTTCAATGGGCATGGCTTGGTTGTCATGGCAGGGGAAGGATACTGTAAAATCTCCAATCAGAGGTGGTATTTACCAGTTCTCCAAATTACTCAAAATGTCCATTAATGGTTCTCCAGAACTGGTCAGAACAGGCTGAACATCACCTCTGCCCTAAGGTTAAAAAAACAACCCTATTCCCATGCATATTTGTATTCTGAATAGATGGAAGTTTCCCTCCCAAGACATCCTTCACATCTCTCCACACACAGGATTCTTTCATACGATAAAAATAAAAAAGAGTAATTCAGTTGCAAGAGCCAGGTTGGGCTTTTTAAAATCAATTTACAGTTTGTTTACTGCTCCACAGAAAATGTAAACGTTTTTTTAAAAAAGATTTAATGCTTCTGCAGAGAAATCAATGCTTTGAAATCCAGAGTTAATTTTATCAGCTATTAATACTTCTGCTGTCATTTTGCAAAAATCAAGTAAAAATAAATCCAAAAGTATGCCTATTTTCTAGCTTTTAATTATCGCTGCTCGGATATCTATTTTACTTCTAATACTAAAATCTACACTTTCCCCTTAATTTATGAACATTACCAGAGGTGGTATTCACCATTTCTGGAGAACCAGTAGTGGAAATTTTGAGTAGTTCAGAGAACCAGCAAATACCACATCTGACTGGAGATTTTACAGTATCCTTCCCCTGCCCACCAAGGCACGCCCATAGAATGGGTAGAAAAAACAAATTGAATCCCACCACTGAACATTACACTATCCAGTGTGTAATTCTGCTTAAGAAACCCCAGTTAAGGTGTTGAATTATTGCCACAGGAAACCCATAGAGATTCATTGGCTGATTTCATGCTACTTCCCTACCTCACAGGGCTCTCTTGCTGTGTGGAGAAAGTACTGTAGAGGACAACATTTTATGTATGTCATGTTGAGATTAGAAGGAAATGTGAAACATTAATCTTTCATTTTCTTCTGTTCAATTATGTCCAATTGTAGGAATTGCTTGGATAAGTCCCTGCAGATTTCTTGGCAAGGTTTTTTAGAAATGGTTTTCTAATGCCTCCTTCCTAGGGCTGAGAGAACGTGACTGGCCCAAAGGTCACCTAGCTGGCTTTGTGTCTGTCTAGAAGGATTATAATTCACATTCTCCCAGTATAGCCTTAACCGCTATACCAAACTGGGATATTAAACTAACAAATAATAACAGTAATGCTACACATACATACTTCAACTTTTTAAAAATATGCTATTCTTTTTAATAAGAATTAGGAATATGCCATCCCTATGAATAGCAGTGATTGGAAACGTTTATTTATTGATTTAATAAACCAGGAATTGGAACTGTGTCCGGTACTGTATATATGTTTTATCCTTATATTTAAAAAAAAATCCCATTTTTTTAAACATACATATACATATATTACATGAGATTGGCAGAATTTCATATTGTGGTCTTCTAAAAATATAGTTAAAATTAATTCTGAAGTTTCACAGTTGACTTAACTTTTATCACAAATCCTGGGGCAGGGTAATTTTTGGCCCTACACTGATACTGGGTGTCAGTATAGGGCAGTTTAAAATGTCTGGATTATTGTTCTACTTTGTTTATGTTTTAATGTATATTGTTTAGAGTTGTGTCAGCAGTTGAGGCAGTTTATAAAGCAAGGAGTAAATAAATATGTAGGGATATTGCCAATTCTATATCCCCAATTCCTTAAATAAATTAACATTGAGTATCTGTTGGCACCATTTTAAAATACAATAAAATTCGTAAGAACAAAGTATTCATGCGTTAGAAGATTAGCGTTCATTGGTAACTTCAGGAAGCTAATAAACTTAATACAGTATATCTGCATGTAAATCTTCCTTATTCTCCAAAGGGGGCTCAGAAAATTACTGCTAATCAGTCTTCTAATTGTGTAGCCTTTGAAGACTGTAGCCTTGTAGCCTTTGTAGCCTTTGAAGCAGTTTATCATAGATGGATACACTCATAATTTCCACACCAAAATCATAAGTCATGTGTAATTGTTACGGTCCTCACAAATCTGAAGGATAATTCACTTATATCCACTTTTATAGCCTGCAAAATCAGCTTCTTTTCATTCATTCATTCATTCATTCATTCATTCATTCATTCATTCATTCAGTCCCTCATTCATTCATTTTTATTCCAGTATTTATAAGGCTGTTTAACTCAAACAATGTGACTTTGGAAGACACACCACACAATTTCAGCCCTCCTCCCAAAAAAATGAAAAAAAAAATCATTCAAGCCATAATTAAGAAAATCCCACATATAAAATGTTGAACTGAAAAGACAATGAAAACAAATTAATGATATTCGGTGAACTTGATCTGATCAGAAAGATTTAATGAGTCAACAGATCTCATCTGACCTATATGTGCTTCTCATGTTAAATAAGGGAAGATTGTGCTTTTATTGTAGACAATGAATTGGATGAAATTTTGGGTGAATTCTTGGCTGGGCTTTGCTGTTTCTAAAGTTCTGTATGAAACTCTCAGGTCAGATTGTCTTGGTTCAGGTTGTACACAGCTTGCAAAATGCTAATGGAAAAAGCTTTTCCTTTCTATGATGATCTTTAACTGGGTTTAGTCAACAGACCTTCATATTAGGAGGGAGGGTTACCATTTGTAATTTTGGGGCCATATGCTTCCCCACTTTATATCTTGCACTCTCAAACACTAGGTTATCAAAATAACTAGTCACTTAATGGCACTTATTCAATGGCAAGAAAGAGAGCAACGTAGTCATAATATGAGAAGAACAATGTCCAAACTGCCACGAGCAATTATGAATATATTGGAGAAGTCACACATTACTTTTCATTTTGTCATGGAGACTGCACGTCACGCTCTACTTCCTCTCTCATTCTCTTTTATTTGCATTTGGAGAGACAAAAATAATAGTTATCTAGCATGCAAAAAGTTGTTTTTTTAAAAAATATAATCTTTAAACATCTCTTGTAGGCACAGTTGCAACTATTAATTCTCCCCAAATAATTCAGCAGGAAGCATAGCTCAATAATTTTTCTGCTGGAAGTCCTATTGCTTGCAGCCAGCATTTTATTTGCAGTTCAACCATGAATTTAGTTCATTCACTTGTTAATCTTGCTGACTTTTTCCTTTTTCCCATTTCTAAAATGTATATCTATCTTTGATAAGATAGGCAAGAGGAACAGGAATGCCTGTTCAAATCCTTACTGCTAGCTGGAAGCTAATTGAATTTCGGTAATATAATGATATTGTTTTATGGTGTGAGCATGTGAAGAACACAGTGGTTTGTTCCTCTAAACAGCATGGTACCTGCAATTGCTCAAAGTCTTGACATGGCTGCTTTGAGGATGTTGGAATGGTTAGCTATGCAAAGTAAAATAGTGAATGATTTGCACAGTCCTAGCCTCCCAGAGATTTTGATTTTTCCTACAAATTTCATCTGGTTTCCTGCAGTAAGCAATATCCATTCTCTGCATCGGCTCAGCCTGACCTCAACCTCCCTTGTCTCCTTTTCTTGGTAAAGAGAATGAATGTGCATGTGCTCCAAGTGCCTACCATTAAACATTGCTGTCTTGCGGGATCAAGGAAGCATGCCTTTTTGTGCCCCCCCACCCTGTGGGACAGCATCCTCCAGAGATAAGGATGGCACCCTCTCTCTTAGGGTTCCAGAAAGCCTTGAAAACCTGACTTTAATGCCAGGTCTGAGGTTGTTATTTGTTCAGTAACCCCTGTTTTATTTTGTTGATTTCATTCTCTGTTAAATTATTGGGAGTGGGGGTCTGTTTGATTTAATGTTTTCAGCTGCTTTTATGTTTTTTTCTGTATGCTGCCCAGAATCCACTGGAGTTGAGTGGCCAATAAATTGAGTGGCCAGAAATAAATAAAGGTCCAGTTAGTCATAGCTATTAGTTTTGGAGGTCTTTGAAGCCCTCAAACAAACTTAAGATGAGTTACTTTTAACTGCTACAGAATCTTAGATTTGTGCAGTCTGCAAATTTGGAAGGATTTTGACCTGTGAATCTTTGCAATTATGAAGTTTGAGGTTCTACATTGGTAACTTCTTAAATATTCTGATAAAATTTATTGCATCATGGTATTATTGCATGTTAAACCAGCAAAGGCAAATCCAATCCAAAAATTTAGTTGACTAATTGTTATAAGCTTCAGTTTGCTTACCTAATGATTGGTTTATACAATGTGCTGAGCCCAAATGAATCAAATCATATCGTCACTTAATATGATATATGAATCCGTTGAGCAAATTAGACAATTATTGTTTTTCAGTTGATTTGAAACTTGTCCTGCATGCTTGGAGCTAATTTCTGCTATCCCTGAAGATCATTCAGCTGAAAAACTTTTAAGTTGTTTCCAGTATAAATTTTCAAGGCTTGGTCCTTATAATATTTTGGCAGCTCAATGCTATTTAATAACTTGCAATGTTATGATCCAAATAAGTTTAATAGTCCTTAATTCCCCCTCCCCCCTACTGTTTTGCATCGAGCAGCAGCATACATGCTTTCATATTAAATGGACTTGAAAGTGGCTTAAATATCCAATTGCAAAGGGCTTCAGAGATAAGAATGTTAGAGCACAGTTGATCAGAATAAATGATTGCTGCTAACTTTATTAATTCTCTAAACTTGTAGAAAATGAAAAAGAATGCTAGGTTCAGCATAATTGAAGATAGCTGCTTTGATGTTTCTGAAACAAATCCTTGACAGAATATTTTTTCAAAAGTCTTTTCATGATTTCCTGTTTGATTCAATATCTTGACCACTTTGCTTGCCTGCAAATTTTAGTGATATTCAGTTGGCAGTAAATTATGACTCTTGTGCTGTGTTGTCCTCTTTAGAAAAAAGAACAACAGCTCCCAAAGCAATTATCTTTCTATCACTATACACTGAACTACTGGCTAACCATGCTTTCCAAGTCTGTCTTGGTGCCAGCCATTTGTAAACATATTCAAATTTATATCTCTTATAAATGTAAATTTGTACCTGTTCTTTTGATGCACTTAAAAAACTCTTAATTCAAATTGAGCCATTTTCTGCAGAAAGTTCCAAGGTTTACATTTACCATGACTTTAATCTACAGTAGTAAATCGATGTTTATCCAGGCCATGAGTCACAAAGAATATTTCACTGTTCTTGATAAAGAACAATAATATGTAGTAATCCATGGAGTCAACCCTGTTCTATTATGCCAAATTTCTGACATCCTTTTAAAACTAGGTTTTAAAGGCCTCAAATATTTATGGGAGTAATATATTTTCTGTTTTTGTTATAAAAAGTTTTTATTTTTTAAGACAATCATATACAAACAAAACATAAAAACATAGAACCATCTTTCATTTTGTATACATACAATGTGTCAGTTGGTCACAAATGTTTCGTTATCCTTTTGTAGTCATTACTCACAATTTATATCAATTTTCACATTGTCAAACTAACATATGCTTATATATTTATCAGTATTAATCATCCATGACTAAACTATTTATTCCATCATTTTATACGAGACATTCCAAATTTTATTTTAAAATTTATATTATACTTCCATCCAATGGTTTTATATATATATTATATTTTATATCAATCTATTAAACTTCTATTTCAAAATTATCTAGTCTATTACATTACCATGTCTTTCTGTCCAACCATTGATAAAACAAATCCCATATCATATAAAATTGTTTATCTTCTTGTTCTCTAATTTCAAATGTCAATTTACTCATTTCAGCACAGTCCATAATTTTTTAATAACTTCCTCCTGCATAGATATTTTATCATTTTTTTCAATTATTAGCAAATACAATTCTAGCCGCTCTTAAAACATTTACAATCAAATATTTCAGCTCTTTTTTGTATATTTCCAGTATAATTCCCAATAAAAAGATCTCTGGTTTAAAGTCTATATGTTGTTTTATCATTTTTTCCTACCATGTGTGGATTTTAGTCCAATATTTTTTTGCATCTGAGCACATCCACCACATATGGTAAAATGAACCAGGTATCTGATGACATTTCCAACATTTGTCCAATGTATTCTTATACATTCTTGCAAGTCTCATCGGGGAAGGGAGTAATATATTTTCATGTTTCATGCTGCATGTTAGGGTTGAGCAAGTCCATTTAAAAGCGTGTTTTGGAACATGTACAGGTATAGAGGCACTTTTTCTACAGGCCTTAAAGAAGCTGTCTTTTTCCAGATATGTGCGACAGCTTCACAACTGCTCTGAGATATTTCTTCTTGAAAATGCGTGAGCAGCTCTTCACAATAAGAGACAACTGGAGGCAGCTTTGGAAGTAGCTGTGCAAACTTAGAAGGACACTGGACAGTTTGAATAATTTGAAAAGAGGGTGCTTTGTACAATTCCTGTGCATTCCGGAGTGCCTTTTCCACAACGTAATAGTATCCCATTAATCAGATATTTTTCATTCAGAACAAGCCCTATGAACTCCCCAACCTGTCCCCGTGTTCTTATATGGTCTCCCATTTATATCAGTGGGAGTGACGATTGAAGGAGAACCTACTGGAAATGGAAGGAGCTCCTCTCCTGTTAAGGAAATCTTCTCTGTAAAGCTTGAAATGCTCTGACACTATCCGTTGCCTTTTTTCCTTGGACAAGATGCCAAAGCAGTATGGAAAGGGAACTTCACGATGACAGTGGTGTCACCCAAGCAGGAAAAGCCCGAAGGGAACATCAGGCCAGCCACAAAACAAATTTGCATAGGAAAAGAAATCATATAAAAGGTATTGAAAGAAGCCCCCTAGACAAAAGCCAAGTAATTAAGAAAGCTAGGGAAACAAGGAAAAGAAAACCCTTACAAACACAAGACATGCCAAATCAGCAAAACAAACAGACAAAAGATACAAAATAAATTACAAAGGAAACAAACAGAAGATTGCTGAAAAAACAAATAGAAAAACCATCATAAAGCTAAAAGAGATTAGAAAAAAACCGATAATACAATCAAGCCTCCCCGCAGAGTTTATTTTCCGCACCTCGCTAAGTTTGCCTTCTGGCGAAAAATAAACTCTGATGGGATTTTAATATCTAAACATTAAACATTAAACATTAAACACTAAACGAACATTCATACACAAAAGGAGAAAAAAGTATAAAAACCAGAGACTTACCATTCAAAGTTAGCTAGCTAGCCCCAGGAACGCAGCCTCACTGTCTCTCGCCTTCCTGAAAATAAAAAGATCCAGCTTTCAAGCAGTTGTCCGTATCCTTGCCCTGGAACTCTCCCAGAGGGAAAATTCGAATCCTCGAAGAAAGGCACTTTGACAGCCTTTCTACAGCAGTGTTTGGCTCATGAGGAAAGAATGGAGTGAGGGAGGTGGAGTGAAATCCATAAAACAAATTATCCCTGGAACCTGTCTTTTTAACTAATTCATGCATTTGCCACACAAAAAAGCTCAAAACTCTAGCTAAAGGCCCTGTCACACTGCCCAACGGATGCAAAACGTTTGTAAAAAGGACACAGCAGACGAGAAAAATGTTATATCCATTGTTATCCACTCTCAAAAGGGGCAAAAATGTGCATAAGCAGAGCGGATAACACGGAAAGGAACGGATGGGGGGAGGACGCAGAGCGGATGGAAAGCGGATGCGGAACGGAAGCCTAGCGGATGGAAGCGGATGCAGAGCAGATGCGTAGAGGATGCGTAGAGGATGCGTAGAGGATGCAGAGCGGATACAGAGCGGATGCGTAGCGGATGACGCAGATGCATAGCTGCATCTGCTTTCATCCTTTCTCCGTCCGTGCTACTAACGCTGCACGTCCGTTCTGCTTCCTCCCTGCGTCCGTTTACTGCTGGAACGGATTTGAGTTGCGCAGATGCGCAGCAGATGCCTAGCGGATATAGCAGATGCGTAATGGATGCAGAACGGATGTCCCCCGTATGCCTAGAGGATGCAGAACGGATGCATTGGATACATTTTCTGCTCAAAAGTTTTGAGCAGCTCAAAACCTTCTGAGTGGATGAAATGACAATAGACAGATGCTGGACGGATAGAGAGGAAGCAAAACGGAGGCAGTGAGTACAGAACGGAAGCATCGCATTAACCAACGGATGGCAAGTGTTTTTCTCCATTTTACATCCTCTTTCCATCCGTTGGTGCAGTGTGACAGGGGCTTAAAGGGATGTGTAACAAAAGATCAAGGGTGAGGATCTCACTGATTCCCTAAATACTGACTTCTGGTTGTCAAGAGTTTTGAAAGCTTCATCTCAGCCAGCATCACTGAGCATCTGCTCAGAATTGCATTTGGCAGAATGCCAACCCTTAAAGGCCATGAAGCTCCGGCTTACATTGCTACCTATTTGACCCTCCTCTTGCTCTTTTCTGATTTGTCATTAAGGATGGCACACCCTAAGAACGCTAATTTCTTTTCTGGGCACCTTGTTATTCTCCTTCCCTTGTCAAACCCTGACTCAGTCTTCAGTCATAATTAAATACCCTAGGCCAGAGGTGTCAAACTCATGTCATGATATTGTCACGTGACATATCACAACTTTCCCCCTCCTTTGCTAAACTGGCATGGGCATGGCCAGCATGTGACACATCCAGCCCACGGGCCAAGAGTTTGACAGCCCTCTCCTCGGTTGATATATAGTACTGTCCAAAGATGTCCTCAAAGGATTAAACCTAAGGATGACATCCTTGTTTTGGGAGGAAACAATATAGACATAAATTAGGCAGAATCCATGGCCACCTTTACTGTACCTCAAAAAAGAGGCTGGATAGTGTTGCTGTCCTCATTTAATGGACTGAATGGGTGACCTTGAGGAAAGAGGAGAAGAGGTGTTATTCTAGACAACCATAACACAACCCTAAAATGAACAAAAGTCTGCAGTTGCTTAACCATCAGAGAAGGACACTAAGGAAGGACCCATCCTAATGGAGCGAGCAGATAGAAGCAGAGTGGGAAGTTTGTATTTTCAGACTTGTTGGGTTCTGTACAGCCTCATAATAAAGAAGCTTTAGTTCATCTAGTCAGATTTTCTGTCCGGTTTACCTGAGAAGGCTGAGATCAGGATTTCAGGCAGTGTCCCCCAACCTTTTCAGTATCAGGGACCGGTTCCATGGAGAGAGATTTTTTCACAGATGGAGGGGCTGTGGTTTTGCATCCTGCCAGCGTCTCATGGATGGGGCTTCACTTATTTGTGCAACCGGGTTTCTGGCATGCTGCGGACCGGTGCTGGTCCATGGACTGGGGGCTGGGGACTCCTGTTTCAGGGCACCAACTGGTTGATTCCCTAGTGTCATTTCTCCTCCCCACCCCCACATATAAATTACTGGTGAAAAACCAGCCAGCAGTTGCTCTCCTGATTGTGTGGCACAATGGACTTGCCTTAATTTCTATTATTTGGCACATGCTGATTATGAAAAGACATTTTCACAGATGACGCCAGTTAGATCATCCACATTACTATAATCTGTTAGAAGAGTAGAAGATCAGTTTGCAGGTCCCTGTGTCAAACAACTAATTTCCTCAAGAAAATAAGTCTATTAGAAGGATAGATTTGAAAGCTGAATCAGAAAGCTTTCAGTGCCTCTGGACTTTTCTTTCTTCCTGCTGAAAAATTTTTCTGCAAATTGTTTATTTTCTCTCTCCCCCCCCCCCACCTTACATATTTTAACTAGCAATGGCCCTTTCAGAATTAACTTTTATGTCCTTCCCTCAACCCTCTCAGAGGGCAGACTCAGCAAAACTTCATTGCACAGAGGATGGAAAATGATTTTCAGTGCTGCATATTTTATTCTGACCTGAAACAAAAACTAGTCTGGTTGCTTTTGAAAATTTTTCTCAGTAGAACAGAGGAATTTTATTTAAGATACTTTAGAGAAGACAGAGCCCCAAATTTGAAATCTAGTTGCCAATACTGCTACTTAGCAACCAGAAAGTAATCTGAATATATATTGATGATTGTTTGGGTACATACACTGAGGAGGCAAATGTTTCACTTGGTTTGCAATTTTATTTACTCTGGGGTCCATGACAGTAATAAAGTTTAGTCCTTCCTTTAGTCCATCAGGCAAAGAACCTCTCCTCTTTGTGCATCTCCTATATTTTCCTTCTTTTACAATCTCTCCAGTGCATGTGAGTGCTACTAATTAGGTTAAAATTAACCATTTGGGAATTCAGAATTCTTGCCCTTTCTCCAGGAAGTATCCGATATCTCATCAGTCCTTGCACCGTGGAGAATCTTGGCATAACTTCCAGACGTCACCCACCCCTGAAGTGTTGTCAACCAAATTCAAGAAATGTTGTTTCTCTGGTGTATCTGCTTTGCAGTCAGCACAGATTGTCTTTGGTAGTTTGGCAGGATTTTTTTTTAATCAAACCCATAAGTCCCAGCCCTTGCATTCTACAGCATGCAGGATTTTCCCCATAAAGATGAAAAAAATAAACTTTAAAAAGTAAACCATAATAAAGAAAAAAAGAAATGTGTATCTTTCCGCAGGGTAAAAGGGGGGAAAACAAGGTTGTCCTAATTTTGATAATACTGGTCCTGGCTAGATATGTTCCTGACACTTATGTTGAAAAGCTTCTACACTTAAGCCTTGTCGTTCTTCTTTCTGGCTCATCAAATCTGCTAATCATCTCACTATTGTGCTATAAAACAAAGGAAAAATGGATACATTGGTAAGAAATGACATGGGGATGTAATTTTTTTAATGTGTTTCATAAAGAAAAAAATTGCTTTATTAATTCCTTTTCCTTTAGCTGCATAATAGCTGACATTATGGCTTTCTGTGATAGCGGATGTTTCTGATGGATGCAAATATACCCTTTTTTTCCCTCCTGGCTTTGTGCAGTTTCTATTCTAATTAAATGATTCACCAGGGCTCAATATGTTCAGATGCCTTTTTAGTGCTTCCAGATTGTTTTATGTCAATGTATTCAGAATCTCTGGGAAAACAGTTGATTTTAGGTCCATATTCTCTAGCGGCCATTTGACTGATTCATGTCTGATAATGCCAGTTCAAAGATATGCAATTGTTCAAATCTATTTTTGCCATGATTCTGCTCCTGAAAGACTCGGGAGGTATTTTTGGAGGCAAGGAGTGGTGGTGACATCTGCTTTAAAGGAACTCATTGGGGTACCTTTTTCAAACATTCCTCTAAACCAAGGGTCTCCAACCTTTGCAACTTTAAGCCTGGAGGACTTCAACTCCCCCAATTCTGGGAATTGAAGTCCTCCAGGCTTAAAGTTGCGAAGGTTGGAGTTCCCTGCTCTAAACTGCTCAGTCTAAAAAGACATTGTGCTAAATGACTTTTTGAGAGGTGAGAGTAGAAAATGTTAACATAATCACAATATTTTTTTTTTAAAAAACCACCTAAATGAAGCAGTCCCAAGCTTTGCCTGAAAGCTAACAGGAGAGTCTACTGAAAAGAAATCAGATGCAAATTAACATAGATAGAAGCTGTCTTGGACGCTTTTGAAGGGGGAATGCATTTGTCCTTAAGCTTTCCAGAAAAAATATGCTTGTTTAATGTTTCCTGGACAAGGAATACAAGTGGATAAGGTTGGTACAGGTGCCTGACAAGCCGGAAAGAAAAAGATTTCCAATGAACATAAAGTCTACATAAGAGTACCTTACTCAAGTGTCAAACAAACAAACAAGCAATGATCTGGTTTGTAAGACACTGCCGGAGATCATGTATTGCTTTTGGTGCTTTTAAATCTTTTCTTGGCTCTATGTAATTGGATAACCAGTTCACCCTTGAATAACTTTCTCTTCCAGATGTAGTGCTAGGAGACAGGAATGACTACAAGCTGGGGCCACTCTAGTTATAGCAAGCACATGCTTTTGTGAGAAGCTCTGTCTCTGGCCAGAAAGTGTAAGAAGACACGCAGAGATATGTCTGTGGTCAAAAAATCAAGATGGTGCTCTACCTGTTAAAAAGCAGGTGGAGTTTTGAACTTCTGGTGGGGGAGGGCATGCTGAACTGAAGACAGCATGGAATTGGGACCTCTCTGGATAAGGAGAGGATGAGAGATCACCCATGTGTGCTCTGTGCAGCTGCTTTGCTCAAGTAGTTATTCTGTTGGTTTAGAATAGAATAGAATAGAATAGAATAGAATAGAATAGAATAGAATAGAATAGAATAGAATAGAATAGAATAGAATAAACTGAAACCTTGGACATCTTCTAATCCAACCCCCTTGCTCAAGCAGGAGAATCTATACTATTTCTAGTATAAGTGACTGTCTAGGCTCTTTTTTAAAACATCCAGTAATGGAGCACCTTTTCTGACCAAGGCTTATTGAGACACAAACAAACACATGTAGTCCCAAAACCTTTTTTTCTTTATTTCAATGGCTGTGAATTTTATTTATTCACAGCCCATAATGAGTCTCAAACAGTTTGTAAATAGTCCCATGGAAGTCTGCCAAAGTCCTTCAGGAGAAATCTGATAAGCATGCACCTTTATCTTCCTTGAAATGCTGCCAACGACTAAATTTCCAATTAGTTATACAAGGCCAAACGGAGCACAAATTCAACACACAGCTTCAGGTTTCAAACTGACCAGTATGAACAAAGTTGCTTCCTGCAAAGGTTCATGTACCTTTGCTCTTCCTTTATGTCTTGTGGGAGGGCCAATCACCTCCAAGCCTTACTCCTGAGTCACCCCTTTTGTTTTAACTGTTCTTGCCTCCTAGCAGCTCTGCACATGCTTGGACTGGGAACAGGCTTCCCTTGTTCCTTTGCCTCACTGCTGTCAGATTCTGGAGGCTCCGGAGTCAGCACATAACTCCCAGATGGCTCTGGCCCCATCTCTGTATTGGATGCAGGACCCTCATCTGAGTCCTCCCCAGACTCCCAGACTGGCCCATGTTCCTCCCCGCTGTCTGACTCTGCTGCCATCTCCGCCGGCTGCCGGCAGACCACAACAGTGCCCACAATTTCTGGAGGCAAGCTGTGCCACTGGTTAATTGTCCTCATTGTTAGGAAGTTTTTTCTTAATTCCAGCTTGCTTCTCTCTCTGGTTAATTTCCAACCATTGTTTCTTGTCCTGCCCTCTGATACTTCGGAGAATAATTTGACCCCCCTCTTTTTATGGCAGCCTGTCAAGTACTCAAATACTGCTTTCATGTCACCCCAATTCTTCTTTTCTTTAGACTAGCCTAGACTAGGTTTGAACACTGAGAAATGATGGGATCAGCCATCTGAGTTGCAACCCTGACAAAATCTTTTAAAGGACATCACATTCACTTTCTAATCATTTTGGGATCTGCCTATTAACCATCTTAAAGCTCTTAGGGATTTTTGGAATGAAGTGTGAAAAATCTTCATTGGATGAGTTTATCTTCAACCCTGAACAAGAGAAAAATAAATTATATGTTTAAGAATTTAAAAAATGAAATAAGCAGCACAAAACTATGTTTTTGGTTTGAGAAAATTATAAAAAGATCAAAGGATCAGATAAACCTGGAATATTGACTTTTACTATAAGATTTTGGAATTAACTATAAAAAATAAATAGCTTCTAATGGGAAACAGACCTACTTTAGCTAACATGATTATTATAAGCCACAACAAAGGTAATAATTTGAGAAACTAGACTTAGAGGAGATCAAAGATTCTAAGCAAAATGGGGGAAAAAAATCCAGCCTGTACTTGGTACCAGTTAATAATGGGTCTTACAAAATGACATGAAATATTGGAAATATTAAAGGAAATCTTTGGAACCAGAAATTAGTAACTACAATATCAACACTATAATGATGTCTGCTTCTATGGATAGATATGTCTAAATATGTTGATGAAGGATTTACAAATATAGAATAAATTTTTATCTAATTAGAGATAGTATTGAAAATTGGATTTACCACTGACAAGCCAAGAGGAAAACTTAGAAAAGGATGTTTCATTAGATATACAAAAGAAACTGGCAGAGGTCTTAAAATTTAAAAGAGACATACAAACTAAGAGTAAACTGGATAACCTTTTTCTATTGGATTTATACAAGAGACTTGTTAAAGCCTTGAAGAATTGTGTGATGGGGCAAAGAAATGAAGAGAAATCAAATCTGATCGCGATGTTTGAATGAACTAAAGATTAAGACTGTAAGAAGTAAAAAGAAGAAATATAAAGCTGGTGTATTTGACCAAAGTTAAAACAGGATGTTTTGTTACTTCTGGCTACCCCTGGTGGATTTTCTTCTGACATCAGGACTGAAAAGATGACATTTTATGGATTTGTTTATTGATAAAAGTTGGGCTGTGGGATAGAAAAATAAATGCTCATCACTTTAGAGAGGCTGGAGAGTTATTAAAGATGTTTATATTTGTTGTGATGATCATTGGAAGTTACTTTAATCACATTGTGAACACCACTTCAACCGCCCTTTGCAGATATCCCTGCAGCTACTGCACAGTGAATAGTAGATAAGCAGCATATCAGGTTGTCTCATGAAGCAGACCTGGTTATTGCCAGGCCTCCCTTGACCTTGCTCAAACGAGCCCTGGGTGTGTTCCTGTGTGTGCTTTCAGCAATGTTTTTACCAATCAGGATTTGAAGAGATGGGTATGGATTCACATTGAGTAGTTTTTGAGAGCTGCTGCTGAAAAAATGGAGTTCTTATAAAACTCACCGACAGCTGGACCACTTAGCACTTTGATCAGAATTTAATTGGCTGAAAGCAAGTGTTGTTTGACCTTCTGCACAGGCTGTTGGCTAGATTGGGAAATTATAGGACTGCAATGAAAAAACCACTTATGAACTGGTGCCAGGAAAACGATATGGACCCGTCCACGAAGTCACAAGAGGTTGAGCTTGTTTCAAAGAAAACGTTATCATTCTAAACAAAGATCCTTCTCGTTATTTAGAGGCTGACATATTTTCTCTCCCCTCCCCATCTTGCAAATCAATAGGCCCACACTTATCTCCTCTTAACATCCCCATTTTTAGCTTGAGCAGCTCATCAATTACATCAGATGGTGCAGGAGAAAATGCTCAGCCGCAAAAATATGTTCTGAGTCTGAAATTAAAACTCAATTTAGTTTAATTGTCCTTGATTTTTATCAAGCGAATCAAACGGCTCGTTCCATATTCAAAGTTAAATGATGTGAAGTTGGGTGGGAGGGAACAACTTAGAAGCTCCTCTGAAAATAAATGATGCAGTGAAGTCTTGTGTTGTCTGGGTGGTTGTCAATGTCATTTGTATATCAGTTGTTGGAGCGGGGGGGGGGGGAGTGCTCTTAGATTCACTGCTGTTTAACATGGAGATCACTAAGGGAAATTCCAAGCTAATATCTCTGGAACTACATTGTTGGAAGGATCCTGGGGTTGGATATTTATTTGTATGTTTACATGATAAAAGTGGAATAAATATATTGCAAGACATTTCCCTCCTCCTATTTTCCCCATAACGACCCTGTGAGGGTTGGGCTGAGAGAGCGTGACTGTCTCACCAAGTTGGCTTCTTGCTGAAGTGAATTCACAGTCCCCAGCTTTCTATCCTGGCGCCTTAACTACTAGACCAAACACCCTTCTTGTTTTAGAATGTGTGAGTCTCCACTACTGTTAGAGTACCCATGCAGCCTTGGCTGAAAAAAGCCAAGCTCACAAATAGCATATTTAATGGGAGACTACCAGGAAATCTTAGAGTCATAAGTTAGAAGCCAAAATAAAAACACAATGGCAAAAAAAGCAAACACTCAAGCAAACCTGTACGTGAATGTGTCCTTTGGACAAGAATGAGCCTTTTATTATAAGTTTATGAAGTTAATTTAAAGACTTGATTTACTGCTGTCATGCACAATGAGTTGCATGCTTCCCGTATACAATGCTCACTCTGAGTCCCTGAGGTTTTCTTCAGTGAAGAATGAAAGGAGCTTGATTTTGCCTCTGTAAAATATTTATCTATCTATCTATCTATCTATCTATCTATCTATCTATCTATCTAT
>BLBF01000007.1:44637174-44673146 GCA_015471245.1 Laticauda colubrina | reverse complement strand
TATCTATCTATCTATCTATCTATCTATCTATCTATCTATCTATCTATCTATCTATCTATCTATTTATTTGTCAAATATGTATAAGATAATAAGTATAAATATGAACATACACAAGAACAAAGAGGATGAATACAGATAAATGGGGACAGTAAGACAGGGACGGTAGGCACACCCCCTTTAAGGACCTCTTAGGAATGGGGTGAGGTCCACAATCAACAGTTTGAGGTTGAAGTTGTGAGGGGCTGAGGCTGGAACAATGGAGTCGGGTAGAGCGTTCCAGGCATTGACCACTCTGTTGCTGAAGTTGTATTTTTTGCAATCGAGTTTGGAGCGGTTTCCCTTGGGTTTGCATCAATTTTTTGCCCATGTATTATTGTGATTAAGACTGAAGAAGTCATTGGCAGGCAAGACATTGTAACAGACAATTTTGTGAACTATGCTTAAATCGGACTGCAGGCGGTGCAGCTCTAGATTATCCAGGCCCAAAATTTCGAGCCTGGAGGCATAGGGAATTCTATTGTGAGTGGAGGAGTTGAATACTTCTCTCAAGAAATACCTTTGAACCTGCTCAGTTGTGTTAATGTCTGATATACAGTGTGGGTTCCAGGTGGATGAGCTGTGTTTGAGAATTGGTCTGGCAAAGGTTTTGTATGCACTCGTTAACAATTTAATGTTGCCGGATAAGAAGCTTTGCAAAATAAGGTTAACAACTCTTAAATAATGCAAAAAGCTCAGATGTCATTCTGGCAATGGACAGTGTGCCCCCCTCCCATGAAAATAGCATTTATTCAGTTGTTATTAATATTCCTCTACTGGCAAAGTAAAATCAAGTGATCATGGATAAGAAACAACTTCTAGGAATAGCGGAATATTCTCTTTCACCCATGGAAAACTCGTGATGGGATTATTTGGGACAATCTCTTTTTTTTTTTTTTTAGCTCAACCTTTTTTTTATAGTATTAAAGTTCTGGGATGAAAATTGAATGAGGTTTCTAAATTAGCCACTTTTAGCTCTTGGGGCAAAGGCAAGAAAAATCCAGAAAATGTAATAATTAGTGCTAGTATTTAATAACATATGATAGTCTTTTAACCAATAAAGACTGGCTGTGAAACATAATCTGAATTATAATCATATCAACAATATATCAAAGAAAGAAATATTCCCTCCAGATGTTGATCTAATTTTAAACAAATAGGGCTCTCATTGGAAGGAGGTTTCCATATCACAAAGTACAAGAAGAGATTAAGATCCAGAGGTAAATGGCTGCTTCTCTCTCCAATATGTACCTCTTCCACAGAGCTGAGGGAAAATCATTTATCAAAGCTACAAATAGTGAGACTGACTGTACTGCATTTTGAGAAAATCAAAATGCCTCCCGTTCAGCCTAAGTGAATCATTTTATTTATGAAATAGCATAAAATGAACAGTGAATGCTCTGTGGTAGGATACAAACATCCCTAGAGGAAATACCTCAGCTCAATTTTCTCCAGCGTGACATTGGGGACACCACCAAGATCCCAGCTGTTGGATGTATAATCTCTATTCATTCCACAGTTTCCTTCATAGAGCAGAACAGGGGAAGAATTACATGGCGTTGCATTTGCCATCTCTATTCTGCTAATATTATCTATATAAAAGTTTTTAAGATTGGAATGACTAAAACTATCTCCCTTCAACCCTGTTCAGACTAATGATCTATTTATTTATGTATCATTTACTTATATATTATTTATTGTTTTGGTGCATTTGCACTAAAACATTCCTTGTGTGTCCAATCACACTTGGCCAATAAAGAATTCTACTCTATTCTATTGGATTGTTTCCAAAGGTTCTGGAAATCATAGATAAATATACAGATAACATCAAATATTGCCTGTTTTTCTTGTCTTTCTCCTTGCTTTTGCTACTGTTGGTCCCATTTTACTATTTGTTTCAGATGTTTGCTGTTGTTTAATAAATAAAAACAAACTTATATTTTTGGCTAGTTGAAGGGAGCGGCATGTATGTTTACTCCGATTTGGATATAGGGATTGTTCTATATTAGCATACTTGAAATACCCTTTTTCTGATTGGTCTACAAATACGACAATATGATTGGTTCTTCAAGCGACAGTGATTGATCAACAATTGCTGCCCTGTGATTGATCCACCTGAGCAGCATGGAATTCAAGGAACCGTCATTGGTTGCAAGCCGCGAGCAACCACTATAAAAAAGGCTGCTGCGGCTCCACAGTTAGACTGATTCTAGGAACCAAATAAAGAGCTGAAAATCACGCTGGTCTCCAGTCTCTTTTTTACCCACGATCTAACACTAGTGACGAGGAGGGGATACTGAGACAAGGAGACCAGTTTGAGCACGTGGCAATGAGAACTGAGCAAAGGCAAAATGGCCGGCACCAACTCGCCACTGTTCAACCCAGCGACGGAGGACTGGGAATCGTACATCGACAGATTCCTCATGTTCCTCGAGAGCGATGACTTACAGAGGATCTCAGACAACAGGAAGAGAGCCGTGTTCCTGACACACCGTGGACCTGCAGTGTTCAAGATGGCCAAAGCATTGGCCAAACCTGAGGATGTAAAGCAAATGGCCTGGCCAGATTTGGAAAAAATACTGAAGGCCCATTATGCACCAAGCATCTCCAGCCTTATTCGGAGACATGAATTCTATAAACGGGACCAGACAGAAGGTGAAAGCATTGGAGATTTCATAGCGGCGCTTAGGGACATTGGAGGGACATGCGAGTTCCTCAACATAGATGAAGCCACGAAGGACCGCATGGTCCTAGGACTGAGAGACCTCACCTTGCAGAGCCAACTGCTAACCCGACCAAACATCACAGTCACCGAGGGCATCGCTGAGGCCACTGCAGCCAAAGCCACTAAAAAATCAGCTGACACAATGCGGCAAATGAATACCGCAAACCAAAAAACACCGGCAGAGACAAACCAACCCCAGGAGAAGAAACCAGAGGGCACCCACAAGACCACCATGCACCACGAAGACATCGAGTCTTTGTCCGAGACTGACGACGAGGAAGAAGAAATACACAGACTCCAATCGGAATGAAACAGATGGGAAAAGAGAGAACGTAAGTCGGGGTTCCAGTGTGCTGGGTGGGAGACACCACCCCTGTTCCGAGTGCTATTTCCTAGATGTTGTTTGCTGGCACTGCGAGAGACGGGGACATATAGTGAGGGTCTGCGGAACCGAAAGAGCTACAGCCCTAGATGAAGAGATAGCACTCTCCCCAGAATGAAAGAAAGACAGGCAAGGGGCCCTTGGAGCAGAGAAAACAGAAGCAAACGGCTCAATGAAACTTACTGGAAGGAAGAGACACACCAAAGAGACACAATGCCCATTGGGCATTCGAGTGCAACCGATGTCCGGAAGATACATGTGAAAATCAACATCGAAGGCCAAAAATGTGAGATGGAGGTGGATTCCGGCTCATACCTGTCTATGATATCATGGAACACACTTAAAAGACTGATACCAAGCATACGAAGAATGGAACTAGAGAGCCAAAAACTGACCCTTAAAGACTACCAAGGAAACAGGATTCCCATAGTCGGACTCGGACATTTCCAAGTTAATTTCAAAAAGCACATAGCAATTCTCCCATTAACAATCATAGACCAGGATCGCCCAAGCCTACTGGGACTCGAATGTTTCATGCCCCTGGGAATCAGAGTGACCGGAATCAACAGTGTCACCGAAACAGACTGGGAGGAGAGCCTGATGAGGGATTTCCAGGACGTGTTCGATGGAAAACTAGGCAAGTACCGAAGGTCCCCTATATCATTTAATTTGAATCCAAACATAGCACCAATCAGATTAAAAGCAAGTCGATTCCCTTTTGCAATAAAACCGAAGATTGATTTGCAATTGGATAAACTCATTGCACAGGGGGTATTGGAACCAATAGACCATGCAAGGTGAGAAACCCCAATTGTTACTCTGATTAAGCCAGATGGCTCCGTGAGATTCTGCAGAGACTATAAGGCCACCCTAAACCACACGCTACAACAAAGCGCATACCCCGTTCTGGTGGTGCAACATCTGTTACATTCGTTGGGGGGAGGCAAGGTCTTCGCAAAGCTCGACCTTGCACAAGCGTACCAGCAATTGCCAGTCGACCCTGAAACAGCGGAGGCACAAATAATTGTGACTCACAGGGGGGCATTCAGATGCAAAAGACTGCAATTTGGAGTCAGCGTGGCCCCTGGGGTGTTCCAAAGCTTG
Organism: Laticauda colubrina; assembly: GCA_015471245.1. Lineage (NCBI taxonomy): Eukaryota > Metazoa > Chordata > Lepidosauria > Squamata > Elapidae > Laticauda > Laticauda colubrina. Next base: position 44,668,899 of record BLBF01000007.1, on the reverse strand, counting down.
ATGGAGCTCCTGTTACAAGGAATAAAAGGGGTAGTTCCATACTTCGATGATGTGCTGGTATCACCTAGTGACAAGAACCAACTGGAAAGCTGCCTCAGAGAAGTCTTACACAGATTTCAGGAGGCGGGACTCAAAGTAAAAAAAGAAAAATGCCAGCTATCCACCTCTAAAGTTGAATTCTTGGGGTACCTAAGAGATAAAGAGTGAATCTACCCCACGGACCAGAAAATCAAAGCAATAAAAGAAGCTCCCAGACCCAAAAATAAAACAGACCTATAAGCATTTTTGGGACTCATTAACTTCGATAATGTCTTTCTGCCATAGAAGATAATGACGGCGGAACCATTACACAGATTGCTGGATAAGACAGCTACCTGGACCTGGGGACGACGAGAAGAGGCTGCGTTCCAGGAAATAAAAGACTTGCTGCATCCAAATCTATGTTAATCCAATACAGCGAAACACTGCCACTGACAGTCACCTGCGATGCATCATTGTTCGGCGTCGGAGCTGTACTCAGCCACACACTACCAGATGGGAGAGAAGTGCCAATCACATTCTATTCCAAAACACTGTCCAAAGCAGAAAGAAACTGCAGCCAATTGGACAGAGAGGTGTTAGCAGCAATAACTGGAGTCAAGCGATTCCATGAATACCTCTATGGCAGGACTTTTTCACTAATTACAGACCACAAGCCACTCTTGGGAATACTTGCAGGAAACAAGGCCACTCCAAACATACTTTCACCATGAATGACGAGGTGGTCTGAGTTCCTTGCCGCATATAATTATAAATTAATCCACTGGCCAGGGAAGGACATATCACACCCTGATGCCCTGAGCTGTTCTCCCCTGCCTGAACTGGGAAGTGTCCCGGCACCAACCACATCCACGCTATAAATTGAAACATTACCAAAGCTACCCATAACCGCAGCGGACATAGTGAAAGAAACCACAAGAGACAAAAAGATGGCTCGGATTTTAAACTGGGTAGGAAAAGGGTGGCCAGAAAACGTGATGGACGAGACTTTTAAACCATTCTGGAACAGACAGATGGAACTCTCAATGTTAAAAGGTTGTATACTATGGGGGGATCGGGTAGTCATACCGGAACTACTCCAAGAACAAGTACTAGATATCTTGCATGAAGGACACCCGGGTATCGTACGAATGAAATCCCTGGCCAGGAGTTATGTATGGTGGCCAGGGATAGATAAGGATATTGGGAGATGGGTGGAAACGTGCACACAATGCCAAAAATCCAGACCTACACCCCCTGCCGTATCTGTGCTCGACTGGGAAACACCAAGGGGACCCTGGTTGAGAATACACATAGATTTCGCAGGCTTGACAAAAGGACACACATTTTTAATTATAGTAGATGCTTACTCAAATTGATTGGAGGTAAGCGTCATGAACTCCACAACAACAGAAGCCGTCATCAGACAGCTGAGGAAGCTGTTCGCAACACATTGGTTGCCGGACCTATTGGTTTCAGACAATGGGCCACAGTTCACAGCATTGACATTTGAAAAATTCCTCGCCGAACATGGCATAAGGCATGCCTTGACAGCGCCAGCTCGGCCGGCTACAAACAGGTGGGCAGAACGCATGGTCCGGTATACGAAAGAGACTATAGAGAAACTAGACATGGGAGACATACAAAAAAAAAATGTACAAAATGCTAACTATACAACACATTACACCTAACACTACAATGAATAAAAGTCCAGCAGAACTATTGATGAGCAGAAAATTAAGATCATACCTAGATAGATTACACCCCACCTACAGCCCTGAAAAACCAACAGACTCCTCTAGTAAGCACTCGCACATTTGGAACAGGGGACCGGGTCTATGCAAAAAATCTCACGGGGCACCCACTATGGATACCGGCAACAATAACCCAGGTAACAGGACCCAGGTCATACAGACTAGAAATAGGGGACAGAAGAAGCTGGAGGAGACACATAGATCAACTGAAATCACGAACATTGGAAAGAAATGCTAACAATCCCAGGTGCGAAGAAAAAGAACACACACACACACACACACACACCAGAACCACAGCAAACATTAAAAAATAATAATAATAACCAGACCAAAGAGGGGGGGAAACCCCTCAAACATGAATAAGAGAGGAGGGGGAGACCCTCCACTGGCACAAGAAACACCTCAACAAACACTATCAATGACCCGCCAACCAACTTCACCAGTAACACCAGAAAGTAACCACAATTACTTACCTGGAGATGACTTCAGTAGAGAGGAACAGGCACCAGAAAAACAACAAAAAGCCACTCCGGAAGGGAGCAGCCGAGCTGACTCTACCAGCCCAGATAGACCGGGTGGGAGCAGCATGGCCGACTCTACCTTCCAAGAGGTTCCACGGAGAAGGACGGGAGAAACACTGATCCCATCCGAACCAGACAAAGACAACAACGCAACTGAGCTGGGCAGGTCAAGTAGACATCGTAAAAGCCCCGCCTACTTATGTGACTATGTAATGTAGGTTGGACTATACCAAGTGGGGAGGGGTGTTCTATATTAGCATACTTGAAATACCCTTTTCTGATTGGTCCACAAATACGGCAATATGATTGGTTCTTCAAGCGATGGTGATTGGTCAACAATTGCCGCCCTGTGATTGGTCCGCCTGAGCGGCGGGGAATTCAAGGAACTGTCATTGGCCGCGATCCGCAAGCAGCCACTATAAAAAAGGCTGCTGCGGCTCTGCAGTTAGGCTGATTCCAGGAACCGAATAAAGAGCTGAAAGTCACGCTGGTCTCCAGTCTCTTTTTTACCCATGATCTAACAGGGATTGACTGGGAGTGTGCTGAGTGCAAACTGAAGTGGGAATTACGTACAGTATTTTCCCAACTCCAACAACTGTACTTATGACTGAACTCTAGTGAGTCCAGAATGGGTATGTGAGAGATGTATTGGTGTAGTAGTTAAGGTGCTGGCCTAAAAATCAGAAGACTGTGAATTTCAAACCCACCTTAGACATGAAAACCAACTGGGTGGCTTTGGGCCAGTCACTCTCTCAGCCCAATTCACCTCACAGGGTTGCTATTGTGGGGAAAATAGGTGTAGGAAGGAGTATTATATATGTTTGCTGTCTTGAGTTACTTATAAAGTAATGAACCTGGGATAAAAATCCATAAATAAATAAATGAGTTCCTATTTGATTTGTTATCTCTTCATATCATCAATAATGATAATTTTTTGGACTGCCTCTGGGAGTTAGGCATGGAGGACACTGTTTTCCAGTAGTTCTTCTTTCTACATTGCTGTCCTACCTTTTTGGGCCAGTATGCTCCCAGAGATCCAGGTTACCCAATCCTGCTAGGATTCAGAAAAGGCATCACAACTCAATTGCTCCAGCAGACTTGGGTGTTTATATCAGTGGGACTGATCCTTTGTTGCAGTGGAGTGTTTGCATAATAGATTTTTATGTTTCTTGGTATATACAATAAGTTGTGTCTTGTTATAATTTATTGTTTTATTTTGATACACAGATGTTGGCAATGTAAGCAACACAGAGTTAGTAATGGCAGAAGTGGCTTATAAACCCAATCCATAACTACCTAACCTTGGAGACATAGCCTATTATTTGTTTTGAAGTATGACTTATGCATTGATGTGCAGATAGTATCTTCAGGCAGAGGAAGAAGCCTCACTAATGGAAAGAAACTCCAGCCCTTGTCAATTCTAACTGCTTCAATCACCACAGAATTGAAGCAATTCTAACTGCTTCAATCTTCTTTTAATCAAGAAGAGAAAATTACAGTACTGTCAAGGGAATGAGGTCATGATTTTTGCCCAGACACATACTAAAGGACATTGATCTCCTGACTATATATTTTATGCTTATCCACTTAATGGCTTTGGAGAATGTATGCATTGATAGCTTTTATACTTAGACTGCTAATGATATATTCTGGACAGCTTGCTAAAAAATAGCAAAGAGGCAAGCCAAGGGTGGGTTGAGCTTGTGGTATTGAGGACAGAAAACAGCAGGAATGGTGCCACTTGAAGAAACAAATGTCCTCATAAAGTTGCTTGGGCAATCAGTGTTATTTGAATGCATTTTTTGCCACTTTATGAGTTTTTTCCCCTGTATTTACAGAAAACAAAAAGTAAACAAAGTCCAGCTTAAAAATTGGTCATTAAACACATTCAGCAACAGAAAGGGAAGAAGGAAAACCTACCCGGTGCCTTATTTATCTGGGAATGGTTTGACTCTGTAGCTCCTGAGGAAGTGGACAGGACCTGAGGAAATATGAACAGAGGCATCTATGTTTTAGTCCATATCCCACCAAGCTTGCAAAAGCTTCCAAAGAGGGTGACATATGGGTGATTTTTGGTGCTTAATGCTTCCCTGTGGGAGGGGGTGGTGCCCCAGCCTTTTAAGGAGGCTGTAGTCCAGTTTTTCTTCAGAAAAAAAACTTTACCCTACTGGATAATTTTTGTCCTGTTTCCAATCTTCCTTTTCTGAGGAAGGTTGTACTGTAGAGAAGCAGAGGTGGTATTCAGCAGGTTCTGACCAGTTCTGGGGAACCAGTAGCAGAAATTTTGAGTAGTTCAGAGAACCAGCAAACATCACCTCTGACTGGCCCTGCCCCCATGTATTCCCAGCTGAACGGCTGGGTCTTCTTTTGTTGCCCTGTACAGGAGAATGGAGCTGGAAAGCAGGTTAGTGGGGTGGGGAGAGAATGGGGATTTTGCAGTATCCTTCCCCTGTCACGCCCACAAAGCCACGCCCCCAGAACTGGTATTACAAATTTTTGAATCTCACCACCATAGAGAAGGTGGTTGCATGGCAGCTCCAGAGTTTCCTGGATGAAATGAATTATCTGGATTCTTTCCAGTCAGGATTATGGATATGGAATAGAAATAGCACTGATTGGGCTTTTTGATGATCTCTAAAGCAGGATGGGAGTAGTGTATCCATCCTAGCTCTCTTTGATCTCTTGGCAATTTTCAATACCATCAATCATGGTGTCCTTCTGGAGCAGCTTCAGGGATTGGGAGTCGTGGGAAGATCCCTGGTGTCTTGGTTCACTTCTTTCCTCTGTGGTCACTCTCAGATGATGTTGATCAGAAACAAGAGGTTCATCCCCTGCTTTGTTTTTATTGAAATATCCGCATCAACCATACTTTTAACTCCCATCAGCAGCTATAGAAATAATGGAGAAATTCAGTCATTACTGAATGATGTTATATAAACTATGAAGAGGGTTAGGAATAGAACAAAAAGTTTAATGAAAAATACTAGGTCCCCTTATAATAATTCCATTTAGGTGATAGTGTGATTATTAGAATAATAAATTGTTATGTTATTTTCCAGCCTGTTGCCATAGAATGGAGAGAGCAGAAATCCAGAAAAAGCGCTAAATGACAATTGGAATTATGAGTCTTCTCTTCCAAGATTTCAATCAATCAGAATAGAGCCAGAAGGGAACTGGGAGGTCTTCTAATCCAACCCCCTGTTCAAGGAGGAGACTACACCAAGGGTGTCAGATTCAAGGCCCATGGCCAGACCCCTGAGGTGCTTAGAACTGGCCCACAGGGCTGTCCTGGAAACAGCAAAGGACTGGCCCACAGTGCCTCTGCCAATGAAAACAGCTCCATTTTAGCTGGAAGAGGGTTGCTGGAAGCCGTCACAGCCGAAAATGGAGTTTGTGAGCCTGTTTTTCTTCATAGAGTGCTTGGGCTGCCACAGGCGCTCCCTGCACAAGTGACATCAAGCTGGCCACACACACCCTGGCCATACACCCCCGATCTCCCCAAGATCAAACACAACCCTGATGTGTCCCTAAATGAAATCGAATTTGACACCCCTGTCCTATACCATTCCAGACAAACATAGCTTCTAGGGTTTAGTTTGGTTTATGTTTTTCTCTGACATATTTCTTTTGATCCCTACTCATCTTAAACCCAATTTGAATCTAAATATTTACCTTGAAAAAAATTCCTATCCTTAGTCTCAGCAATTGAAGGATCTCCACTATAAAGAGACACAGTTTTAAAATTTTAAAAACACAAATGAGAAACTCTTCAAACAGTCTCAGTAAGCATAAGGTAATGGTTCCATAGCTTCTTGGTTGATTCCAATAGGCAATTCAATAAAATTGGTTGATTTGATGGTATGTATATGAAGTTGCTATTTGCTATCCATCATCAGACACAACTATTGCTTTCTTTCGTTATGACTCATAATGGATCCATAATTTGTTCTCTTTGGACAGAAAAGAAAAAAGGAAGAGTAATGATATTGTCTAGAAGGGCTGTGGCTCTGAGAAAGGTTTCAATATATTTTTTCAATCTTTCACAAACAAAAATAATCATACAGATGCTGTGGAATTAGTGGAGCTTTGTTTACTGCTTGTTTTTTCAAATGATCAAACTACTAATGATTATTATGTTGTATTACCAGACATCCTGGGGAACATTTGTAGAATTTACTTCATTGGTCTTATGTTTTCCAATTTTTACTTCAGTTGCTTTGGCTGACATACGCCTTTATGCCATGACACTTACAAATATGCTTGCTTTTTTTTTCTGATTGTAACTCTGTCAAGGATCAACAAAACAATACATTTAATTTCTCCTCCTGCTGTGAAATGTGGAATTGCCTGCCAGTTGGGTGAGTTGAAAGACTTCAGCTATTTTCAGGTATACCTCTGAAACTTACTGATCGCAAAGCTGCAGTATGCTAGAACAGAAAAGCAATCGAGAGACAACTTTCTCTACAATACTCGGCATTCAAACCAGAAAGATTGCAGCATGATACCTGCAGTTCACATAAAAAATAGTCTTTTTTGTGCATAAACTGATAGTAGAATCACATCCTGATCTTCTCTCATCTTCAGAAGACAATGTAGGAGGAAAGTTGTCTTGTCAGGCAGGGGTAAGCCAAAAACCAGAAGGACTCTGGTAGCACTTTTTCTGACGAACAAATGTAATTAAAAGGCATAAGCTTTTGTGAGCTATAGCTCACTTCAGATTTAACCCATGATGCAGAATTAAATTGAAATGAGGCAAGATATAGAAGGAAGGGGAGGATAGATTGGATATGCAGCTTCAAGTTACACAAGCACCTTATCAATGAACAATTATATGTAAAAACATGTGTTTGTCCAGAACTTCAATCCAAAAAGAGACCACTCTGGCAGAAAAACAAATCTGGTCACGTTGCCAATTTCAAAAGCCAATACAAAAAATTATGCCACCAGATAAAGACTGAATGCACCAATTATCACATTAAACAAGAGGAAAACCTTCTACGCACCAATTCCACCCATGCTTTTTACAATTTTGTAAACAACAAACTAAAAGACTCAAGGTCCATCCCACTCCTGAAAGGACCTAATGGTAAAGACTGCAACGATGATACCAATAAAGCCAACCTCTTTAACACATTCTTTGGCTCAGTATTTGTAAACAGCAATGGATCATGTCCAGTATTTCTGAGCTGAACTATAGACAACTACAATGATCTAATACAGATCGATTTTACAGAAGACAATGTTGAAAAAGCACTACACAATCTAAAACCATCTCTATCTATTGGACCGGACGGAATATGTGCCTACTTCTTAAAAAAGCTATCCACTGCCATAGCAGAACCTCTAAGCATAATCTTTGAAAAATCTTTCAGCACCAGCTCCTTGCCAAAACTATGGTCACAAGACACAGTCATCCCCATCTTCAAAAAGGGAAACCCCAGCCTATTTGAAAATTACAGACCAATCTCCTTATGCTGTGTCACTTGTAAAGTCATGGAATCAATTATTAACCAATCCATTACTCTCCACTTAGAAACAAACAACCTACTCTCCAATAAACAATTTGGCTTCAGAAAAAAACTATCCTGTAATCTGCAACTCTTACACTGCAAAAACATATGGACTACACAACTCAATGAGGGCAAAACAATAGATGCAATCTACATAGACTTCTGTAAGGCCTTTGATTTAGTGGTACATGACAAACTACTCCTAAAACTAAAATCTTATGGTATCTCTGGACAACTGCATAACTGGATAGAAGCATTCCTATCAAACAGACAACAAATGGTCAAAACTGTGAATGTTCCATTAAATTCTGTACCTGTCAACAGTGGTGTCTCCCAAGGCAGTGTTTTAGGACCTACTCTCTTCATATTCTACATAAATGACCTCTGTGATCATATTAAGAGCAACTGTGTTCTTTTCACTGATGATGTAAAGCTATTCAACACCACAGAAAATACTGCTATCCTTCAAAAAGATCTTGACTTTGTATTAGGACAGTTAAAAAAATTGCAACTTCAAATCTCAACAAATAAATGCTCTGTCTTACATATTGGCAAAAAAAATCAGAAAACAAAATACAAGCTGAATAGTCAAGATCTTGTTGATGATCCAAGCTCTGTAAAGGACCTTGGAATACTCATCTTTAATGATCTAAGTGCTAGAGCCCACTGTAACTGCATAGCCAAAAAGGCATTAAGAGTTGTTAACCTAATCCTACGTAGCTTTTTCTCTGGTAACATCATACTACTAACTAGAGCATAGAAAACATTTGCTAGACCAATACTCGAATACAGCTCATCAGTCTGGAACTCACATTACATATCTGATATTAACACAGTTGAGAAAGTCCAGAAATATTTCACAAGAAGAGTTCTCCACTCCTCTACTTGTTGTAGAATACCTTATGCCACCAGACTTGAAATTCTTGACCGAGAAAACCTTGAATTATGCCGTCTTCGATCTGATCTAAGTATGGCATATAAAATCATACATTGCAATGACTTACCTATCAATGAATACTTCAGCTTCAACCATAACAACATAAGATACAAACTCAAGGTTAGCCGGACCAAACTTAAGTGTAGGAAATACAACTTCAGCAACAGAGTGGTCAATGTCTGGAATATTCTTCCTGACGCTGTGGTTTCTTCCCTAAACCCCAAAAACTTTAATCTTAAACTGTCTACTATTGACCTCACCCCTTTCCTAAGAGGTCTGTAGGAGGCATGCATAAGCGCACCAACATGCCTACCGTCCCTGTCCTATTGTCTTTTATTTTTCTTTTATGTACCCATTTCATGTATTCATAACTATGTATATACTTATACCTATTATCTTGTAAGTGATTGACAAATCAAATCAAATCAAATCAAATAAATAAATAAATAAAATAAACTTCTGACATTGCCTGAAACCTTTTGATGTATGTGAATTCAGCTATCTCTCAGTCACTCAATCGGGTGGGATGCAAAATTTTAAACTATTGGTTCTGTGGGCATGGCTAGGTGGGCATAGCCAGGTGGTCATGTGACTGGGTGGACGTGGTTTTTTTTTTTTTGACTACTGGGCCTCAGGGAAGCCTCTTGAGAGCAAAAATGGGGTAGGGTGGGGTTGTTGTACAACACCCCATTTTTGCTCCCAGGAAGCTTCCCTGAGGCCCAGTAGGCAATTTTTTTTAAAAAAATGGGGCCTCCTGGGCCTCTGGCAAGCTTCCTGGGAGCATGGACTGAGGTATCACCAATATGCTGATGATATTCAGCTTTATATCTCAGCCCGTGGTGAGTTAAGTGTTGCTGTGTTCTCCATCTCACAGTGTCTGGAGGCTATCAGGGGCTGGATGGGGAGCAACAGGTTGAAACTAAATCCATGCAAGATCAAGTGGCTCTGGGTTTGGGGTTCGTTGGCTCAGGGAGAATTACCACTTTGGTTTTGGATGGGGTGGTATTATCCCAAACAAACCCTGTGTGTAATCTAGGGGTTTTCCAGCACTCATGACTCCTACTCAAAGAGCAGGTGGCGGTCGATTTAGGAGGATCTTTGCACAACTGCGGGTTGTATACCAGTTACACCCTTTCCTGGACCATTGGTCCCTACTCACAGTCACTCATGCCCTAGTCACTTCCCATCTTGATTATTGCAATGCGCTCTATATGGGGCTGCCCTTGAAGAATATCCGGAAGCTCCAGTTGATGAAAAATGCAGTGGCCCTCATGGTTTTGTGCAGACCCAATGTGCATGTTTCACCTTTCCTGCGGAAGCTGCATTGGTTGCTGATTTGCTTCCGGTTGCCGTTCAAAGTGCTGGTTGTCACCTTTAAAGTCCTTCATGGATTGGGACCAGGTTATCTGAGGGAATGTTTCTTGCCAGTCACATCTACTTGACCCATTAGAGCAGGGAGGCAGGGAATGCTGCAGGTTCCATTCCTGAGGGAGATACAACAGGTGGGACCCAGAAGAAGAGCTTTCTTTGTGGTGGCTCCCTCTCTCGGGAACATCATTCCCCCAGAGATTAGAATGGCCCCCTCACTAATACTCTTACAGAAGGCACTGAAGACCTGGTTCTGCCAGCGGGCCTGGGGAACACAGAGCAGGATGGAGCCCACCAAATGGCTCATGTGATCTGCTGTCGTCGGGGCAGGGGGTGGGAGTTGGGGCTGATTTTTTATTTATTTTTTTTCCAGATTTTGTTCTCTTGTACTTTATTAATTTATTTGATTCTTTTTGTTAGTTCATATTGTTTTTTATTTTAAATATGGTTTTACATTCTGTAAGCCATCTCGAGTCACCATGGCAAATAGGTGGCGATATAAATTCAAAAAATAAATAATAATAAACAAATAAATAAAAACAGGGTGCGTGCCCCCTGTGAAGCACTCCCGCACTCCATTTTTTTGCCTCCTGGGCCTCAGGGAAGCCTCCTGGGTGAAGCAGTACAACAGTGAGGGGTGGGAACAGCTGTGACGTGTGATTTAGATTTGCTAGAAAGCAAGAAATCCAAGGATTTCCTGCTTTCTAGCTAATCTAAATCACATGGCACAACTGATCTTCAGAAAACAGCTGATCAGTGGGGGGAAAACAGGAAATACCTTGATCTTTGGAGAGAACCCAGTTCGCTCCCAGCTGATCCGGTAGAATCCCACCCCTGTAGCTTATTAATAATGTATGTGAATCTTTTATGCTACGAGAGTAGGTGACAACCTGTAGTGTCTGGTTGGTTTTTGTGATGTCTTTTATCCTGGGGAATTGATCCAGCTCTATTTTTAGGTGGGTAGCTCAGTCTCCTGCATGTATAGTTCAATTTCAGTCGTTGAACATCTTTTTTAAGTGGATGAGAACAAATGTGGTTATAGCATACCTACCATCCAGTCACCATGATACCAAAAAAGATGTTGAGATTCCAGAAAGAGTACAAAGAAGAGCAACAAAAATGTTCTGGAGGCAAAACTATAAGGTGAATGGTTCAGAGAATTAGGTATCTAATCTAATGATGAGAAAGAGTAGAGGTGACATAAGAGCAGTCTTCTAGTACTTGAGGGACTCTTGCGAAGAAAGGATTGACCCATTTTCCAAAGCACCCAAGGGCAGGGCAAGAAATAATGAGTGGAAAATTATAAAAGAGAAATCCAAACTAAGATCCTGAGAAGAAATTTCCTGACAGTGAGAACCATTAATCAATGGAATGGCTTGCCTACAAAAATTGTGAGTGCACCATCACTGGAGATTTTCAAGAAGAGATTGGACAACTATTTGTCCTGCATGATACAAGGTCTCCTGCTCAAATAAGAGGTTGGACTAGAAGATCTCAAAGGTCCCTTTCAATCTTATTATTCAGTGATCTATGTTTTAACCACTGAGCTCCTCCTCCTCCTTCGCCCGAGCCACATAAAGCAAGAAACCAATAAATTAGACTGAATCTACAAAAAAAGTAAGTTTTCAGTTGGGCTAAAGAGCTGTAGCTTAGAAGCAACCCATACTACCTCTGCCTATAATATGTTGATTCAGGAAAAATAATGTACCGTGTGTTGGTTTCATTTAGAGCAAGATGGTACTTCAGATGTCTCTAATTAGGTTTAACTATCCTTTTTTCAGAGAAGGACCAATGAACTTTGAGAAACCCTCTTTATTCCTGAAATATTTAGCAGCAAATGTTTTTTCTGCCTGGCTCACACTGGCTGTTAATGTTTTTGTTTAAAACTACAGTCAGTTGGGTCCACGGCAATTCACTGTGGCCAACTCACCACAGCCAACTCCCCACAGCCAACTCCCCAAATTGCCACGGCCAACTCTGTGGGGCAACTCGCCACAGCCAACTCACTATGGAATAACTCACTGGGGGACAAGAGATACACTAATATCAAAGAAATGGTGGAACAAAATCATTAAAGAAAAGATGCAAAAAGGAGGGACAGAATGAAATGTGAATGACAAAAATTAAAATATTTTTATTTATTTATTTTGAAATAATTAAATCGCATTGTTAACTTGTCCTATGGCAAGTTGGCCATGGTGAGTTGTCCCGTGCAGAGCTGACCATGGTGAGTTGGCTGTGGCAAATTGACCCATTCCATAGTCAGTCTGGGGGCCTCAGAAAACCTCCAACCTTCAGCATCAGGCAGGAGACCCCGGTCAGTCAGTTGCTCTCACTAGAATACAAGTCAGCTTCTGCTTTTGCTTGGTTCCATTTCTTCTGCAGGGGTGTCATTTAAGGTTTAATCAATCCCCAACTGTTAGCACTGTAGGCCAGAGCCCAAGAAAGAGCCATCCACCGTAGCTATGAATGGAAGTAAATCCTGATTTAGTCAGTCTCTTGGTTTTGATTTATTGACTTATTGCCTCTAAGGGTAGACACCTTGTTAAATTCTGAACCAAATGCTTCACTGACTAGCTGTTCCTATTATGCTCAGAAAGTGCTGCAATGCAGGGTCAATTTTCTTTCACTTTGTATTATTCTTGCAGGTCCTTTCCCCTGCTTTGAACAGTGCCAGTATGGCCTCTCTCACACACCCTGCGGGCAGTCTAGTTCACATGAATAACACATCAACCTGTATTCCCTTTCTTTCTGCTTCTTGGGTTTGTATGCAACCAATCAACACAATCTCTAATAAGCTTCCTGTTGAGAGATGGAGCAGCATCGTTTTCTAATTTAAGCATTTCGGTGAGTTATTAAAGGCTGTTGACAATCTAGTCAGTTATTATTCAGATGAGTGTTAGGGGAAAAAACTTCTAAAAAATGCTGCTGTTTAGCATGTGTTAGTTTAGAAATCAAAATTTGTTATTGCAGTTTTGAGTCACAGAGGACTGAGGTTTGCATTTAAAATTCAGAAGAAGAGGATATTTTTTTGTTAAAAATGGAATCTGTATCAGTATTAATAAATAATGCTGGATTTGTAAGGTGGAAGAAATGATAGGGTCTGTTTCAAGTTTTCTTCTCCCTTCTTCGTCATAGGGATTCAATCTCAGGTCTCTCATAGGTGACCACTTCAAATAATTATTCTGCTAGATTGAGTAGCTGTTTGGATTTTATAAGAAAGGAGCAAAACTAAAGGAACAACTGAAGAGCTGGGGTTGAACATCCACTGATGCTGTTGACCACAATTGACAGAGCCCTAAACTTCAAATTGGAAATCACAATAATTGGATTTGTTCAGCTGCTAAGCCTAAAACAAACCACATCATGGCTTAGCATAATGTGTGAACCCATCCCTATTTAATTTAATTTGGCTTTATTATTTATTATTACATTTGAACTCTACATTCCAGTTTATATAAGATTATAGATTATACTTTATTTGCAGCCTAAAAACAAGGGGTTTTTTTCTTTCTTGTTCTGAACAGTGTCAAGTTTACTTGGCTCAACATTTAAAGAGTTTCAAAACTTTTTAAATCTCCAAATGCTGCAAATTGGTTTTAAAGTTCTAAGTAGTTTTCCAATCTTATACTTTTCATTTCAGCTTCTAAAGTGATGTACCCATTCATCCATTGATACTATTAAACAGGAAGCTTTTAACAAATGTAGGGTAGCCTTCTCACTCATCATGCACTGATGATCTTACCTAGTTGGGTAATGAAACACCTGCAAGAAAACAACCAAGCTCAGAAGGCATCAGGGAGCCCACAGTTCAGTCCTGAACTTCAGATATTCTCTTCCAAGAGAGCCTATTCTCTCTCCCAAGCTTTTTTTTTTTTTAATATAAGCTGCTCTATATTAGACTTTGCCTTCCATGGCAAAGGTAAGTCATGGTTTAGAGAGAAAGATGAGAGAGCAAGTTCAATCTTTTTGCAGCAGCCAAGTCTCTTGAAATGGTCTGTTGAGATATGAAGGTTGTCTTTATCTCCACAGGCTGATCTGCTGCTGATGGAAAGTTAATGCCATTATCTGAAAAGCCTGGAGATGGGGAAAAGAAAAGTTTTCAGCTCTAGGCTGCTGAAGAATCTTGCTGATTTCATTTAGTGTATAGGATTGCTAACATGATCGCCAACATCCAATGATGGATATGGCACAAGAAGAAGAAGAATGGATGCCCTGTGTTCCTAAGCTTAAGATAATGTCCAAATTTACAAAGACCAAACCAGCTTCCCCTAAGAGTCCCTCTCATCATCCCATGGCTCTTAATTTGCAAAACTACCATTTCTACCCCATGTTCATCTCCATGATTGCTGACTTGTTTTGCTTCTTCCATATGACAGTTCTTGCATAACTCTTGTTCCTGCTCCTCTTCTTGAATCCTCAAACCACTAAAAATGCACAGACACATTTCTGCTCTTCCCAATGCCACTTTCTGGCATGTCCCTCACAGTTCCTGCACTGGACTTTCTCAGACACCAGCACTACTTCCTCCTGGTAGGGGTTTATGTCCTGGAGTTAGAAAACAGGGAATCTCAGATCAGAACTTCTAGCAAACTTTGTGCCTGACTGTACCATTAGTATGTTGGGCCTATTATCAAGCCTGTCAACCCAGCATCCATAACATAACAGCATCCAGAAGAGTTAGACAGAATATTGTCAGCTCATTTCATGGTCTGAAAGAAATAAACTTCAGAGTCAACTAGGTTGGCTGGGCAGTGTGATTAGATTTTCCCTTTGGGTAACAATATGAAATATGTCTCGCCTTATCTTTGTTTTGTTTCACTTTGTGAAGCCAATCTGTATTTGTTTTTTTTTTCTACGTCCAATTCCTTTATCTTGATCTTATATCTGGCTTCTGTCTACTAGGCTCATTGTTTGCATTAAGAATTCTGATGCCTAGCTGGATTCTGGTGAAGTCTAATGCAAAGGAGGAATGGAACTGGGATGAGAGTATTGGTGGTGAGGGAGAGTAGGACAGAAGAGGCCAATAGATGGTTGATTAAGGTATACAGATACAGGCAAATAATTAAAAATGTTTGAAATATATGGAGCAAAGAGAAGCCAATGTTTAAGGCTTCCAATTAAAAGGTGACAGGTTGAGTGTGCTTTTCTATTACCATCGCTATTAATTAACAGCCCTAATTTGAATCTACATGTTACCTGCTGATTTGAACCAACTTTAACTGGCTCAAAATGCGCTGTTGAGAATTGTTCTGACTGATGGTTTTTATTTTTATTTATTTATTTGATTTGTCAATCACTTACAAGGTAATAGATATAAGTATAAACATGAGTAAGAATACAGGAAATAGGTACGAATAAATGGGGACAATAGGACAGGGACAGTAGGCATGATGGTGCACTTATGCATACCCCTTACAGACCTCTTAGGAATGGGGTGAGGTCAATAGTGGTTAGTTTGAGGTTAAAGGAGTGGGGGTTAGAGGATTTAACAACAGAGTCAGGTAGTGCATTCCAGGCGCTGACCATTCTGTTGCTGAAGTCATACTTTGTGCAATCAAGTTTGGAGCGGTTTATGTTGAGTTTGTATCTGTTGTGTGCTCTTGTATTTTTGTGGTTGAAGCTGAAGTAGTCATTGACCGATAGGACATTGTTGCAGATAATTTTGTGTGCTATGCTTAAATCTAACCATAGGTGGTGTAGTTCAAGGTTGTCCAAGCCCAAAATCTCAAGCCTGGTGATATAGGATATTCTGTTGTGAGCAGAGGAGTGTAGTACTCTACTCATGAAACACTTCTGGACTCACTCGACTGTATTAATGTCTGATATGCAGTGTGGATTCCAGACTGATGAGCTGTATTTGAGTATTGGTCTGGCAAAAGTTTTGTATGCTCTAGTTAGCAATTTGATATTTCCAGAGGAGAAGATTTGTAAGATTAGATAATTAGATTTACAACTCTTAATGCCTTTTTGGTAATGCTGTTACAGTGAGCTCCAGCCCTTAGGTCATTTGATACGAGAACTCCAAGGTCCTTGACAGAGTGAGGATCATCAGTGAAGTCATATCTGCCTAGTTTGTATTTGGTGTATTGATTTTTTTCCCCTAATATATAGGACAGAGCATTTGTTGGTCAAAATTTGGAGTTATACCTGTTGCACTGGGTGTCAATAAGCCTCCAGGTGAAATGTAAGGTGGTCATCTACACAACTCTTCATAGCATGGGGCTGGGTCATTTGTAAGACCACATTTCCTAGATCAGATCTGGCAGAAGAAGCATGTTATAGGTCTTGTCAGTGGCCTGGCCATCTTGCAGTACTCAGGAAGTGAGCCTTTTCTGTTGTTACTCCTACGTTTTGAAACATCTCTGGAAATCAGATTGGTCCATGGGGGATCTAGTTGTCAGAACCTGCCTACAAGATCATTGTTTAATTGATTTTTCACCTTGGCTGTCAGTTATATATTTTATTCTGTGAGTCACAGTGAGATGGATGGCCATATCAACTGCATGCATACAGGCAAAATAGTCCTCATAATTCCACTTAGCCTTGTAATGTAATTGGATCTTTAATCTGGAGATACCTGGAAAATTTCTAAGTTGAATTTCTTGGGATCAATTATTTTATAAATGTAATATACTCATGTTCTGTCTAACAACTCATCAACTTCTATGGGGAAAATGCTGGACCAGATAGGCCTATAATTTGGTTCTAACAGTATTTTTTTATGCAGTCATAATACAACAGGAGTTGTGTGGCTCTGCATTCTATCAAATCAATCTTACGGTAATGTATAATTGTGGACTGTCATACAGTTAAACCATAAAATAATAGGAGTCAGTAGAACTGTCTTGTCTTAAAAATGGAGATCTACTGAAAAGGGATTTTCTATGCCTGAAAATGCCATGTCCTCTATGTTTAATGTATTCATTAATGCCTCCTCCCCCAATGGGACTTAAGCAGTTAACTACACTGTTTTAGCTACCATACATTCACTATGCTGAAGTATTTAGTTTACTAATGCCAGTGAAGGCAGTTAAAAACCATATGTATGGGAACAAAAGAAACAGGGAGAATAATAATCCTCCAAGTAGCTATGCAGTGTGAAATTGTTTGAATGTAATAATTACGATTCTGAAATACTATAATTTTGTATTTTCAGGAGAAGTTAGTGGAGAAAGAATAATCCTCCCAATTTTTAAAAAATAATTATCTTTAAAAATGGGGAATTGTTTCTGAATGTAGCCACAGAATAGATGAGTAGCAAGAACTTTGCTTGCATGCAGTCCATTTTGCTGATCATCTGGTTATCAGAAGAGGAAAAAGAAAAGAAGCTGGAATATACCTTATCAGGGGTAGATATACCACAGCTTATACATGTCCACCCAACATTATGTCTATAGGACTCCAAAACATAGCTCTGAATGCTTTGGACTGCTCTTGCTGATATTTTACTACTTGGAGAGTAAATATTGAATGGGATGCTTGAAATCTTCAGAAATTTCAGCCCATTTCATTCTTTACAGACCTTAAACTCTGTGATGAAATGGCAATGTACTAAAGAAAATATTTACTTGGGCAGAAAGCTTAGAGAAAACCATGGAGAGGAGTTAAGAGAACTGAGAACCAGTTGAAAACTGGAGAAGTGGTAAACACACACACACACACATACACATATGGAAAGAAAGTAACCATATAAAGAAAAGGCAAACTCTCATGACAATAATTTCACTATAATGCTGGTTTCCCATTTTTTGGAGGGTAGGGTTTAAAGGCAGAGTGGCGAGCATAAACTTCTGCATTGTTTAAAGTTCACAATTTACCTCTTAGTTGCCTGAAACCAAACCAAATTCCAACCCAAAAGTAATAGCAGTAACTGTAGTTTTGTCCCAAAAGCAAAGTCCAACAAGCAGCCCAAGTCATACATGGTTAAAGCAGTCCTTTAGTCCAGGGATAATCCAAATAACAAAGTCCAGTATCATACACAGTTCAGTAACAGACTTACAGCAATCCAAGAAGAACGTTGATCAGTAACAGTCAATAGGACTTCCAGTTTGCAGGGCTTTGGCAGCAGGCAGGAATCCACGATCGTGCATGGTTTCTGCCTGGGTTCACTGCTGGAGCACCCTGAGCCAGCTGGCTTCGGGACTAAGCCACCCCGTAGAGGTGGTGAAGAGGGGGAAGACTCCAGCAGGGTCGAGGAAAGCCGCATCTTTCCTCCTCAGCTGGCTAAACTCCCTTTCCCAAAGGTGGTAAGAGCGGTGGTCAGAAATGGCCGCCACAAAGAAGCATCTAAAGAATCTAAAGTTAAATTGTAACAAGACTTCAAAAAGATATATCTTAACTGGATCTTTGTAACTAAATCCCAGGAAGAGAAAGTGAAAAAAGAAGAAAGTGTTAAATGAAACAGTTTGTGCCTATTTTGATTATTTGGTGACTTTGGGACTTCTGGAAAATATATTTGAGTGATCAAAAACAATTGGGTGGTTGTTTAAAAATCTTTCTTTCTACAATGGCATCACTTGTGGATGAACTGAAAATGGAATTTAAAAAATATAAAGAAGAGGAAGAAGCGAAGGGCTCTCTTAGCTCCGTTTTTCACTTCTTAGAAATGGTGATTGGTACCTACGAGAAACTACAAGTTTGTAGTTGTACAAACTACAATAAAAGAGTGAGCAGCAAGAAGACTGGGACAAAGAAGAAGCCATCTTTAATGAACAAGTAACTTTAGTTGGGGAAGAAAGGAGAAAGAGGGGAAAGAGAATGGAGAATTTAAGACCTAAAAAAACAACCAAAAAAGGGAAAAATAAGGTGAAAAATGGATATAATGTCAGAAAGCAACAGAAAAGGGGAACACAGAAAAGGGAAATGGTGGTGGAGAGACAAGGGGGTAAAAAGGGCAGAGTGAAGAAGCAAGGGAGGAAGGAAGGTAAGAGAAGCTACAAAAGTTTGGAGCAAGATGTAAAGAAACAGGATTTATTCAGAGACAATGGGTAAAAATTTAATTGAAAAAGAGTTTCTGCAAAGGTACATAAGATTATATTGTTATGCTTATGTTAGAAATAGTGTTAGAAAATTGGAACAACATATGATTAAAAAGTGGGATAAAAATACTTAGTGTAATTGAGTGAAACTTCTTTGAATAAAATAAATGAAATGAAATAAATGAGAAAATTGAATTAGGAAGGAATGGGAACACTTTAATTATACAATGTTTTAAAATATAAGTGAAATGGGGGAGAAGTAACTATGTAAAATTTATAAGGGTTCCCATAGAAGTATGATTCCTATTTGAAAAGTAATGTGTGAAATGTTTAAGATTTAAATGAATATTAATTTTAATGATAGAATTGAATTGGTATGGATTGTTGTTTTAATTATATTATATATTTATAATCTCTTCTTTTTTAAAATATTGTATGTAGCTTTAGAATGTACTAAGCAGAATCTAAATAAATGAAATGAAATTAATTATTATATTAAGTGTTATAAATTTAGGGGAAAGATATAAAGGTGTCATACTCCAGTGATTACAGGAAAAATTTTGCTTTAATGAGAAAAGATAATAGACAGCTGAAACAGGACAGACAAAGGATATAAGTATAATGATCTAAATTGAGATGAAATAAATAAAATAGAATTAAGAGAGTTAAAAGAGGGGAAAAGCTATATAGAAAATGTAGAATGGTAATAAGATATGGAATCGTATACAAAAATGAGCATGAACTTGAATTGGTGTCTGTACGAAGAGATGTAACCCGGGATCAGGCTGCTTTAAAAAAAAATGTTTTATGGTTTTTCATGTTTTGTGTTGTGTTTGTGTATGTTTGTTGTTAAAAAATCAATAAAACTTTTGGAAAAAAAAAAACAATCAATAAGGAAAAATGCAGGAACCAAAAACAGCGAACACCAAAAAATCTAGCAACAACAACAACAGAACTAACAACCCAGGTTTCTGGCTCTATCTTATGGACGTTTGAGGAACCACACCCAATTACAATTTTAGCATTCCCTTAAAGAGACAGTATTAAATATCTATCCTGGTTTATATTTTTCCAACCCAACTGTTAGGTGACTATCAATTCTTAACATTCTCCCCTTTGGGTAGGACAATATATAACCTTACAGTTTTAGTCCATATCCTTCACAGCAAGCCTTATGCTTTACAGAGCCTTGGGCCTTTGTAAAATGATCTGCAATGTTATTCTCTGACATGCTGTACTCCAGTTTAATCATTTTACTTTGCACACATTGTCTCATATTTAAATGTCTTAAATCTGTGTGTTTTGATATTGTCTTTACAGCGAGATTGGAAGCCATCTGTATTGCTGATTGGTTTTCTTCATAAACAATAATAGGATGTGTTACATCAATTCCCATATCAATCAATAGTTGCTTATAACAAACTAAATCTGTTCATAATAAAGACAAACATGATATTTCAGCCTCCATTGTTCACAAACTTAGATGTTTCTGTCGAATAGACCCCCATCCAATCAACATTTTTCCTACAGTACCTGATGTAGATTTACATGTATTTATGTCTATACCAAAACTTGCATTGGCATATGCAGTTAGACTTAGTTCATCCTCAGGCTCCAAATATAATGCATAATGCATTGTTTGTTTCAGACATCTTAGCACACATTTAGCAGCTTGCCAGTGTCTTTCAGTTGGCTCAGCATTAAACTTAGCTAATTGGTTAACACTGTATGCTATATCTGGCCTCAACCAATTATTGAGATAAGATAAGCTGCCAATCAAGAACTGATAAACATTCTTATCAAAAACAGGACTTTGAACATCACTGTGGCTAAACTCTTGGCTCATCGGTATTTTAGCCACTTTACAAAGTTCCATTTTATAAGTCTTTAGTAATTGGTTAATTTTATCTGCCTGTGAGATTTTTTATCCTCCCCTAGTTTTATCTATCTTTAAACCAAGATATTGTTTAATTTCACCTGTTTCTTTTCTAATCGTGAAATTATTTCAGTAGCTTCTTGCTCAGTTTTGGTGATTAATGCTATGTCATCAGTAAACAATAGCAACAATGAAACTACACCATTATTTTCCTTTTTGAACAAATATGGATCAACCATGCCAGCTACAAAACCTATCTTAGTTAATTCCTTTACTAAACACTGGTTCCACTCATATCCTGATTTCTTCAAGCCATAAAGACTCTTTTTCAATCTCTAGCAATCAGTTGTATTATCATTTTTGACACCTAAAGGTTTCTTTAAATATATATTGTGTTGCAGTGGTGCATACAGATATGCCGTCTCTACATCTAAATGATTTATAATGTATTTCTCCTTTGCTGCCCACACTAATACTGCTTGTAATGTTGTAGCCTTCAGACTAGGCACAAATACCTCATCGTAATCGTTTGCTGTCTGATTGAACCCTTGTGCTACTAACCTGGCTTTATGGGCACAATCCCATCCCCACCTGTCTTCAGTTTATAAATCCACTTGCACTTTATGGCATGTTTACCTGGTGGTAACCTGACATTTTCATAAACTTTCAACCTTTGTAAGGATTTCAATTCCTTATCCATTGCTTCTTGTCAAGCAGCCTGATCCTTAGCAGGATACAGTTTCAATTCATTATACTTACCAGGAACTGTATTCACTTGGCATACAAAACTAGCCTGATATCTATCAAGTAGTCATGTTACTCGGGTTGAACATCTCGGTAATATAGGGCTAACTGGTGGACTCTCCTGTTCCACCTGCTCCTGTTTTTCTACTTCCTCCTGTGCCTGTTCTCCTACCTCCTCCTCTGCCTGTTCTTCCTCTTTAATGGCTATTGATGGTTTAATCATTTCATCTTTTAGGGACTACTTGGGTGTCAATTACAACATCATTGTATTCCTGTTCCAGTTTATTCCACCCAATTTGCTCAAGAAATTTAGCACTAGTGCTTCAGTAAACATTAGCTGTGTCTGGATCCCAAAATCTAAATGACCTGTGGTTGGCCTCATAACCTACGAAACATAATTTCCTAGCTCTATGTTGCCCTTTCATTTTTACTTGTGAGGGAATATGCATCCATGCTGGAACTCCAAATGTGTGTAGATAACTGAAATTTGGTTTTCTGCCATGCCACCAAGTGAATGGCAATTAATCAGTTGTTGTGTTCACTACATTGCTCAACACATGGTTGCTACACATTATGGCCTCACCCCACAGTGTTTCAGGAAAACCTGAATCAGATAACATAGTGCGAACCATGGCTTGTAATGTTTGCCCTCTTCATTCTACAAATGAGTTATGCTGTGGCCTGTAAGGTACAGAACGTTTATGCTCAACACCAGCCACTTTCAACATAGTTTGAAATCTATAGTTAATAAATTCAGTCAATCATTCTCTAAAGTAGCAGTAACACTTTTATCTTCTTTCTCTATTATACAGTTATCTCCCCTGAAGGTTACTACATAACCAACATGAACTAAAGCCCTTACTGATAATAAATTAAATTTCAGATTAGGTACATATAACATAAATAAATGCTTATTTACACATGAACAATATGCAGTACCTTCACCAGATGCTTTCATCTTCCATCCATTTGCCAATGATACATGTTGCTTACTCATGGACATCCTTAAAGCCCAGTCCCACTGGCCGACGGATGCAAAACATATGCATAAAGGACACAGCGGACGAGCAAAATTTCGGGGGTGGCTCCATCGGTTGTCATCCACTCCAAAAAGTGGCAAAAATTTGCATAAACAGAATGGAAAAGAACAGAAAAGAACGGACGTGGGTTGTATGTAGCGGGGATGTTAAACGGATGTTCATAGGAAGCCTAGTGGATGAAAGCGGATGGAAGTGGATAACACCTCCGAAGGGGTTCCGGGGGAGAATTTCGAAGCAGACGCATAGCGGAAGGGGCGGATGCATAGTGGATGAAGCGGATGCATCACAGATGCCTATAGGAAACAAAGAGGATGCCGCACGGATGTATATCAGATGCAAAGTGTTCACTGCGCATGCGGGAAGTATGAATTGCATCAGCTCCGTGGATATAAAAGGATGCAGCACACACGCAGTCAACATACAGGGGAAAGACATGCTGCCAGATACATCTTGCAGGAATACCATGATTCGTCAGTCAGGCAAGAAGAGGAAGTCTGTGCCTACTCGTTCAAGCCCTGGCAAGGTGAAGAAGGGCAGAACCAGCATCCCACCTCCTGGCACTGATTCTGAAGCTGCTGCTGCTGCTATTGTGGTGGAGCAGCCCCAAGGACCTCAAAGCCCTGCTGCTGAAGGCCCTGCTGCTGAAGCCCCTGAAGGCCCTGAACAATCTCCAGAAGGCCCTGATACTGAAGCCCCTGAAGGCCCTGCTGAAACCCCTGCCAGAGGGAGGAAGAGGCAAGGGAAGGAGAAGGGAGAGAGGAAATGGAACACCGTTTCTGAGGAGCATGAGGATGAGGTGCTGGGATGGCTGAGGGAGAACGAGTACCTCTGGAGAAAGGGCCACAGACTGTATCGGGACACCAAGAAGAAGCAGGCAGCTTGGAGAGACAAGGCAGAGAGCCTGGGGTATACTGCAGAAGTACTCCTTGGATGGTGGAAGCACATGCATACTTGGTATGGCAAGCTACACCTCAAGAAATCCAGGCAGGCCACTTTCAAGCTCACTGACCGGGAGATGTACGTCATGGCCAAGTGCAGTTTCCTGGAGGGTGAGATCCGCTACCGAGGAGCAGCCCCTCTGAAACCCCTCTCCCTCAGACAGTCCACAGAAAGCCAGTCCTCTTCCAGCCAGGAGCCAGCTACCCTGTCCAGGCAGGTGTCTTCAGAGGGCCCCACAGCAGAGACCCCCCGGACAGATGCACTCCCCATGCTAGTGGACTTGGAGGATCCCATGGAGGATGACGCCTTGCTGTCACAAATGGAGGAAGAAGCAGCAGCCACCAGTGGCCACCCCACCTCACCCCCACCCCCAGCTCCAGAGGATGCAGGCAGAGAGGCAGACTGGAGGGCCAGGACCACAGTGTGCTGTTGGAGATCAGGGACACAATGAAGACCAGCACAGAACTTCTCTCTCAGCTGGTCCACTTGGACAGAGCATCCTTAGGCTGGAACACCTTCATCACCTACGTGATGGTCACTGAGGGACCTGCCCGAGGCCCAGTACCAGGTGATGTAGCAGAAGATCACAGCACTTCTGCACAACCCTCAAGGCCCAGCTGAAGCTGCTCCGACCCAGTCCAGGTCTGCTTCTCCACCCCAGGCGATGTCACAGCCCTTCCACGGCTTTCAACATCCCTTCACCTACCAAGGCTACGACTACCAGGACTTCCCACAGCAGAAGCAGAACTTCCCAGTCCAAGCCCAGGTTCATCAGACACCACAGACGCCAGTCCTCACCCAGCTGCAGACCAGACAGCCCCACTACACTCCTTCCAACCCTTCCTTCACCCCACAGCCAAGCCCGTCAATGGACAATCTGTCATCAGTATTGGGCCTGACATCTCAAGTCCTTGATGAAGGGCCTCTCAACCTCACAGGACTGAGTCAGCTCTCAGATAGCTTCCTGGACACACCACCACCTGTTGTACCCTCGGGCCAAGCACCCCAATGGTGCCTCAGACCAGTACTCAAGCCACAGCCACCTCCACAGTCCCTCCCGGCTTAACAGCTGAGACCATGGACATGACTCAGAGTGACTGAGAATAATGTCAGAGACTGAGTTGTTTACTTGTTAAGTTTATCTTTGCTTAAGACACTTTACTTGGTTCATTTTGCTTATTTAATAAAGTCATAAAATTTACCTAAGAAAGTTAATAAAGTTTATTTTTGCTTCAGACACTTAGTTTACGTGGTTCATTTTTTTTACTTAATAAAGTGTTGGTGAAAACTTTGAAAAAATGGTTAAGCCTTTGCATGCTTGTGGGATAGATAAGGATAGTTGTGGGATAGATAAACCTCCAGTGCAACCATAGTGGGACTGTATGGTCCACCATCCCAGTGATCCAGATGATTTTCTCCCCCTTTTTATCGAAAATATCGGTTGTCTGCTAGGTGTCCTTCTACATACTCTAGACATACTGCAGACATCCTAAATATATGAGATACATCCCAGATACAAACATTTTGTCCGTTTTTAATACTTTATATATGAGATGCATATGCTTACATCCTTTCTATTTCCGTGCTACTAATGCTGTGTAGACGTTCCATGTACCTTTTGTTTCCTCCCTCTTTCTGTTTTCAGCTGCAGCAGATGTGAGTTGAGGGGATGGCCAGAGGATGCAAAGAGGATACAGCGGACGTTTAACAGATGATAAAGGACATAGAACGTTTGTTGCCCATATATGTCACGGATGTACATCGTATACGGCGGAAAGTTCATCCGTTCACAAAGTTTTGTGCAGCTCAAAACTTCTTGCGTGGATGAAATTGCAGTGGATGGATGCTCGATGGATACAGCGTATGAAACACATATGCAGTGAGTACACAATGGATGCATAGTGTTTTCCAACAGATGGCAAGCTTTTTTTAATGTTTTACAATCCTCTTTGCATCCGTAAGTGCAGTGGGACCGGGCCTTTACAAACCTCTCTCTATTTTTAGTGATGAACAGTTATGCTCCACTATCAACTACCCACAAATCATGGTTTACAGTTGAATTGCTAGACATAGCTAAATTAACATTCTTCTTAGTCTTCTGGTACCAGTATTCTGTTGTTTTCCCTTCTTACAGAATTTAGCTGTATATCTGCTAGCCCCACAATAAAAACATTTCCTAACAGTATAGGTAGTTGAACACAAATCCTCTTCTTGTGGTTGTTCCTTTCTCAGTTGGTCCCGATCCAGCCATCTTCTTGCCTCTTCTAACAACCTTCCAGTTTTGTCAGTCAATGTCAGTTTATCTCTGGGCAGGACTTCCAGTGAAGATATGTAATCATCATAACTTTCATCCAGTGAGGAAATAATGATGTAAACTTGATGCATCTCTGAAAATATCAGTTCCTTTTCATGTAGCTCTTGAAAAGTTCTTTTCATAAAGTTCAAATGAGCTAACATATCTCCATCTTTCAGAAGACATTCTCTAAACCAGTGTTCCCCAATCTTTTTTTGTTCCAGGGACCAGTTTCACACAGAAACACTTTTTCAAGGACCGGGTAGGCACGTGAAGGTTCCAATAACAAAAATCTTAATCATTATATTTAGTATGTGATCTGAATGCAACAATTACTGCAACAATTAATATAAAATGTGCCATTTTATGTTAGGCACTTGCACGAACTATTACACTATAATATCAACTCACCAAAATGTAGAATCAGTGGGAGCTCTGGGTATGTTTGCCTGAAACTATACGGTCCCATCTGAGGGTGATGGGAGACAGTGACACTTGAATTGTATTCCTTATATCCAGTCTATTCCTTGTCTTGTTTTTGTTGCTGTCAATGCAGAAAACCCCTCCTCAGAAAGATAAGAGGTTGAAAATGGAAGCAGGACTTTCAATGCTTTTGTGGCAATGTCAGGATGTTCTGCTTTGATTTTACTCCAGAATGCAAAGAGATTTGAACTTGTTTCAAACATGGATTGAAGGCCACCATCATTTGCAATCTCAACTAGTTGTTCCTCTTCTTGTAGGGTTAAAGTTGATTCCCCTGGCTTGTTCACAAACGGGTTCCGAATCCATTCCTTCCCCAGCCTGGAGTCTTTTGCGACGGAGAAGTAATGCTTAAACTCTTTTGAAAGCTGCAACAGGTGATCATGCACTAACTGGGTGAATGAAGGTCCAAACTCAGTCTCTTCCATAATCCCTGCTACTGTGTGAAACATGTCAAATAGCCCTGTGTTCACTCTCCGTCTCCATAACTCCAGTTTGGCTTTGAATGCTGCAACCTTATCTGCCAACTTGAAAATGGTTGTCATTTTCCCCTGAAGTAAGAGATTGAGTTCATTGTGCAGGTTAAAAATGTCACACAGGTAAGCAAGTTTAAAGATCCAATCAGCGTCACTGAAGTATGCTGCCAGTGGTGATTGTTTTTTCCAGAAAAATCTCTGCAGTGACTCTCTTAACTCAAAAACTCTTGTCAGTGATTTACCTCTTGAAAGCCATCTCACTTCTGTGTACAAGAGGAGGCATCTATGTTCTGCACCCATCTCTTCACAGAGCTGTTCGAACAGACATGAATTCAGGACATGTACTTTTATGTGGTTAATAATTTTTATCACATCTTGCAAAATGCTGTTAAGCTCAGGTGGCATTTTTTGGCTTGCCAGCATTTCCTTATGGATGACACAGTGTGTGGACTCACATTCAGAGGTGACCTCGTTGATCTGCGTTGTCAGACCTGAAAGCCTCTCAGTCATCGCAGCCGCTCTGTCCGTGCATACACTGACACAGTGCGACCAATTAAGCCTCCCTGAAATGTACTCATTCAAGAACATGAATAACTCTGCAGCTGTGGTGTTAGTTGGCAGAAATAGTGCATGTAGCAAATCCTCATGTACATCCTCCTGAAAAATGTGTCTCACAAAAACGAGCAATATTGCTTTGTTGTCAACATCTGTAGATTCATCCACCTGAATCGCGTACCATAGTGACTCATTAATCCTCTCAAGTAACTGTGCCTCGATGTCCTCTGCTATTTTATTAATTCTTCTTGTTACGGTGCTCACCGAAAGGGGGATGTTTTCGACCTTTTTTACTGCAGCCTCTCCAAAAAGTTTGCTGCAAATGTCCTTTGTAGCAGGCAAAATCAATTCTTCCCCAATTGTAAAGGGCTTCTTAGCTTTAGAAATGCGGTCCGTGACCAGGAATGATGCTTTTAGCGCAGACACATTTGTTGAAGTAGTGGCCTTTAATAATTGTTTCTGTCCTTCATGTTCCCGTTTTTTTCTTTGAAAATAATCTGAGGGCTTTTCTTTCAATGCTGGGTGTTTTGTCTCCATGTGGTGGCGCAGTTTTGATGGTTTCATGCCTTCATTAGCAAGTCTGCCACCGCATATTACAAAGAGTGGGTGTGGGGCTTGTAAATCACCTGTTGCGATGAACCCGTAACTCAGGTAGGAATCTTGGTATTTTCTTTGAAATGCAACTTTCTTTTTGCAGGCAGTCTGTGACCCTTCTGCTGTCTCATCATTGTCTCATTTACCCTTTCCCAAATCACTCTTCTCCATGAATATGGATTAGCTGCTGGTCACTCAGTATTAATCCAATTATACAAAGAGCTCGTTTGTTGTTTCGTTTAAAGTCAGCTAACTTTTTGGCATCATCCTCATCATCTGGATCCCAAGCATTTACATCCAGTGGATCCTGAACTGTATTCCATAACCCTTCTCTACGCAGAAGTAGACTGCATGTCATAGACCAGGAAACATAGTTTGTTCCATCCAATTGGGTTATCAGTGATAGAGTTGTTGAAGTGTCTTGTGCCATCTTTATTAGGATAGTAACCCACAATTAAACAGTAAGCAGCTGTCTGTATATGGTACTGTGCATTCACATCAACTCTCAGTTATCTGAGTCTGGTATGGCCTGGGCCCATAACCAGTGTTGAGGTAATTCCCCGTTAGGAGAATGAGTGCACACAGGGAGATGTAGTGAGAATGATGTTGAATGACACACAACCAGCACACAGATACACTGAATAGTAAAATGTAGGTTTTACTTCCAATAAACGGTTAAGCAAAGTCCAACAAGCAGTCTGGCCTACACAGTTAAAGCAGTCAGTATTTCAATCCAGGGATTATCCAAATACTATCATACATGGTATCATACACAGTTCAGAAACAGACTTACAGCAATCCAAGAAGAACGACGATCAATAACAGTCAATAGGGAAAAATGCAGGAACCCAAAACAGCGAAAATCAGAACATCTAGCAACAACAACAGAACTAACAACCCAAGTTTCTGGCTCCATCTTATGGCCATTTGAGGAACCACACTCAATTACAATTTTAGCATTCCCTGAAAGAGACAGTATTAAATATCTATCCTGGTTTACATATTTCCAAACTGTTAGGTGATTATCAGTTCCTAACAATCACTAGCCACACTCCTGTGATTTTGAGGCAGGGCACACCTTTCCAAGTCAAAGCAGTTAGTCCATCTGTCATCTCACTCAACCTATTGGATCCTCTTCAAATATTCATTAAATTCTAAATATGGAGGGATATACTGGTACCTCCAGCTCAGTTTTCAACTCCCCCCTCCTCCCAAAAAAAGAGTTAGGGTATTATGGCTGGAAGTTCTGTAGATCTAAACTTCCCAGTCACGACATGAAAGACAGTTTATGGGAATACCTTTGCAGTTCTTTTGACTTTCCACTCCATATAGGAAGAGAGATGAATTAAAGGTGTGGACAAATGCATAGAAGATATGTGTCCTTGATGGATTCATCAGTTGATCCGTTGACAGATCAGAATTGAATGTGAATTTCTTGTGTCCTGATCCAAGTACATTCAGCTACAAGCATACTCCACAGTCCTCAGTCCGCAGGAAGCTACAGTCTTCCCATCCTTCTTGATGTTTTCCAGATCTTCCTGAAATGTTTGGTACCAGGTTTTCTTGGGCCTTCCTCTTTTTCTCCCATCATCTGGTGGTATCTAAATGATTGTGATTTTTGCTGGACAAAGCTCACTCATGCAGAGCACATGTCCAGCAAGCCATATTCTTCATTCTTCCATTATCTCAGGGAGTCTTTTGGAATTACTTCTTTGCAGAACAGGAGTATATTCTACAACAGGGGTGTCAAACTCAACCCCCCTGGCCTGGATCCGGCCTGCAGGGTGCTTAAATCTGGCCTGCAGGGTTGCCATGGAAACAGCAAAGGACCTGTCCACAGTGCTCCTGCCAGTGAAAACAGAGTTCAGGAGGGCTGCATGTGCCCTCCTGAGCTCCATTTTTGCTGGCAGAAGGTTATAGGAGGCTGGCACAGCCAAAAACACAGCTTGGGAGCCCTTTTCAGGCAGAGCACTCAGGCCACCACAGGTGCCTCAACACGAGTGACGTCAAACTCGCCATGCCTACCCTGGCCACATCCACCCCAGCCCCCTGATGTGGCCCTCAATGAAATTGAGTTTGATACCCCTGCTCTACAATATTCTGGGGGAAAAAAAACATCAGAGTTAACTGGCATATTAGATATCTGGTCTTTTTCATTGTTCTTCAAATCTTAGCAATGGGATGTGGGGTACCGCTGCCTCTTCTGAATCTGGCATATTCACTTGGCATTCTTTTTCCATGCATTGGATAGTGCTCTCTGGATTTCAACTCCCTAAGCACTTTTTTTCTAGAGGTAATAAAAATCATTATCTGGAAAAAAAAGAATCACAAGCAGACATCTATATATTTTTTCACAGCTATAATTTGATAGCCCTATTATTTTATCAGAGCACTGCAGAATGGCAGCATATAGGGGCACTGAGGGCTCTACCCTGAAAAGAAAGGTACGAAACGGCCCTTTACCCATCCCTGCCTTTTCCATTCTGCTCACACCAATTGGAAACAAGAAGCATCACTGATATATTTCCTGCAGCATTTTGTACATGAAAAAAGTCATCTGTGATTAGAACAAATTGGACTTAAAGATTGAAAAGAACTGTCATTATTTTATCTTTTTTTCCACAGGTAAATCAACACTGGATCTGGTAAATGAAGCCATTCATCTGCACCTGTAGCATATTACTAAGCTGGTTTGTGAAATTGTTCCCACAGGACTTTAACACTTGTTAAATGTAGGTAAAAGTAGTTGCAGGTGTATAGGTTAGTCCCAAATGTGTGTGTGAATACATGTATAAGCTTTTGCTGCCTGAGGTATTGGATAACATTTTTCAAGGCCATTTTCTCTGGTTCCTGCCTTCAATAAAGAAAAAAATCAACCATAATAAATAACAATTTGTACCTCTGTTCCAAATATTCAAGATTGGCTCTCAGAAGTGGATATCAGCTCCCACTGCTTAATGGAAAAGAACCTGCACTTTGACAGAGTCCTCAGATAGCATTCCTGATAGCATGCTGAGATATTTATAAATCGCTGTCTATCAAATGTTTGATGGACAAAGGTGTGCTTGGATGATTCAAGTGCAAAGGCATTAGTTCTCTCCCCCATGAGAGTGAAACTTTTTACTTAAACACATCTATCATCTGCTCCTGTGGTTTTTTTTTTTATTTTTTACTCTGAATATTGATTATTACTGCTGCTTCCCACCCTCAGGCCTTGATCTTCCCCCAGGCATCAATCCCCCTCGAGAGCAGATCTGTGAAACCGATCTGCTGTTTAATGGGCACTTCAGGTGGTGTCTGGAATCCCCTTTCAGCCTAGGAACATGTTGCAATTAGAAGGCCTTGGTGTTGCTCTAATAGCTCTTTCCGGTGTGCCCTGCTGGCTGGCTATACTCCAATAATTCAGCCTCAGAGTACCTGGGGAGATGCCTACAGCTATGAAAGAGAAAGAAAGAAGAGAAAGAAGAGAAAGAAAGAAAGAAGAGAAAAGAAGGAGAAAGGAAAGAAGAAAGAAAGAAGAAAGAGAGAGAGAGAGAGAGAGAGAGAGGAAAGGAAGGAAGGAAGGACAGAAGAAAGAAAGAAAGAAAGAAAGAAAGAAAGAAAGAAAGAAAGAAAGAAAGAAAGAAAGAAAGAAAGAAA
>BLBF01000007.1:44601010-44637164 GCA_015471245.1 Laticauda colubrina | reverse complement strand
AAAGAAAGAAAGAAAGAAAGAAAGAAAGAAAGAAAGAAAGAAAGAAAAAACAGCCCACCCTTTTGGTGTACATTTTAATGAACTTTTAAATGACATGCAGTTTTATTCCTCATCTATCTCCAAATTTCTTAAGTCTTTCCACCTCCTACGTGCCCTCATTCCTCCTCATTCCTTTTCCCTTTGAAACAAGAACCAGGTGCATAGAAATATGGCTGCAACAGACTTAATGGAGTGATTTTCCTTGGCCTCCTTAATTGTGAGGAAGATTGTTAGGGAGGCAGTTTTGAAAAAAAGGGAGAAAAATACATTCTACAACATATTCCAAAGGGTTTATATTGCTTTTGTGACTCTCACGAGAAGGATGTTCCCTTATTTTTTTTTAGATGCTGGGTGAGAGATATGGCAGTCTGCATATGCTCAATGATAGTTAATGGTCATTTTGGATGTTTCTGTGAAACAACCCTGGAAATGCAAAATATTTAGGCATCCTTTGAGCCCCTTTGAGCCTTAAAGAGATAGTTTTCATCCCTTTCTCCCTCCCTCTTTGCCAGTTATAAATGCCAACAACATATGTCTTCTAACTCTCTTGCAAAAAGTGTGCAAATCATTAGGCCAAGAAGCCAGCTCTGAGCGTTTTAGAAAGCTATGAGGCTCTTTACAAATAGCTGTTTGCTTGTTGCAAGGCAAAAAATGCAGCTATGACTCCAGCTGATACAGTCACCCCCTGTGCAATGTTATAGTGTAATTACCTGTCGCAGCTTATTAAAGCAGCAGTGTCCACAGGGTGCTATTTACAAGCATGTCCTTATCATAAATCTGGGCATATTGACTCTTTGTACCTGGATACTTCCCCATATGGAAAATCTACACCTTCATCAAGCACACATTCTATCTTGTTCGTACTGAGCTTCATCAATGAGCATGAATGAATAACAAATGTGTTTATTGCACTTTTTTCTTTTTCTTTTTTAAACATTGAATGATAGCTGATTGGAACTATCAATACACAATGTATTTTACCCTTGAAGGTAAAAGTGTGAAGTCCTGTGTTTTTTGGGGGGATTAAGAACACTGCTGTTTCTACATAAAATAATACTAATCTTTCGATCAGCCTCATTTTGATGTGTTATCTGGTTTTTTTTCCCAAATGACCTACTTGGCATGCAAGTTATTTGAGTTTTTCATCATAGCCCCATGGGTCATTGATCTTGGCTGCCCAGGGAACAGAGCCTAAATATCTTCAAAGGGAAATATAAAATATCAGAGACTTGAAAGCCAGGAATATTTTTAAAAGGCTTACAAATTAAAAGCACAATTGTAAGTAAAGGTTGGAAAATGTTGAATTAGAATTGAATTGGAATGTAGAATTCTAATATTGTTTCTTGGTCACTTTGCTCACTGTCATCTTCAGTGGTAAGCCAGAAGGGGGGTTGGGAATGGTCAGTTCCTTAGCATCTTCACGTAAAGAGGTGAGACTATTTAACCTCATGGATAACTTTGCAGGAAAGAGTGGAGAAGCTCTCAGCATTCTCTGTAGGGGGTTTTCCTTTTCATTTAAAGGGCTGTCAAACAAAAAGACACAACTGGAACCCACATCATTGCCTTCACAACAATTAATGAAGAACTTTCAAACAATTTTCAGCACCACTTGGTGTGACCTGATGGTGAACTTTTGCTAATGCAAATATCTGTGCAAGGGTCAACTGTACACAACAGTCAGAGCTATTTGCACAGCGGGCTGAAACTCGAAGTGTGCCATCATCCTGTCTACAAATCTCTCTTTTGATCATTGCAAGACAATAATTAGAAAGGTTAGAGCATTGGTAACGAAAGGATTCAGTGATGAGAAAGTTAAGCTCCCCCAGGGAGCTACCCCCATTTATTTATTTATTTATTTTATTTGTCAATCGCTTACAAGATACAGGTATAAGAATAAACATAATTTTGAATACATGAGATAGATACTTATAAGAAAAATAAAAAGATACAATAGGACAGGGACAGTAGGCATGATTGGTGCACTTATGCACACCCCCTACAGACCTCTTAGGAAGGGGGTGAGGTCAATAGTAGACAGTCTAAGGTTAAAGTTTTTGGAGTTTGGGGAAGAAACCACAGAGTCAGGTAGAGTATTTCAAACACTGACCACTCTGTTGCTGAAGTCGTATTTTCTGCAGTTGAGTTTGGTGCGGTTAACCTTGAGTTTGTATTTTTTGTGTGCTTTTGTATTGTTATGGTTGAAGCTGAAGTATTCATTTGCAGATAGGACATTGCAATGTATGATTTTATACACTATATTTAGATTGGACTGGAGGTGGCGTAGTTCTAGGTTTTCTAGGTCTAGAGTTTCAAGTCTGGTGGCATAAGGTATTCTGCAATGAGTAGATGAGCGGAGAACTCCTCGTGTGAAATATTTCTAGACTTTTTCAATTGTGTTAATATCAGATACATGATATAGGATCCAGATTGCTGAGCTGTATTCAAGTATAGGTCTAGCAAACATTTTGTTTGCTCTAATTAGTAGTGTGATGTTACCAGAGAAGAAGCTATGTAGGATTAGATTAACAACTCTATTGGCTATGTAGTTACAATGGGCTCCAGCACTTAGATCATTAGAGATCAGTACTCCAAGATCCTTGACAGAGTTTGAATCCTC
The DNA here is from genome assembly GCA_015471245.1 of Laticauda colubrina. Lineage (NCBI taxonomy): Eukaryota > Metazoa > Chordata > Lepidosauria > Squamata > Elapidae > Laticauda > Laticauda colubrina. The sequence goes on along the minus strand of BLBF01000007.1, from coordinate 44,634,508 downwards.
AACAAGGTCTTGACTATTTAGCTTGTATTTTATTTTCTGATTTTTTTTTGGCAATATGTAAGACAGAGCACTTATTTGTTGAGATTTGAAGTTGCCATTTGACTGGCCATTCTGATACATAGACAAGGTCTTTTTGAAGGGCAGTAGCATTGTCTGTTGTGTTGAATAGCTTTACATCATCAGCGAAGAGAACACAGTTGCTCTTGATATGTTCAAGAGTTGGTCCTAGAACACTGCCTTGGGGGATACCACTGTTGACAGGTACAGAATTTGATAGGACGCTCTGAATTTTGATCATTTGTTGTATGCTTGACAGGAATTCTTCTATCCAGTTATATAGGTGTCCAGAGATACCATAAGATTTTAGTTTAGTCGTAGTTTGTCATGTACCACTGAATCAAAGGCTTTACAGAAGTCTATGTAGATTGCATCTATTGCTTTGCCCTGATCGAGTTGTATAGTCCATATGTTTTTGCAGTGTAAGAGTTGCAGATTACAGGATAGTTTTTTCTGAAACCAAATTTTTTATTGGAGAGTAGGTTGTTTGTCTCTAAGTGGAGGATAATGTATTGGTTAATAATTGATTCCATGACTTTACAGGTGACGCAGCATAAGGGGATTGGTGTGTAATTTTCAACTAGGCTGGGGTCTCTCTTTTTGAAGATGGGGATGACCGTGGCTTGTGACCATAGGTTAGGCAAGGAGCTGGTTCTGAAAGATTTTTCAAAGATTATGCTTAGAGGTTCTGCTATGGCAGTGGATAGCTTTTTTAAAAAGTAGGCACATATTCCATCTGGTCCAATAGATAGAGATAGTTTTAGATTACATAGTGCTTTTTCAACAATGACTTCTGTAAAATTGATATCTATTAGAACATTGTAGTTGTCTGTTGTTCGGCTAGGAAATACTGGACATGATGTTTACAAATCCTGAGCCAAAGAATGTGTTAAAGAGGGTGGCTTTGATGGTGTTGTTGTCGTCTTTGCCTTTCGGTCCGGGGTGGGATGGACTCTGAGTCTTTTAGTTTGTTGTTTACAAAATTGTAGAAAGCATGGGTGGAATTTGTGCATAGAAGTTTTTCCTCTTGTGTAATGTGATAATTAGCACATTCAATTTTCATCTGGTGGCATAGATTTTTGTATCGGCTTTTGAGGTTGGCAACACGACCACATTTGTTTTTTCACCAAAGTGATCTCTTTTTGGATTGAAGCTTCCTTATTGTTTTGGGTAATCTGTTTTTTGTTTTGTTTTTGGAGTTGTTATTGGTCCATATAGTTTGATGACTCTTTTGACTTCAAGTAAAAATATGTTGTAATGGTCTTCAATAGTACTTCATCCAGTGAATAGAAATTGCCAATCAAGGGAAGAAAAATCATTGATTATAAGATGATAGTTGCCTTTTTTGAAGTTATAATTGGAGATTTTGTCATTGTGATGATTTTTGTGTGGACGTATGCTGAGACAAAAGTCAATCATATTGTAGACATTGCTGGAAAAGTGTTAATTTGTATTCCGTAAATTGAATTCAAACTATTGCATAAGATGAGATCGAGGCAGTTGTTAAGCCTAATATTGTTGGTTGCTAGTTGTTCCAGTCCCAGATTTGTTACAGCATTGTAGAAGGTTGCATGTATGGGTTCAGTCGTACATTCGTTTAAGGTCCAGTTAATATGAGGTAGATTGAAGTCACCAAGAAAGATAAAAGTGTGTGGGCAGGATGCTCCCCATATTAGGAGTGAATTTAGTTTGTTTACATGTTTGATGTCATAATCAGGGGCTCTGTAACATGGTAAGAATCGAAATGTGATATTTAAGGATAGTCCATAAATGATGGTCTCAGGAAGTGCAAGTTCCTGGGTAACTTGGATGTTTTTTAGATGTAAGAACTTTTCATAGAAGATAGCAACACCACCTTCTCTACGAATTTTACGATCAGATCAGTAAACATGATAGTCTCTTACTGAGGTAATGGAGTCAGGGAGAGATACGTTGAGCCATTTTTCACAGGCAAATATGATGTCGAAGTTAGCCATATTTAGTAAGAGGAGAAATTCAGGTATTTTATTTGCAAGGCTTTTTGCATTGAGTAGCTTGCATTTAAGGCCAGTTGTAGTTTGAATTGAGGTAGTTGGGGGCATGAGTGCCTCGTGCTGGGTGATATATCTCTCCACTCAACCATGAATCTCCCTGGGTAATCTTCTGTAGTTCCTATGTTTCAGCCTAGCAATAGCAATAGCATTTAGACATATATACTACCTCTTAACACTTTTCAGCACTTTCTGTGAGGTTTACAATTTAGAAGCATTATTTGCATATTGCCCCCAAAAATCTGGCTCCTCAATTTACCAACCTTGGAAGGATGAAAGGCTGAGTCAACCTTGAGCCCCATCTGGATTGAACTCCAGGCTGCACAAAACATTTTGAGTGGATGAATTTTCCGCCGCGTACGATCTACATCCGCGACACATACGGGCAACAAACGTTCTATGTCCGTTGTCATCCGTTATACATCCACTGTATCCTCTCGGCATCCTCTGGGCATCCCCGCAACTCACATCTGCTGCAGCTGAAAGCGGACAGAGGGAGGAAGTGAGATGTACACGGAACGTCCACACAGCGTTAGTAGCACGGAAATAGAAAGGATGTAAGCGGATGCATCTCGTATATAAAGCATTAAAACAGACAAAACGTTCGTATGTGGGACGTATCTCAGATATTTAGGATGTCTGCAGTATGCCTAGAGTATGTGGAAGGACACCTAGCGGAAAACTGACATTTCCAACAAAAAGGGGGAAGAAATCACCTGAATCTCACTATCAGTCCAGCAGCCTTGGTGTACAGACCTCTTCACCCTTGAATTTGCTCTTCCACATCACCCATTGATCTCCACCATGGATCATCACACACTCCTTATGGTAGCTGCCATCATTCAACACAAGAACCAAGCCCTCTTCAGGCTGTTTCACCTTTTCTACACAAGGAGAAGAAGGAGACGTCCAAGAGCTGTGTGGGTCTGAGGATGGATTGTAAGAAGAATGGAGTTTGGACTGTATGACCAGTTAATGGTGGAGCTGAGGAATGAAGACCCTTGTGCATTCCATCACTTCATGAGGATGCCACCAGCCATGTTTGATGAACTTGTACAGCATCTGAGACCCAGGTTGACCAAGCCTAGCACCAACTTCTGTCCCAACCTGGACCCCGGACTGAAGGTGGCACTGACTCTGCGGCACCTGGCCTCTGGAACCACATACAGAAACATGCAATATGCGGGGAGGGTGCCACACAACAGCATCAGCAAAGTGGTCAGAGAAGTGGTGCAGGCCATCATCGAAGAATACGTGGAGGAGCTCCTCCAGTACCCCACCACTAAACAAGGCTGGAGGAAAGTTGCAGAGCAGTGGTATCAGAGGTGGAACTTTCCCCACACCGTTGGAGCCATAGATGGGAAGCACGTGGCCTGCAAAGCTCCAACCAACTCAGGGTCCTCTTATCACAACTACAAGGGCTTCTTCAGTATCATCCTCTTTGCCATGGTTGATGCTGACTACAAGTTCATGTACATCGATATTTCAGGCAACGGGTCTGCTTCAGATAGCCAGGTAAACAACGCCAGTGACCTCAAGGATGGGCCGGAACGCAACCTCATCATGGGTTTTCCAGATCCAGACCCCCTACCCAATGACACACAAGATGTGCCCTACTTCATCGTGGGTGATGACGCCTTCTCACTCAGAACCTACCTCATGAAGCCCTGCTGTTCCAGATACCTCACCCATGAAGAGAGGATCTTCAACTACAGGCTGTCCAGGGCAAGACAGGTGGTGGAGAACGCCTTTGGCATCCTGGCGAACAGGTTCCAGGTACTTCTCACCACCATGCAGCATCACCCAGGGACTGTGAGGAGCATTGTGGAAGCTTGCTGCATCCTGCACAATCTCATGCGCACCCGCTACCCAGTGTTGGAAAACAGGCTTGTGGACCATAAACAAGGGAATGGGGACATGGAGCCTGGTGAATGGAGGCAAGGACAAAACCTGATAGACACTGTGGATGTACAAGGCCCCAACAGAGCTTCACGTGAAGGGAAGAAGCAGTGCAACCTCCTGAAACACTGGTGCAACTCCCCAGCTGGAGCAGTGGAGTGGCAAGACAGGATGGTAGATGCTTCATGGATGCTTCCTTGAGCCTGTCTCATCACACTGATGAGATTGTGCCATGTAGGTTGAGTGGCCTTACAATGAATAGAGCATTAATAAAGAGTTTTGTTTATTTTGAAATGTGTTGATCAATGAATAAATTGTTATTGATAATAAAGGGCCAGATGTGTGGCAGCTGGGAGGGTGGACCATACAGTCCCACTATGCTTGCACTGGAGGTTTGTCTATCCCACAACTATCCTTACCCATCCCACAACTATCCTTACCCACCCCACAACTATCCTTACCCATACCACAACTATCCTTACCCATCCCATAGCTATCCTTACCTATCCCACAGCTATCCTTATCTATCCCACAGCTATCCTTACCTATCCCACAACTATCCTTACCTATCCCACAAGCATGCAAAGGCTTAACCATTTTTTCAAAGTTTTCACCAACACTTTATTAAGTCAATAAAATGAACCAAGTATGTGAAGCAAAGATAATCTTTATTAACAACTGTCTTAAGTAAACTGTATGACTTCATTAAAAAAGCAAAATGACCCAAGTAAAGTGTCTTTAAGCAAAGATAAGGTGAACAGGACTGTGGAGGTGGCTGTTGCTGGAGTGCTGGTCTGAGGTGCCATTGGGGTGCCTGGCCCCGAGAGTACAACAGGGGATGGTGTGTTCAGGAAGCTCTCAGAGAGCTGACTCAGTCCCGTGAGGTTGAGAGGCCCCTCATCAAAGACCTGGGATGTCAGGCACACTACTGAAGACAGATTTTCTGTTGAGGGGCTTGGCTGTGGGGTGGAGGAAGGAGGAGTGTAGTGGGTCTGTCTGGTCTGCATCTGGGTCAGGTGAGGCATCTGTGGCATGCAATGTACCTGGGCCTGGACTGGGAAGGGAAGCCTCTGTTGAGGGAAGTCCTGGTACTCGTAGCCTTGGTAGATGAGGGGCTGTTGAAAGCCGTGGAAGGGCTGTGACATTGCCTGGGGTAGAGGAGCAGACCTGGAGTGGGTTGGAGCAGGTTCAGCTCAGCCCGGAGGGTGGTACAGCAGTGCTCTGATTTTCTCCTTCATCACCTGGTACTGGGCCTCGGGCAGGTCCATGAGGGTCTGGCTCACATACGTGATGAAGGGCTTGCGGTTAGAGGATGGCATATCGCTATGGACCAGCTGAGAGAGAAGATCTGTGCTGGTCTTGATGGTGTCCCTGATCTCCAGCAGGAGAGTGTGGCTCTGGCCCTCCAGTCTACCTCTCTGCCTGCTTTCTGTGGAGGTGGAGCTGGGGGTGGGGGTGGGTTAGTCTCTGACTGCTTCTTCTTCTTGCTGCAGTTGAGAGAGGGGATCCTCCACATCCTCCGGCATGGGGAGTGCAGATGTTGGGGGGGGGGTCTCTGCCGTGGGGGCCTCTAAAGACACCTGCCTGGACAGGGCAGCTGTCTCCTGGCTGGAAGAGGAGGGGCTCTCTGTGTGCTGTCTGAGGGAGAGGGTTGTCAGAGGGGCTGCTCCTCGGTGGCCGATCTCACCCTCCAGGAAGCTGCACCTGGCCATGATGTACATCTCCCAGTCAGTGAGCTTGACAGCGGCCTGGCCAGATTTCTTCAGGTGCAGCTTGCCATACCAGGTGTGCATGTGCTTCTACCATCCCAGGAGTATGTCTGAAGTGTCACCCAGGCTCTTTGCTTTGTCTCTCCACGCTGCCTGCTTCCTCTTGGTGTTGCAATAGAGCCTGTGGCCCTTTCTCCACAACTACTCGTTCTCCCTCAGCCATTCCAGCACCTCCTCCTCATGGTCTTCGGAAATGGAGTGCTGTTTTCTCTCCCCCTTCTCTTTGCCTTGCCCCTTCCTCCCTCTGGCAGGAGCTTCAGGGCCTTCAGCAGCAGGGCTTTGAGGGCCTTGGGGCTGGTCCATCACAGCAGCAGCAGCAGGAGAATCACCAGCAGCACCAGCAGCACCAGCAGGAAAAGCACCAGCAGCACCAGCAGGAGAAGCACCAGCAGCAGCAACACCAGGAGCACCAGCAGAAGCACCAGCAGCTTCAGAGTCACTGCCAGGGGGTGGGACGGTGGTTCTGTCCTTCTTGCCAGGGCTGGCAGGAGTAGGCACAGGCTTTCTCTTCTTCCCTGACAGTTGAACCATGGTGTTCTTTCAAGATGTCTCTGGCAGCAGGTCTTTCCTCTGAATGGTGACTGCTTGCGAGCTTATATCCGCGGAGCTGACGCAATTCATCCTTCTCGCATGCGCAGAGAACGCTTTGCATCCGCTCCTTCCGCTACGCGTCCATTTCACTATTCTCCCCCAGAAGCCCTGTGGATGTGTCATCCGCTTCCATCTGCTTCCATCTGCTTCCATCCGCTAGCCTTCCTACGAACATCCGCTTATCATCCTCGCTATGTGCTACTCCCGTCCGTTCCTTTCTGTTGTTTTCCATTCTGTTTATGCAAATTTGGGGCACTTTTGAGAGCGGATAAAAATGGATGGAGCCACCCGCAAAATTTTGCTCATCCTCTGTGTCCTTTTTGCATACGTTTTGCATCCATCGGCCAGTGTGACCTAGCCTTTATGTTTGGAACTTGGTAGGCTCCAAGTTCCCTATTCTGATTGGCTGAAAAGGCCATTCTCGGATTGGCCATTAGAGAATCAATCTGATTAACCCACCAGATGGCGGGAACACTTAAAGTGGTTTCATTGGCCACAAGCCGCGGGCAAGCTGCTATATAAAGCCCATGTCACACTGAACCAACGGATGCAAAGTGGATGTAAAACGGACAAAAAAGCTTGCCATCCGTTGGTTAACGCGATGTATTCGTTCTGTACTCACTGCCTCCGTTTGGCTTCCTCTCTATCCGTCCAGCATCCGTTTATGGATGTTTCATCCGCTCCAAAAGTTTTGGGCTGCCTAAAACTTTTGCGTGGAAAATGTATCCAGTTCGTCCATTCTGCATCCGCTACGCATCTGCTACGCATCCGCTACGCATCCGCTACGCATCTGCTACGCATCCATTACACATCCGCTCTATCCGCTAGGCATCCGCTACGCATCCGCGCAACTCCATCCGCTCCAGCGGTAAACGGACGCAGAGAGGAAGTGGAACAGACACAGAACGGATGCAGAACGGATGCCTAGTGGATGCAGCATGGAAACAAAGCATTTAAAACGGAAAAACGTTCGCAGAGGGGACCTATCTCGGATATTAAGGATGTCTACAGGATGCCTAGAGGATGTCTAGAGGATGCCTAGCGGAAAACCTATACTGCCTATAAAAAGGGGGAGCAACTCGCCTGCATCGCACTTTCAGAACAGCAGCCCAGCGGTGCAGACCTCTGCAGCTTTCATCTGCCTCTTCCTCTTCCACAGCATCCAGTCATGTCCACCGTGGATTGTAACAACGTCCTTTTGGCAGCCACCATCGTTCTGCAACAGTGCAAAGCCATCTGCAGGCTCTGTGAACATTACTGCGAGAAGAAAAGGAGCCACCCAAAAAGAGTCTGGGTCCGAAGATGGTTCGTCAGTAGAGTGGAGGACGGACTGTACAACAAGCTGATGGTGGAGCTCAGGTGCGAAGACACTCGGGTGTTCCAGAACTTCATGAGGATGCCGCCAGCCATGTTTGACGAAGTTGTGCAGCGCCTGACACCCAGGTTGAAAAAGGCAAACACCAGCTTCCGGCCCAGCCTGGAACCTGGGCTCAAGGTGGCACTCACTCTGCGCCACCTGGCCTCAGGGTCTACCTACAGGAGCATGCAGTACGGCTAGAGGGTGCCACACAACACCATCAGCATTGTGGTCAGAGAAGTGGTGCAGGCCATCATCGAAGAATACAAGGAGGAGCTCCTCCAGTACCCCTCCACTGAAGAAGGATGGAAGAAAGTTGCAGAGCAGTGGTATCAGAAGTGGAACTTCCCCCACACCGTTGGAGCCATAGATGGCAAGCACGTGGCCTGCAAAGCTCCAGCCAAGTTGGGGTCCACTTATTTCAACTCCAAGGGCTTCTTCGGCATCATTCCCTTTGCCAACTACAAGTTCATGTACATCGATGCTTCAGGCAACGGCTCATCTTCGGGTGCCCAGGTATACAACGCCAGTCACCTCAAGGAGGGGCTGGAACGCAACCTCATCATGGGCTTCCCAGATCCAGAACCCCTGCCCAACGACACACAAGATGTGCCCTACTTCATCGTGGGGGATGATGACTTCTCCCTCACAACCTACCTGCATCCTGCACAATCTCATGTGCACCCGCTACCCAGTCTTGCAGGATAGGCTCATGGACCTCCAACAAGCCAATGGGGTCATGGAGCCTGGGGAATGGAGGCAAGGGTGAAACCTGATCAACAGTGAGGATGTGCAAATGAAGCGAAAAAGCAGAGTTGTGTTTATGTTGACATGTGTGGATAATTATTACATTATTATTGATAATAAAGGGCCGTAGGTGTGGCACCTGGGAGGGTGGACCATACAGTCCCACTATGCTTGCACTGGAGGTTTATCTATCCCACAGCTATCCTAACCCATCCCACAGCTATTACCCATCCCACAGGTATCCTAACCCATTCCAAAGCTATCTTTACCCATCCCACAAGCATGCAAAGGCTTAAACCATTTCTAAAAGTTTCCAGCAAGACTTTATTAAAAAAAAAGAAATGAAGTAAGTGTGTGAATCATAAATAGACTTTATTAACAACAAGCTATAAGACAAAAATGAGTCTCTGGCACTCCTCTTGGTCGCTCAGTCCCAGGGGTGAAGGGTGCAGGTGCTGTGGAGGTGGCTGGTGCTGGAGTGCTTGTCATCAGCTCCTCCAGAACAGAAGCAGCAGAAGCACCAGCCCCAGAAGAGCGAGCCCGTGCTGCAGAAGCCCCCGCAGAACCAGAGTGAGGGCCAGGGGGCAGGATGGTAGCCCTGTCCCTCTTGCCAGGGCTGGCAGCAGATGGCTGAGGCTTGCTGTGCTTCCGCATGGTTGTGGGGTTGCTGGCTGGCAGGGAGGCTGGTAGGAACCAAGGCTGGCAGAAAGGCTGGCAGGGAGGCAGACACCAAGGCTGGCAGGCAGGCTGGCAGGCAGGCACCAAGGCTGGCAGGCAGACATGAACCAAGGCTGGCAGGAAGGCTGGCAGGCAGACATGAACCAAGGCTGGCAGGAAGGCTGGCAGGCAGACATGAACCAAGGCTTGCAGGAAAGCAGGCAGCAAGGCTGGCAGGCAGACCGGCTGGCAGCAAGGCTGGCAGGGAGGTTAGCAGCAAGGCTGGCAGGGAGGCTGGCAGCAAGGCTGGAAACGAGGCTGGCAGCAAGGCTGGCAGGCAGGCATGCAGGCAGGGCATGCAAGGCAGTCAATGTGTCCGGCAGCAGGTCTTTCCTCTGAATGGCGTCCTGCTTCCAAGCTGCTTCTGTTATATCCACGGGGCTGACGCAATGCATCCTCCCCGCATGCGCAGTGAACGCCAGGCATCCGTTAGGCTTCCGCTCTGTATCCGCTTCATCCGTTCGGCGTCCGCTCTGCTTCCGCTCTTTCCGTTCCGCGTCCGCTTCGCTGAGGCCCCCCGGAAGCCCTGCGGATGTGCCACCCACTCCCATCCACTCCCATCCGCTTCCATCCACTGTGCTTCCGTTCCGCATCTGCTTTTCATCCGCCCTGCGTCCTCCCCGCGTCCGTGTTATCCGCTCTGGTTATGCAAATTTTTGCTCCCTTTGAGAGCGGATAACAATGGATGGAACATTTTGCTCGTCTGCTGTGTCCTTTTTGCATCCGTTGGCCAGTGTGACATGGGCTTAAAGGGCTGCCGGGGCTTGGGCTGCTGTTCCATTACCATTGCTTAGTGAGTTTAAATAAAGAGTTTGTTGTTGGAACCCAGTCTCGCGCACTTCTTTCCGGACGGAACAACGTCTGTCACATGTGCTCAGTGTGAACCTGTTTTCATCTCTGAAGAACAAAGGGCACCAGTGGCGAATTTGCCAATTTTAGTGTTCTCTGGCAAATGCCAAACATCCTGCACAGTGTTGGGCTGGAAGCACAACCCCCACCTCATACCCTCATGAAGTCTGTTTCTGACTGTTTGAGCAGCCACATGCACATTTGTGGCCTACCTAAGGTCATTTTGCAGGGCTCTGGCAGTGCTCCTCCTGTCCTTTCCTGCACAAAAGCGGAGGTAGCGGTCCTGATGCTGGGTTGTTGCCCTCCTACGGCCTCCTCCACATCTCCTGATGTACTGGCCTGTCTCCTGGTAGCACCTCCATGCTCTGGACACTACGCTGACAGACACAGCAAACCTTCGTGCCACAGCTCACATTGATGTGCCATCCTGGATGAGCTGCACTACCTGAGCCACTTGTGTGGGTTGTAGACTCCGTCTCATGCTACCACTAGAGTGACAGCACCTCCAGCTTTCAAAAGTGGCCAAACCATCAGCCAGAAAGCACAGGAACTGAGAAGTGGTCTGTGGTCACCAACTGCAGAACCACTCCTTTATTGGGGATGTCTTGCTAACTGCCTATGCTTTTCACCTGTTGTCTATTCCATTTGCACAACAGCATGTGAAATTGATTATCAATCAGTGTTGCTACCTAAGTGGACAGTTTGATTTCACAGAAGTGTGATTGACTCGGAGTTACATTGTGTTGTTTAAGTGTTCCCTTTATTTTTTTGAGCAGTGTAGTATGACTTTTGCAGACTCCCGAGAGTGAATTCTAGAATTTTCAACTAAAGCCTGCATCTGCACCATCTGCACCTGACTCTCTGGAATATTTTTGTTTGATCATTGAAAAAGGTGCAACTGTAGTGAAGGTGGGTTGGAAGAATCAGAATGTAGCCTTGTGTTATATCAGGAAGACAGAGAGAGGATAGCAAAAGAAATAAGTAAGCAAGCAGAATAATGCTGAACCAGTCAAAATAATGTTGGAAAATAACCATAGAAGGATGACTAGCTTTATTCAAAATTTATATCCTTCAAGATCACAAAGACATTGTATACAGAGAGAATTGCGGAAAAATGAAGCAAATCAGATAGTTGCTGAAAAATAAAGTGGCAATTTTACTGAGTATAGGGAGGGGGGGAAGTATACAGTCTGTTAAGAAACATACTGTAACTGCTCTAGAAAATGTCTCACAGTTCAGCCTTGCAAAATTAATAAAAAATAATGCAGGAAACCTTGGTGCTTAAACTATTACAGATTACTGAGCATTTCAGATTTCATAAGAAAAAGCAAAAAGGGGGAGAGTCATAGCATATGCATCTGAATTTAAAAAGATGCCTGAGCATTGCAAATCTTCAAAAAAGGTTAAATGATATATCAAGAGACCAGCCATTTTGTGGAATTCTGAAATAAAGATTTTTTAAAAAAATACAATAGAGCAGCTTTAACATTTAAGAAACCATTTGAAAAATATCTCAATAGAAACTGTTGTTAGAGTTGCAGTTAGGGGTAAAATGAAATATAAATGAATTTTCAGAAGTATATAAAACAGGTCAGTGGTGGTATGCTACCGGTTCGGCCTGGTTCGGCTGAACCAGTAGCAAAAATCTCTACTGGTTTGGCCAATCTGGTAGTAAAAGAAAAGCCTCCAATGATCAGCTGAGAGGAGGAAAAAAAGCCTCGACTCGAGGAGAAAGAAGAGAAAAGGTCAGGAATGGCCCTCACACCCATCCCTGCAATTTTCTCTTCTTTATCTTCTCAGCTAGTTGGCACTGCAGGCCTCAGCTGGTGTGTGGAAAGCTGCACGTGCGATCAACAAATCAGTAGTGGAACAGATAGAATCCCACTGCTGAAACAGATAGTAACTGGACAAAATGAACTGTGTTGTTATTGTATCAGAGATTTACACAAACCAACTCCATGCAGATTCAAAGAGCGAACTTATAGTGGGGTATTTTCAGAAAGCTTGTTGTTCATGAACAAGCAAACTGTTTCCTAAAGATCATCAACCAAGCCATTCTTTTCAAAGAACAGTGGTGCACCCTATAGGTCAGGAATCTCCAACTCCTATAGGTCAGGAATCTCCAACTTTGGCAACTTTTAAGACTTGTGGACTTCAATTCCCAGTGATGTTGCCTGGGGAATTCTGGGAATTGAAGTCCACAAGTCTGAAAGTTACCAAGGTTGGAGAGCCCCTGCTATGTATGATGAATTTGATAATAATCATTAAACAAGATGAACTAACCTGAAAATCTAGCATAAAATGTGATACAAGATTGGTCAAATGGCACACACTAAAAGTAAATAGAAAACTGTGCCACTGCAATTTGATACTGCTTTTGTTGTATTTGTTATGGATCAGTGCAAACAGGAGGAGCAATTAGATATGCTAAATTTAGCAATCAGAGTTGTGGTTGAAATTTTTACTGGAAAAGAAAAGATCATTTCTATTGGAATGATAGTGTAAAACACTACCAAGGTTAGTTGAATTTACATGTTGGGAAGACAAGCTCAGGATCTGCCAATGGACTGGAGATCCATCAACCACAAGCATGCTGTACCTCTACCACAGAGACCATTGAGACTGAGCTGAAAAATATTGAATGATGCTGTGCCTCGCTTCCAAGATGACAAGCAAATAAAAATAATAATGAGAGGACATCATGCTTAGATTTAAGAAAGCACATCTGGTTCCACATGTCATAGTCAAAAAAGTAGAACTGTACTGGAGTGGGTAGAAAGTGAGGGAATTTACTCAGAAGTTGCATGGAACTACAGCTGTGATTCCAGTAACTAAAATACATCCAGAAAAGGCTTATTTACAGATGGAAATAAAAGCTGTTTCTCACCTTAGAGACCTAGAAAAGATTACGTTTCAGACTTGGTTTTGAAGTAGCATGTACACGGTACTTTGGCAAGCAGCCATGGACTAAATGCTGCTGGGCTGTCCAGATTCCCCGTGCTAGTTAGATAACTTCATTATCACCCAAGAAAAGAATGAGATGCACCTGCAAAAACCTAAGGGCAGCATTGCAGAATTTGGCAGAGAGTAGCTTTTGAGCACACCACCAAATAATAATGTGAGTTTTTGAATTCAGCATTACATATTAAAGTCACTGCATTGTTACACAAAGATTCTGCAAGTGTGCCTTGAAAAATTCAATCTGTCATGAATGCCCAAAGTTAGCAGATGTGTCATGATTTTACACTGGAAGTTCCTCTTTTTGTAAATAATAGGTAACTGTCTTAATGTCTCTCTCAAAAAATTTAATAGATCTTCAAAGTTCATGAACTTTTTAAAATTTTTAACATGCCTACTTAAATATTAACTAAAACATCTGTTTTCCACACAAGTTCTAAAACTATGTAAAGAGAACCCAATTAAACAAATGAGTAAAAAACATTATACTTGTTCGTTTATTTAGAGGGAAATGAACCAAAGCTGCCTGTTTTTTAATTAGTAGGAAAGACACAAAAGTATTTAACACTTAAAGCTAGGAAATATTATATTCCAGGAAAAGTGTTTCCAGAAAATGATTTTTAGAGAGAAAAGAATAACAAAACATGACATTTTAATAATAGTTGTCTTTTAATTTAATTTAATTTAATTTAATTTAATTTAATTTAATTTAATTTAATTTAATGTTGTTGTTGTTAGTTGCAAAGTCATGTCCAACCCACTGCAACCCAATGGACAATGTTCCTCCAGGCCTTCCTGTCCTCTACCATCTTCTGGAGTCCATTTAAACTCATGTCTACTGCTTCAGTGACTCCATCCAGCCACCTCATTCTCTGTCATCCCCTTCTTCTATTGTCCTCAATCATTTCCAGCATTATGCTCTTCTCCAGTGAGTCCTTCCTTCTCATTAGGTGGCCAAAGTATTTGAGTTTCATCTTCAGGATCTGAAGCCCATGTCACACTGCCCAACGGATGCAAAAAGGACACAGCGGACGAGCAAAATGTTCCATCCGTTGTTATACGCTCTCAAAAGGGGCAAAAAATTGCATAACCAGAGCGGATAACACGGACGCGGGGAGGACGCAGGGCGGATGCAAAGCGGATGCGGAACGGAAGCCCAGCAGATGGAAGCAGATGGGAATAGATGGCACATCCGCAGGGCTTCCGGGGGGCCTCAGCAAAGCGGACGCGGAACAGATGAAGCGGATGCAGAGCGGATGCACAGCGGAAGCCTAGCGGATGCCTGGCGTTAATTGCGCATGAGGGGAGGATGCATTGCGTCAGCCCCACGGATATAACGGAAGCACCTCGGAAGCAGGTCGCCATTCAGAGGAAAGACCTGCTGCTGGAAAGATTGGCTGCCTTGCCTGCCCTGCCTGCAAGTCTGCCTGCAAGCCTTGCTGCCACCCTCCCTGCCAGCCTTGGTTCCTGCCAGCCTCCCTGCCAGCCAGCAACCCCACAACCATGCGGAAGCACAGCAAGCCTCAGCCATCTGCTGCCAGCCCTTGCAAGAGGGACAGGGCTACCATCCCGCCCCCTGGCCCTCACTCTGGTTCTGCTGGGGCTTCTGCAGCACGGGCTCACTCTTCTGGGGCTGGGGCTTCTGCTGCTTCTGCTTATGGAGGAGCTGATGACAAACACTCTAGCACCAGCCACCTCCACAGCACCTGCACCCTTCACCCCTGAGACTGAGCGACCAAGAGGAGTGCCAGAGACTCATTTTTGTCTTATAGCTTGTTGTTAATAAAGTCTATTTTTGATTCACACACTTGCTTCATTTCTTTTTTTTAATAAAGTCTTGCTGGAAACTTTTAGAAATGGTTTAAGCCTTTGCTTGCTTGTGGAATGGGTAAGGATAGCTTTTGGATGGGTTAGGATACCTGTGGGATGGGTAATAGCTGTGGGATGGGTTAGGATAGCAGTGGGATAGATAAACCTCCAGTGCAAGCATAGTGGGACTGTATGGTCCATCCTCCCAGGTGCCACACCTATGGCCCTTTATTATCAATAACGATATAATCAATCATCCACACATGTCAACATAAACACAACTCTTTATTAAACGCCCTATTCATTGTAGGCCAACCAAACATACATGGCCCAATCTCATTTGTGTGATGAGACAGTCTGAAGGAAGCATCCATTAAGCATTTACCATCCTGTCTTGCCACTCCACTGCTCCAGCTGGGGAGTTGCACCAGTGTTTCAGGAGGTTGCGCTGCTTCTTCGCCTCACGTGAGGCTCTGTTGGGGCCTTGCACATCCTCAGTGTCGATCAGGTTTTGCCCTTGCCTCCATTCACCAGGCTCCATGTCCCCATTGCCTTGTTCATGGTCCACAAGCCTGTTCTGCAAGACTGGGTAGTGGGTGCGCATGAGATTGTGCAGGATGCAGCAAGCTTCCACGATCCTCCTCATGGTCTCTGGACTATGCTGCATGTTGGTGAGAAGTACCTGGAACCTGTTGGCCAGGATGCCAAAGGCGTTCTCCACCACCTGTCTTGCCGTGAACAGCCTGTATTTGAAGATCCTCTCTTCACGGGTGAGGTATTTGGAGATGTAGGGCTTCATGAGGTAGGTTGTGAGGGAGAAGGCATCATCCCCCATGATGAAGTAGGGCACATCTTGCTTGTTGTTGGGCAGTGGGTCTGGATCTGGGAAGCCCACCATGAGGTTGCTTTCCAGCCCCTCCTTGAGGTGACTGGCGTTGTATACCTGGGCATCTGAAGATGAGCCGTTGCCTGAAGCATCGATGTACATGAACTCGTAGTCAGCATCGACCATGGTGAAGAGGATGATGCTGAAGAAGCTCTTGTAGTTGTGAAAAGTGGACCCCGACTTGGCTGGCGCTTTGCAGGCCACGTGCTTGCCATCTATGGCTCCAACGGTGTGGGGGAGGTTCCACTTCTGATACCACTGCTCTGCAACTTTCTTCCATCCTTCTTCAGTGGAGGGGTACTGGAGCAGCTCCTCCTTGTATTCTTCGATGATGGCCTGCACCACTTCTCTGACCACAATGCTGACGGTGTTGGATGGCACCCTCCAGCCGTTCTGCATGCTCCTGTAGGAGGTCCCTGAGGCCAGGTGGCGCAGAGTGAGTGCCACCTTGAGCCCAGGTTCCAGGCTTGGCCAGAAGCTGGTGTTTGCCTTGGTCAACCTGGGTGTCAGGCGCTGCACAACTTCATCAAACATGGCTGGAGGCATCCTCATGAAGTTCTGGAACACCCAAGTGTCTTCGCTCCTGAGCTCCACCATCAGCTTGTTGTACAGTCCGTCCTCTGCTCTTCTGGCGATCCATCTTTGGACGCAGACTTTTTTTGGGTGCCTCCTTTTCTTCCCGTAGTAGAGTTCACAGAGCCTGTAGATGGTTTTGCACTGTTGCAGAAGGATGGTGGCTGCCGAAAGGATGGATAGAGAGGAAGCCAAACGGAGGCAGTGAGTACATCGAGTTTTCCAATGGATGGCAAGGTTTTTTGTCCGTTTTACATCCTCTTTGCATCCATTGGTTCACTGTGACATGGGCTTGACCTTCTAAAGAGCAATCAGGGTTGATCTTCTCTAAGACTCACCGGTTTGATCACCTTGCAGTCTAAGGGACTCACAGGAGTCTTCTCCAGCACCATAGTTCAAAGGCCTTTGGCACTCAGCCTTTCTTATGGTCCAACTTTCACAGCCATACATTGCAACTGGGAAAACCATAACCTTGAATTTTGTTGCAGGTTGATGTCTCTGTTTTTTAGTATGCTGTCTAGATTTGCCATAGCTTTCTTCCCCAGGAGCAAGCGTATTTTAATTTCTTGGCTGCAGTCCCCATTTGCAGTGATCTTGGAGCCCAGGAAAATAAAATCTGTAACTACCTCCCTTTCTTCCCCATCTATCTGCCAGGAATTGAGAGGGCTGGATGCCATGATCTTAGTTTTCTTGAGTTTCAAGCCAATTTTTGCACTCTCCTTCTTCACCTGCATTAAGAGGCTTTTTAATTACTCTTCACTTTCTGCCATTAGAGTGGTATCATATGCATATCTGAAGTTGTTGATATTTCTCCCAGCAACCTTAATTTCAACTTTTGATTTATCTAGCCCTGCCTTTAATTTAATTTAATAAAAACTTACAAATAATGTGTAAATGAGAAAAATAAGCATTAGCACTGTGGAAGGGAATAGATCATATCAGCTTTACAGAATGAAGAATATTTTCTTCACCCAATATTTACCCAACATTTCCTTCAACCAATTATCAGCAGTTTATCTCTGTGATCTTGACTCACTGGCTTTGTGCACACTCATATACAAATGCACCTTACTGGTGAAATCAGGAACCTCTCTAAGCTCTGAAAATCATATCTTATCCCCATTACAGCTAATCTTCACAGACAAACTCAGCCAAGGGCCAAATCCCTATCCTGTTCGTCCTATACAATTTTTTACTGACACTGACTGGACAAGTGGACTATTCTTTGTGAGTCAAGCTCTCAGTAGAAGAAAGAACAGATGAAGGGGACCCTGCTGCCAAGGACAATTCTGAGACAATAATAGGTTATTAACCTGAACAGGTGCTTTGAGACATAGACTCTGCAACTACAATGATTTGTGCTGACATAACACAGCAGTAACAGGAGAACCTGCTGCCCTCCCATCTGTTGTAACCTGTCCTCTTTTGTCTTCTTGGTAGCTACAGGACAGCTACCATTTTGCATATGTATTTAATAGCACTGTGAGTACATCTTTGCATGAATAAATGCTGAATCTCTCTCTCTCTCTTCTCTCTTTCTCTCTCTCTTTTTCGAACAGATACCCATTTTCTTTTTATATTTTAGGTATATGTCTTCTAGGGAGATGATCTGGGAATACAGTATTTTCTTTCCCATCTTTGCATCAAGATACCAATTTCATCCCTATTGTTGTGTCTGTGTGCATCACCCTGCATTGCTACATATTCCTCTATATCAAGGGTGTTCAAACTTGGCAAGTTTAAGACTTGTGGACTTCAACTTCCAGAATTCCTGAGCTAACATGACTGAAAGAGAAATTCTGGGAGTTGAAGTCCACATGTCTTAAAGCTGTCAAATTTGAAAACCCCTGATCTATATCCTTACAAGGAGGAAGAGAAAGAGAGCGAGAGATCCATTTAGCAGACAAAGAAAAAGGATGCTTTGACAAGGGAGTTGAATTGCATCATATGAAAAGCACATGAAAGCCTATCAGACCTTTGTTGCTTGGCCAAGGTGTTTGGCCAAGGTGTTTTCCCATCAAGAAGGCAGGGGACCAGGAATTCTAGTGATGAACAGGATCCTGGAGGGAAGCATCTATTTAGAGGCCAGCAAAACAAGAGGATAGAATGCTGACATTTTGCTTAATCTATCCAGAGAGGGAAGTGATGGCCCAGTTGCCCTGGCAACAAGCATATACTCCTTGCTTCACTACATTTCAGTGGTCTTCTAGGAGGACAAACAAGCCCAAAGAGCTTGTGGGGATGCATTGAAGTGCAGAAGGGCAGATACCAGAAATAATTTCCCCCAGAACTGTACATCTGATGCCAGCATTGAGAAAAGACATACACAGGATTTTCCTCTAAGGGCATCCTAATATGCTCATCAGAAATCCTCTTGCTCCATTTCTTTAAGACAACATTTGGTGCCTGAATGCTTTCAGATTAGACTGCCCCAAAAAGCTCTCTTCCTTGTGGATCTCTTTCCCATTTGCTGCTGCTTTGAAAATAGTGCAACCCTTAATTCTCTAATCAGCGACTCAGGCAGGGCTAAAGTATTGATGTTGCTTCCACTTCTGGGAATATCTCTGTATTTTGCTCAGATACTAGTTTCAGCAAGAATTGGAGAAATAGGGAGGAAACTTCCCTGGATTTCTTGTTTTTTTTTGTGTCACTGTACCGAACATCTCCAATGATGTGAGGCCCTGTGAAGCAGGGAGGCCCTCCAATAGAAAGGACCAAAATAAAATGGCTCCCTCCTGTCACTCAGCCCAAGAACTTATTTCTTCCTCCCACAGAAGCCTCGCTGGATTCGGAACAGTTCAGTCCATGGAAAATGAAGGAGTAGTTTTTCTTCTGAAGGAATACACACAGGCATGTTCTATTAGAAGAGTGGAGGATAACCATAGTTTGGTAATGACATAACAGATTAATAGAGTTGGAAGAAACCTTGTAGGTGATCTAGTCCAACCCCTTCCCCAAACAGTAGACCTTACACCATTACTGACAAGTGGCAGTCCAATCTCTTCTTGAAAGTCTCAAATAAATAGGTTAATCAGAGCTTTTTGTATCTCTATTTTAAAAATAAGAGTTCTGGTGTGGATGATCTCTTTTGGCAAGTGGATGGGAATAGAAAATATGTTGCCAGTATTTTCCATCACATTATCTAAAGAAGGAACACATTTTCTTTTAGGCTGAAATTATGAACAAAACAAGGCCATTTGTATTAAAACACAACCAGAGCTAGATTTTAAGGCTAGGTCACACTGGCCGACGGATGCAAAACGTATGCAAAAAGGACACAGCGGACGAGCAAAATTTCGGGGGTGGCTCCATCCGTTGTTATCCGCTCTCAAAAGTGCCCCAAATGTGCATAAACATAACGGAATACAACAGAAAGGAACGGACGGGGGTAGTACGTAGCGAGGATGGTAAGTGGATGTTCGTAGGAAGCCTAGCGGATGGAAGCGGATGACACATCTGCAGGGCTTCCGGGGGAGAATACCGAAGCGGAACCATAGTGGAAGGAGCGGATGCGTAGCGGATGACGTGGATGCATCACGGACGCCTATAGGATGCATAGCGGATGCATAGCGGATGCGTAGCGGATGCAAAGCGGTCACTGTGCATGCGGGGAGGATGAATTGCATCAGCTCCGTGGATATAAAAGGATGCAGCTCGCAAGCAGTCACCATTCAGAGGAAAGACCTGCTGCCAGAGACATCTTGAAAGAACACCATGGTTCGTCAGTCAGGGAAGAAGAGGAAGCCTGTGCCTACTCCTGCCAGCCCTGGCAAGAAGGACAGAACCACCATCCCACCCCCTGGCGCTGACTCTGAAGCTGCTGGTGCTTCTGCTGGTGCTGCTGGTGCTGCTGGTGTTGCTGCTGCTGGTGCTGGTGCTTCTACTGCTGGTGCTTCTGGTGCTTCTCCTGCTGCTGCTGCTGGTGTTGCTTCTCCTGCTGGTGCTACTGGCGCTGCTGGTGCTTCTCCTGCTGGTGCTGCTGCTGCTGTGGTGGACCAGCCCCAAGGCCCTCGAAGCCCTGCTGTTGAAGGCTCTGAAGCCCCTGCTAGAGGGAGGAAGAGGCAAGGCAAGGAGAAGGGAGAGAGGAAACAGTACTCCATTTCTGAGGACCATGAGAAGGAGGTGCTGGAATGGCTAAGGGAGAATGAGTACCTCTGGAGAAAGGGCCACAGACTGTATCGGGACACCAAGAGAAAGCAGGCAGCGTAGAGAGACAAGGCAGAGAGCCTGGGCTACACTTCAGATGTACTCCTGGGATGATGGAAGCACATGCACACCTGGTATGGCAAACTGCACCTGACGAAATCTGGCCAGGCCTCTGTCAAGCTCACTGACTGGGAGATGTACGTCATGGCCAAGTGCAGCTTCCGGGAGGGTGAGGTCCACCACTGAGGAGCAGCCCCTCTGACAACCCTCTCCCTCAGACAGCCCACAGAGAGCCACTCCTCTTCCAGCCAGGAGACAGCTACCGTGTCCAGGCAGGTGTCTTTGGAGGGCCCCACGGCAGAGACCCCCCTGACAGTTACACTCCCCATGCCAGAGGATGTGGAGGATCCCCTGTCACAAATGGAGCAAGAAGCAGAAGCCAGAGACCAACCCACCCCCACCCCCAGCTCCACCTCCACAGAAAGCAGGCAGAGAGGTAGATTGGAGGGCCAGAGCCACACTGTCCTGCTGGAGATCAGGGACACCATCAAAACCAGCACAGATCTTCTCTCTCAGCTGGTCCACAGCGATATACCATCCTTGAACCCCAAGCCCTTCATCATGTATGTGAGCCAGACCCTCATGGACCTGCCCGAGGCCCAGTACCAGGTGATGAAGGAGAAAATCAGAGCACTGCTGTACCACCCTCCGGGCTGAGCTGAACCTGCTCCAACCCACTCCAGGTCTGCTCCTCCACCCCAGGCAATGTCACAACCCTTCCACGGCTTTCAACAGCCCCTCACCTACCAAGGCTACGAGTATCAGGACTTCCCACACCAGAGGCTTCCCTTCCCAGTCCAGGCCCAGGTACATTGCATGCCACAGATGCCTCACCTGACCCAGCTGCAGACCAGACAGCCCCACTACACTCCTCCTTCCTCAACAGCCAAGCCCCTCAACAGAAAATCTGTCTTCAGTAGTGTGCCTGACATCCCAGGTCCTTGATGAGGGGCCTCTCAACCTCACGGGACTGAGCCAGCTCTCTGAGAGCTTCCTGAACACACCATCCCTGTTGTACTCTCAGGGCCAGGCACCCCAACGGCGCCTCAGACCAGCACTCCAGCAACAGCCACCTTGACAGTCCCTGGCCGCTCGACAGCTGAGACCATGGACATGCCTCAGAGTGACTGAGAATAGTGCCAGAGACTGAGTTGCTACCTGTTCACCTTATATTTGCTTAAAGACACTTTACTTGGGTCATTTGTTGGTGAAAACTTTGAAAAAAGGGTTAAGCCTTTGCATGCTTGTGGGATGGGTACGGAAAGTTTTGGGATTGGTAAGGGTAGTTGTGGGATTGGTAAGGATAGTTGTGGGATGGGTAAGGATAGTTGTAGAATGGGTAAGGATAGCTGTGGGATTGATAAACCTCTTGTGCAAGCATAGTGGGACTGTATGGTCCACCCTCCCAGCTGCCACACATATGGCCCTTTTTTATCAATAATAATTTATTCATTGATCAACACATTTCAAAATAAACAAAGCTCTTTATTAATGCCCTATTCATTGTAGGGCCACTCAACCTACATGGCACAATCTCATCAGTGTAGATGATGAGTGTAACGGATGACAACGGATGTAGAACGTTTGTTGCCCATATGTGTCGTGGATGTACATTGTACGCGGTGGAAAGTTCATCCGCTCAAAAAGTTTTGTGCAGCTCAAAACTTTTTGAGCGGATGAAATAGCAGTAAACGGTTGTTTGACGGATAGAGCGTATGAAACATGTACGCAGTGAGTACACAACAGGTGCATTGCGTTTTCCAATGGATGGCAAGCTTTTTTGTCCATTTTACATCCTCTTTGCATCCGTTGGTGCAGTGGGACATGGGCTTAAGTCCTTGTGTACTATCAATGATATTGATTTATTATTGAATGTATACATTGCCTTTCAATTATTATTACCAAGTTAAGAAAGAACCATAGCCAACTTTATGTAGTGGTTAAGGCATCAAACTAGTAAACCAGGAAACGAGTTCTCGTCCCGACTTTGATCTGAAAAATCAGGTGAGTTTGGACCAGTCCCTCTCTTTCAGCCTAGCTCACCTAACAGGGTTCTGGGGAAAATAGGAGGAGAAAGGAGTATTGATATGCTCACTCCTTTATGGGGAAAAAAAGGTGAGACAAAAATCTAAAAACAAAAAAAACCCTAGGCCAATGCTGAAATACTGCAATGGAGGCCATATGCCACCAATATGGATACTATCAGCTTCTTACGAACATTTAATTCCATAAGCAATTTCTGAAACAATGAGGTTGGATACTGAGGCATATATATCAACCTTTCCCACAAACATAAACTACAGGCATCAAGAATACCACCAACAATGTCACCAGAGCATAGCTCACAAATCTGCATTTTGAATGTAGGGACTTCTGAAAGCCACCTCATTCTGAGTCAGATTTGTTTAAGCTCAGGTTAGCTGACCTTGAATGGCGACAAACTTCCAATGTTTTGTGCAAAGATTTTTCCAAACTCTTCTAGATGCTAGCAATGGCACTTGGAAACTTTCGTATGCAAAACATGTGTTTTGCCACTGAGCTACAAGTGAGGAATTTATATAATAATGATAATTGCGCCCTTGATTGGACTCTGATTCTTTTTATAATGCTTTTAGACAGGTTTTAAAAAATTAAATGAAACATATTGAGACAAGAACTTTGTTCAGCCATATGGTCAAAACACCCATGGCCCATCCAATACATGATGAAATTTAGCAATGCTAGTAATTAGGCATCTAAATTTGGACAATACATTTGCACGTGCCAGTAATTAGTCTTTGTTATTGGTCACGCAGTTTGCTACACTTCTCACAGAACAACTTGATTTCCTGTCCAAACACTTCTGATATTTAAAAACGCAATTTCCTACTTGCACATTATCTACACACCATCAATTAGAGTGGGTGATAGAAGTGAAGCCAAATTTTTCTGTTGTTCTTGTCCAGCCTATTGATTTTATCCCAGCCTTGTACAGGAAGGCTGCTAAATAATGATTCATTAAGACGCAATGGGAATTTTCTTCTGAAATGCACAACCCACCCTGTGCGCTGTAAGTAGAGGGGACATTTCAGAAAGAAAAGTTTTTCTTTTTAGCATATTCTCTTTTCCTTGGTTAAGTGCTTTACATGATTAATATAAAGTTCCGGCTGCCATTCAAATCCCATTAATGCATTTTTCAGTCCAAAACAGGACAACTGTCAACTCTGAAGTGAACCTGGCTGAGGCCATCTTTGAGGCTTCATGGGTGCCACAAAGTGAAAGAGGAGAAAGAGAGGGGGGAATTTTAGATCATTCAGCTTGGCTGTCAAAATAAAAAGTTTTCCTGTGAGAACCAAGGTCTTTCCAACAGTTGAGGAATTCTTTGAGGAATATACCTGCCTCAGAGTTCTACTTTCAATTGGTGCATTACTTGGAACATTGGTAGCAACTTTATTCAGACAAAACGGCTTGACTGATACAGGTAGTCCTTGACTTACAACCACAATTGAGCCCAAAATATCTGTGGTTAAATGAGACATTTGTTAAGTGAGTTTTGACCAATTTTACAACCTTTCTTGCCACAGTTGTTAAATGAATCACTCCAGTTGGTAAGTTAGCATCCCTGTTGTTAAGTGAATCTGGCTTCCCCATTGAGTTCACTTGTCAGAAGGTCACAAACGATGACCACATGACCTTGAGACAGAGCATAAGTATGAATCAGTTGTCAAACATCTGAATTTTGATCACATGATCATGGGGCTGCCCCAAAGATTGTAACTGTGAAAAATGGTCATAAGTCACTTTTTTCAGTGCTTTGAATGGTCAGCAATCAGGTGGAATGCCATTGCCAAACTATGGGCTGGAACTGAAGGAAGTAAAAACAGGTATGTACCATCTGTTTTTTGGTTCTTTTGCTTTCCAGGCCTATGGCATAGGTAAAGAGTATTATAAAGACTCCCTTCTTCAGCCTGTCTCCTCCAGACTAATTAATAATGATCAGAAGACCATTAAGAACCAGGCTTTTATCACTGGTGTCTACCTCATGGATGCTGTCCATGGAAACTATTATATTTACCTGTATTTGTTTACATGCAAGTGTAATTTTTATCATTTATTTAGAAAACGTAAATGGCTGTTTATCTTAAACATATAACTCTGTGGCTCAGAACATCTAAAAAAATAAATTGCCACCACCGTCATCACTCCAATAAAAAATAAGCTTCAATTTTAGAAAATTTTCAGTACAGCAAAAAAGAACAGGACAAACTAGCTGCAAAATGGAAAGGGTACCTTATACAAAGAAGAAGCTTTACACAAACTTAGTTTTACCCTATTGTTATGCAGCATGTGAACAGAAGTATCAACCTAGGTTTCCACTCCAAGTAAGTCTTACTACAGTAACATGTTAAAAATGCTCCATGGAGAAATTAAGTCTTTGTTCACCAAGAATCTACTGATTCAATGTATTTTAGGAAATATTACTGATTTCATCTGTTATTCTGCTTTGGGTCTGAAGTTTAGGTTTGAGATTCTCCCTATTGATAGTGCTGTGAGACTAATGTTGCTAGAAGGAATTTTCCTCTAAATCTTCCTGATCGGTGTTTTCTTTGTTTTTTGTTTTCTTTGCCTGTCACTCATGGCTTGATATATTTTCTTCAGTACGCTGCACATTTGTTCTTGTGGCTTAGCAATATTATACCTTTATGGGGTTCTCCACATAAGGTTAAGTTATAAAGGAGTTTCATGGACTTGATTAACCTCTATGCATCTTATTTCTGTTATGGTTGAACTGCAAAGTCCTTTTGCAGAACTGTTCTTATTCATTTGTATGGGGTTAGTTTTTGCAAGGATTTGCAAAGAAGAATAGCTGTGAGGATTTTTCTTTTTAATCATCTGGTATCTTGTTTCTGATATAAATCTACTGCTTCAGTTGTGTGATTTGGACTATTGACATGAGAGCCATTAGAGGAGAGGCAGAAGAGAATCTGGACTGTTGAAAATATAAGGGCAGTAGGGTGACACTTATGTAAACATAAGCATTGTGGTGGGAGTACCACAGATACTAAAGGCATTTTTTTCCTATTCACAGAGTTGTAAAAATAATTCCAAAGAAAGACATGCAATAAGTAGCAAATATTATCAGCACCCTCCTAAGCATGTGCTATGAATACATAGGTGGCGTCCATTTTATTCTGTAAATTCATGAAGACTTAACCCTATCTCTAAGTAGGTTTCTCCCCAATATTTTACCAGGAAAAATAGTTAATATGGGATCAAAAACTCAGCATCCTGCTAAGCATACCAATATACTACAAATCCATTGCTAATATCCATTTTGCTCTCTAAGTTCATGGAGACCTAACCCTAAATGGTTTGCCCCCTCAATGGGACTTTCCCATGTATTGGCAGCATCCATTTTACTCTTGAAGTTCATGAAGAACTAACCCTAACCTTAACAAGGTTTCCGAAGGTTCTAAATGGGAATCATGAATTTTACCAGGAAAAGTAGTGGGTGGTTTAAAAAAAAAAAAGTCAGCACCTTCCTTAGCATATAGATGTGCTACAAATGGGTATCACTGACAATGGGCATCACAGTTACATGTTTCATCATTGTTGCTATTATTATTGTTGTTGTTGTTGTTGTTATTCCACAAGCTTACCTCTCCCATGGATATCCGATAGACTTTAATTAGGAGCCTCAGTGGCACAGTGGTTAGAGTGCAGGACTGCAAGCTACTCCTACTGCAATTTGGCAGATCGAATCCCACCAGGCTCAAGGTTAACTCAGCCTTCCATTCTTCCAAGGTGGGTAAAATGAGGACCCAAATTGTTGGGGCTGACTCTGTAAACCACTTTGAGAGGGCTGTAAAGCACTATAAAGAAGTATATAAGTCTAAGCGCTACTGCTATCATAGCATTCCCCCTCCCCCCACCCAGCCTTGATTGCTACTCCTGACAGATTATCTTTCACCTACCTCAGGAATAAAGAGGTCAGATCTTGCTCACCAAATGTTGGCTTTCAAAGTCATATTGGGATTTGAAAGCACTTTGCCAATGACAGCTGAAGCCAGTCTGAGAGGCAGATGATTAGCCCCAGGGGATATCAGATTTATGTAGCAAAGAAAAGGGCAGCAAACAGAAGACAACAGGGAACATCCAGGTGAAGAAACTGCTGTCAGGAATCAAAGCAAGTTTCCTCCTTCTTTCACTCTACTGTGTACCAGCTTGGAACAAAGAATGCCAGCAGGCAGCTACCAGATCCAGGAAATCTCTCCCCCCCCCCCCCCTTTCTCTCATGGCATTTCATTTAAAAAAAAAAATGAGACGGGAAGGTTTTTGTTCATTTCAATAAGTACTCTACTGAAAATGAAGCTGCCAGGAGAATGTGTAGAGATGGAGCCATACGCCTCTCCTTTAAGAGGGAAAGAGGGGAATATTTTAATGTGACAATAAGCAATTAGATGCCATGGCAGAATTATACTATGGTATTGTGCAGTCACAAAGAATGAGGAAATTATTGGGAATGAGGGAAATGGCTCTGCTTGTTTGGTTATCTCTTTTGCTATCCTCTCTCTGTCTCCCTGATATAACACAAGGCTACATTCTGATTCTTCCATCCACCTTCACTACTGTTGCACCTTTCTTAATGATCAAACAAAAATTTGCCAGGGAGTCAGGTATATGGTGCAGATGCAGGCTTTAGTTGAAAATTCTAGAATTCACTCGGGGGAGTCTGCAAAAGTCATACTACACTGCTCAAAAAAATAAAGGGAACACTTAAACAATACAATGTAACTCCAAGTCAATCACACTTCAGTGAAATCAAACTATCCACTTAGGTAGCAAAACTGATTGACAATCAATTTCACATGCTGTTGTGCAAATGGAATAGACAACAGGTGAAAAGCATAGGCAGTTAGCAAGACATCCCCAATAAAGGAGTGGTTCTGCAGTTGGTGACCACAGACCACTTCTCAGTTCCTGTGCTTTCTGGCTGATGGTTTGGCCACTTTTGAATGCTGGAGGTGCTGTCACTCTAGTGGTAGCATGAGACGGAGTCTACAACCCACACAAGTGGCTCAGGTAGTGCAGCTCATCCAGGATAGCACATCAATGCGAGCTGTGGCAAGAAGGTTTGCTGTGTCTGTCAGCATAGTGTAGGAGGGCAACAACCCAGCATCAGGACCGCTACCTCCGCTTTTGTGCAAGGAGAGACAGGAGGAGCACTGCCAGAGCCCTGCAAAATGACCTCAGGCAAGCCACAAATGTGCATGTGGCTGCTCAAATGGTCAGAAACAGACTCCATGAGGGTGGTATGAGGGCCCGATGTCCACAGGTGGAGGTTGTGCTTGCAGCCCAACACCGTGCAGAATGTTTAGCATTTGCCAGAGAACACCAAAATTGGCAAATTTGCCACTTGGGCCCTTTGCTCTTCACAGATGAAAGCAGGTTCACACTGAGCACATGTGACAGACATGACAGGGTCTGGAGATGCCATGGAGAACGTTTTGCTGCCTGCAACATCCTCCAGTATGACCGGTTTGGCAGTGAGTCAGTAATGATGTGGGGTGGCATTTCTTCAGGGGGCTGCACAGCCCTCCATGTGCTCACCAGAGGCAGCCTGACTGCCATTAGGTACCGAGATAAGATCCTCAGACCCCTTGTGAGACCATATGCTGGTGCAGTTGGCCCTGGGTTCCTCCTAATGCAATACAATGCTAGACCTCATGTAGCTGGAGTGTGTCAGCAGTTCCTGCAAGACGAAGGCATTGATGCTATGGACTGGCCCGCCTGTTCCCCAGACCTGAATCCAATTGAGCACATCTGGGACATTATATCTCGCTCCATCCACCAATGCTACATTGCACCACAGATTGTCCAGGAGTTGGGGGATGCTTTAGTCCAGGTGTGGGAAGAGATCCCTCAGGAGACCATTCACCACCTCATCAGGAGCATGTCCAGGCATTGTATGGAGGTCATACAGGCACGTGGAGGCCACACACACTACTGAGCCTCATTTTGACTTGTTTTAAGGACATTACATCAAAGTTGGATCAGCCTGTAGTGTTTTTTTCCACTTTAATTTTGAGTGTAACTCCAATTTTGAGTGTAACCTCCATGGGTTGCTAAATTTTATTCCCATTGATAATTTTTGTGTGATTTTGTTGTTAGCACATCCAACTATGTAATGAACAAATTATTTAATAAGAATATTTCATTCATTCAGATCTAGGATATCTTATTTTTGTGTTCCCTTTATTTTTTTTGAGCAGTGCAGTTGGCCAGGTTAATGTTTTTAATATTCCAAATAGTGCCTGTGGGAAAATTGATGTGCAATTGAACAAGAGCTCTCCGAAACAACAACAAGAAAGCAAGAGAGAGGGTGAGGAAAGGGGTATGTTTTTAGATGCCATAATAAAAAGCAAGATTCAGAAACATTATTCTTCATAATATTTGCTGTAGTAAAGATTCATTCTCTGAGCTTGTGAGTTGGTTTCCAAACGGTTCATTACCAGGTTAGATAACATCTTCAGCAGAGTTTAGGGGATGTCAGTGTCAGTGTTCTGTTTATAAAGGTTTAGGTGTGGGTGTGTCAAGTGAGGGTCTTTGAGAATTGCTTGTGAAGTGAGGCAGTGCACAAGCAATTCCATCAACAAATATATTGACCTACAAACAGCCTACAAACCCCTCAGAATCCAAATCAGCCACACAACCAACCAGAGACAGCACTGACCTTCAACCAACTTATACAATTCCTCCGACCCCACTCACACACACCAGCAGTTCACTCCCAATGACCCTGACCTGAGGTAATCTCCTGTCATGCCCCTGTCAGAGTCTGAATCCAAGGAGAAAGCCGAACAGCTGACAGGGAATGGGAGTGTGGCTCCATTAGCTGTGGAGGAGGCTGGGGAAGTGCAAAGTCTAGCTGGACAGAGCAGGGGAGAGATAGAACAAGGGAGAGGGAGTTCAGAGGAAGACCAAGGCATCACCCTATGGCATTTCATCCTATGGCATGCAGGGAGGAACGGAGAAGAGAGCAATATGGGTTGCGTGGCTTATGGGGGAGGAAAGGGCCCTGCTTCCCTTCATTAGCCAAAGCTGGGAAGACAGTTTATAAGAAAGGCAGGCTGTATGCAGTCAGCTGCTGGGAGCAAACATGGTTTTATCTTGTGTTGTTGTTGCTTATCTGTGGTCCTGGCATCTTTCCAGTTGTGCCTTCAAGTTTTGCCATGCCTTCAAGTCTGGAATTCTTGCTCCTGCCCTGCCATTACTTCCATTTGGCTTGATTGGACTAAAAGTTGCACTTTGTGTTAATCATGTTTTGGACTTAATTTTCTGTAGTCAAAGGCTGTTCCTGGGAGAGTTTTTTTTCCAGCCAGAAGGTAATCTGGACATTGGGGGCAAAGTTGGAGATAATAAAGGGATTCGTATTGATTACCTGACTGTGTTGTCTTTATGTCCTGCCCCGGGTCATCACATCTCCTTATCATAAGACCTATCACAAGACTCACAGCTGACTCATCACAAGACCCTCACTCGACGCACCCATACCTAAGCCCTTATAAACAGAACACTGACACTCCCTAAATGCCATTGAAGAAGTTACTTAGCCTCATAATGAAATGTATGGAAACCAACCCACAAGCTCAGAGATACAATATTGTTCAAGTAACTGTTAATGGTACATGAAAATCCAACTTGATGAGAAATGTCAGCCTATCTTAAAACATTAAAAGAGTAAATGTATACTCTGCATAGGTTCAAAGTATCATCATCATCATAAAATGTTAACTTTTGCTAGAACTATAAATAAGATGAGCTCACAGATGGATATTATTTAATCTTTTTGTGTTTCCTCCCCTTTCCAAGACTTTATGTCAAAAAGTTTTTGCTATCACAAACAAACAAATCAAACCCCTTTGAAGCAAACTGGGCTTGGGCAACAGATGTCAGTCACTTCTTTTTCTGCCATCTTCTCTTCTCTTCTCAGTCCTGAAGGGCTTGTCTTTGTGCTAGCTCTGCAAGAAGCTGAGTGGGTGAAAAGGACAACCGGTGAGAAAGAACTGCAGTGCGAAGTACAAATTTTTATGAAGAATTTTCAGCTTGCTTCAGTATTTATTTATTAATTATGTAAATGCATCTACCCTGCTTTCCAAGCAAGGAGGCAGTCCCCAAAGGGACTTGCAATAAAAAAGACAAAACACCTACAGCATAACACAGCAAGTTAATAATACCAGAAAGAAATAATGCAATAGTGCAAGGGTAGAAAATTGGTTAGCCCCACAAAAATGGGGTCACCAAAGCCATCTTAGAGAAAAACTTAAGAACTAAGAGAAGAACTGAGCAAATGGGTTCAATAGGGATGAGTGTCAATGAAAATCCTCTGACTGATGTTGGATAGTGCAAAATGTTGCTTCTTTCTGATACCTTTTAAGACAATGGATGGAGCATCTGGGAGAAGATACTTCTTCAGCTGTACCATTTTAGAGATGGGACATTAGTAGACTTCAGGAACATTCTGTTTACCATTTTGCAGGATAGATTTCAAAGACAATAGCTAAAGTACTTCAGAAAGTTAGGCATATCTTACCCTAGAGATAGGCAATCTGATTATTCCCAGATATTTTGTGCAAAATGCTAATATTAATCAGTGCCCATTCTGGTTCCTGCTGATAAGAGTTAAAACCCAAACATATTGCTAAGCTTGGCAGGCTT
This sequence comes from Laticauda colubrina, assembly GCA_015471245.1. Taxonomy (NCBI): domain Eukaryota; kingdom Metazoa; phylum Chordata; class Lepidosauria; order Squamata; family Elapidae; genus Laticauda; species Laticauda colubrina. Next base: position 44,603,362 of record BLBF01000007.1, on the reverse strand, counting down.
AGCCTTGAGATGGACTGTGGCCAAGGAAAGGACTTTTTTTTCCTTTTCCTTAAAAAAAAACATATTGAAATCCACTAAACAGCTAGTGAGCTAGAAAATACTAAAGAAAATAACTGACATCAGTATGAAGTTTTGAAACATAAGGAATTGACAGAGCCTAAAATGTTTCAGGAATGTTCCAAAAGTCCTTTATATGTCCCACACCCTATCTGCTTCTGGCCTTTTAGAGAGTTTTGGCCACTGTATGGCTTCTTCAGTGGCCTCACTTTCCATTAAGTCACTTCCGGGTTCGCCACAAAATCCAACAACAGGACTTTTTAAGAAACAAGCAGCTAATTGAATTGGATGGCTTCCCCATCACTGGGTTTCTTCCTGTCATTGACGCTGTTTTTCTTCCATCTCTCTTTCTAATGGGCTACAATTCTCCATTTTCTCTTGCCTGGCTGTTAGTGTAAGCAGGAGAGACTATTTGAAAGGCATGGGAAAAGAAGGAGCTGTTAGGATTCCTTTCTCCAGGTCAAACCAAGCTGGCTATCCTTCCACACATAAAAAAGCTCCTTTCTCTCCATTTAGCTGCCAGTAAATAAAATCACCTTCTTTCTCATGAGAAGACTACTGCTTTCCCGGCCTGAGAGTGAGGGAAAAATTGGTGAGGAATTTACTAGATAGAGGAACATGAGAAGGAGAAGATGAGGAATGGAGTAAATGATTGTGAAGAGGAGGTATAAAGATGTATGGCAGAATGAACTCTGACAGAAAGGATGAGAATTATGAGAATGCATACCCTGATCATTTGTTTTTATTTTAGCCCCATCCTTCAATAGGCAGTTCCTAGATATTTGCCCAATGCAGTGTCATCCTGGGACAGCAATGGACTGTATCTCTTGCTGGATGCAAAAAAAAAAAAAAAAGCCATTCAAGAGAATCAAGAATGACGTGGAACAAAAAGGCCCCTGGGATGCAGCTATTAAGATGGTGCCTCCTGTTGATGGAGATTGAAGAGGTCCACTTGAGAAGCTCTGAAAGCAGTCAATATTGAGAAAATTGACTTTTCAGAATATGTACAAAAATGGACATTTGGATTTAGTTCCAATTTTTCTAGTATGGTTCATGAAATTTCCTCATGTGTTTGAGAATTTCTGAATACTTTATATTAACATGTGACATGTTGTATCAAGGTCTCTCCTAATAGGACCATGTTTATGCTTAATGCTCATTTATGCCTGAGATATGTTTATTGAAAGCCTATGGAGATTCTCAGTCATCCAGGTCATGGTTGTTCCAAAGGTGCTATTTCAAAAGGTAAGTGGACTTACTTTGTTTTTCCTTGAAGACATTTGCTTCTTATCCAAGAATTTTCTCTCATGAGAACTGAAGAAGTTTCTTAGATGAGAAGTGAAAGTTTTCAAGGAAAAACAAAGAAAGTCCAGTTGTCATTTGAAAAACCACCTCTGGGATTTATTGAAAGCAATTTCACCTGAAGTAATAGATTATGGGCACTATTTTTATATTATATGATTTTTATGCTGCACACATTTCCCCATTGTATGTTCTGCACTTTCTTAATTGGAGAACTGTGTGGAATTCCCCTGCAACAATTTGACATTCAGACATGTAAGGTGATTTCAATTTGATGGGCAGCTGTACTTTCTAGTTTAGTAATTCTTTTCGAGGGCTTAAAAACTGAGCCTGCGAAAGATAGATGAAAAAAATGCTAATCATGAATGACATTTAGGAGGCTGATACTGTAGCTTAGATATACCACATAAATGGTAAACAGAAGCCTCAAATGAGTGTTTTCTCATCCTATTCATCCTCATGTTAAGCATGTAATGAGGTATGATTGGCATTGAAAACAGCCCTGGGTTAAATCTTTATGCTTGATGGAGTTTGCAACAAACAAACGACTATTTGGGAAAACACTAGATTTTGTATAATACAACTAGTTGACTTTCAACAGTCTGATCTTAACATAAAAACAATGTACTGTATTTAAATATTCAGTGCCTTTTTTATACAATCCATAATCAAAATGGCAACAGCATTCAATGCAACTGCTGCCTGATTTGTCTTTTATTTGGAAAGTTTATACAAATGGCTTTCTGACTTAATAAAAGCTTGCCAGGAAGGTGCACTTAGCAGACTTCATTTGAACTTGGGAATCGACCATTAAAGTGTAGCTGAAGAAGAAACCTCAAGGGAGAATGGGCTGCTTCAAATTATATTGCAGCTCAAATAAATAGCAGAGGTCGGGGTAGGACTGGACACTTTTAGCAAGATTCTGGTTACAAATCAAATCAAATCAAATCAAATCAAATCAAATCAAATCAAATCAAATCAAATCAAATCAAA
>BLBF01000007.1:44587504-44601000 GCA_015471245.1 Laticauda colubrina | reverse complement strand
AATCAAATCAAATCAAATCAAATCAAATCAAATCAAATCAAATCAAAAGGCTTATTGTAGAAGCGCGGGAAATCAGGAGACAGGAGACTAGCGTAACTTCAGCTCTTTATTCTAAGTATGGATCTGTGTAGCCTTTAGTGAGCCGTGGCAGCTCTTCTTATCGAGCTAGCCGGCGGCTCTCACCTAAAGCCCATGTCCTACTGCACCAACGGATGCAAACAGGATGTAAAAAGGTTAAAAAAAGCTTGCCATCCATTGGAAAACGCGATGCATCCGTTGTGTACTCACTACATACGTGTTTTATCCGCTCTATCCCTCCAGCATCCGTCCACTGAGATTTCATCCGCCCAAGAAGTTTTGAGCTGCACAAAACTTTTTGAATGGATGAACTTTCCGCCACGTACAATGTACATCCGTGACATATACGGGCAACAAACATTCTATGTCCATTATCATCCGTTAAACGTCTGCTGTATCATCTCAGCATCCTCTGGACATCCTCGCAACTCACATCTGCTGCAGCTGAAAACAGAAAGGAGGAGGAAACAAAAGGTACAGGGAACATCTACACAGCGTTAGTAGCACAGAAATAGAAAGGATGTAAACGGATGCATCTCGTATATAAAGGATTAAAATGGACAAAATGTTTGTATCTGGGATGTACCTCGGATATTTAGGATGTCTGCAGTATGTCTAGAGTATGTAGAAGGACACCTAGCAGAAAACCAATATTTCCTATAAAAGGGGGAGAAAATCACCTGGATCTCACAATCAGTGCAGCAGCCGTGGTGTACAGACCTCTTCACCCTTGGTCTTGCTCTTCCACATCATCCATTGTTCTCCACCATGGATCATGACACAATCCGTATGGTAGCAGCGATCATTCATCACCAGAACCAAACCCTGTTCAGACTGTTTCACCTTTTATACAGAAGGAGAAGAAGGAGACATCCAAGAGCTGTGTGGGTCCGAGGATGGATCGGGAGAAGAATGGAATTTGGACTGTATGACCAGTTGATGGTGGAGCTGAGGAATGAAGACCCTCGTGCATTCCAGCACTTCATGAGGATGCCACCAGCCATGTTTGACGAAGTTGTAGAGCGTCTGAGACCCAGGTTGACCAAGCCGAGCACCAACTTCTGTCCCAGCCTGGACCCTGGACTGAAGGTGGCACTGACTCTGCACCACCTGGCCACTGGAACCACATACAAAAACATGCAGTATGTGTGGAGGGTGCCACACAACAGCATCAGCAAAGTGGTCAGAGACGTGGTGTGGGCCATTATTGAAGAATATGTGGAGGAGCTCCTCAAGTGCCCCACCACTGAACAAGGCTGGAGGAAACTTGCAGAAGAGTGGTATCAGAAGTGGAACTTTCCCCATACCGTTGGAGCCATAGATGGGAAGCACGTGGTCTGCAAAGCTCCACCCAACTCAGGGTCCACTTATTTCAACTATATGGGCTTCTTCAGTATCATCCTCTTTGCCATGGTTGATGCTGACTACAAGTTCATGAACATCGATGCTTCAGGCAATGGGTCAGCTTCAGATAGCCAGGTATACAATGCCAGTGACCTCAAGGATGGGCTGGAACACAACCTCATCATGGGTTCTCCAGATCCAGACCCCCTACCCAATGACACACAAGATGTGCCCTACTTTATCATGGGTGATGACGCCTTCTCCCTCAGAACCTACCTCATGAAGCCGTACAGTTCAAGATACCTCACCTGTGAAGAGAGGATCTTCAACTACAGGCTGTTCAGGGCAAGACGGGTGGTGGAGAACGCCTTTGGCATCCTGGCCAACAGGTTCCAGGTACTTCTCACCACCATGCAGCATCGCCCAGAGACTGTGAGGAGCATCATGGAAGCTTGCTGCATCCTGCACAATCTCATGCGCACCCGCTACCCAGTGTTGCAGAACAGACTTGTCAACCATCAACAAGGCAATGGGGACATGGAGCCTGGTGAATGGAGGCAAGGACGAAACCTGATAGACACTGTGAATGTACAAGGCCCCAACAGAGCTTCACGTGAAGGGAAGAAGCAGCGCAACCTCCTGAGACACTGGTGCAACTCCCCAGCTGGAGCAGTGGAGTGGCAAGACAGAATGATAGTTAATTAATGAATGCTTCCTTGAGCCTGTCTCATCACACTGATGAGATTGTGCCATTTATGTTGAGTGGCCCTACAATGAATAGGGAATTAATAAAGAGCTTTGTTTATTTTGAAATGTGTTGATCAATGAATAAATTGTTATTGATACAAAAGGTCCATATGTGTGGCAGCTGGGAGGGTGGACCATACAGTCCCACGATGCTTGCACTGGAGGTTTATCTATCCCACAACTATCCTTATCTATCCCACAACTATCCTTATCTATCCCACAACTATCCTTATCTATCCCACAACTATCCTTACCCATCCCACAAGCATGCAAAGGCTTCACCATTTTTTCAATTTTCACCAACACTTTATAAAGTAAAAAAAATGAACCAAGTGTGTTAAGCAAAAATAACCTTTGTTAATAACTGTCTTAAGTAAACTGTATGACTTTATTAAAAAAGCAAAATGAACCAAGTAAAGTGTCTTAAGCAAAGATAAGGTGAAAAGGTAACAACTCAGTCTCTGGCACTATTCTCAGTCACTCTGAGGCATGTCCATGGTCTCAGCTGTTAAGCGGCCAGGGACTGTGGAGGTGGCTGTGGCTTGAGTGCTGGCCTGAAGCGCCATTGGGGTGCTTGGCCCTGAGAGTACAACAGGGGATGGTGTGTTCAGGAAGCTCTCTGAGAGCTGACTCAGTCCCGTGAGGTTGAGAGGCCCTTCATCAAGAACCTGGGATGTCAGGCACAAGACTTATGACAGATTGTCCATTGACGGGCTTGGCTGTGGGATGGAGGAAGGAGGAGTGTAGTGGGTCTGTCTGGTCTGCATCTGGGTCAGGTGAGGCATCTGTGGCATGCGATGAACATGGGTCTGGACTGGGAAGGTCTGTTTTTGCTGTGGGAAGTCCTGGTCATCGTAGCCTTGGTAAGTGAGATGCTGTTGAAAGCTGTGGAAGGGCTGTGACACCGCCTGGGGTGGAGGAGCAGACCTGGACTGGGTCGGAGCAGGTTCAGCTGGGCCTTGAGGGTTGTGCAGAAGTGCTGTGGTCTTTTCCTTCATCACCTGGTACTGGGCCTTGGGCATATCCCTCAAGGTGTGGCTCATATAGGTGATGAAAGTGTGGCGGCTGGAGGATCCTCTGCCCAAGTGGACCAGCTGAGAGAGAAGTTCTGTGCTGATCCTCATTGTGTCCCTGATCTCCAACAGGACAGTGTGGCTCTGGCCCTCCAGTCTACCTCTCTGCCTGCATCCTGTGGAGCTGGGGGTGGGGGTGTATTGGTCTCTGGTGGCTGCTGCTTTTTCCTCCATTTGTGACGTCATCCTCCAAATCCTCCGGCATGGGGAGTGCAGCTGTCGGGGGGGGGGTTCTCTGCCATGGGGCCCTCTGAAGACACCTGCCTGGACAGGGCAGCTGTCTCCTGGCTGGAAGAGGATTGGCTGTCTGTGGGCTGTCTGAGGGAGAGGGTTGACAGAGGTCACCCTCCAGGAAGCTGTACTTGGCCATGACATGCATCTCCCAGTCAGTGAGCTTGACAGTGGCCTGACCAGATTTTTTGAGGTGTAGCTTGCCATACCAGGTGTGCATGTGCTTCCACCATCCCAGGAGTACGTCTGCAGTGTAGCCCAGGCTCTTTGCCTTGTCTCTCCAAGCTGCCTGCTTCTTTTTGGTGTCCCGATACAGTCTGTGGCCCTTTCTCCAGAGGTACTCGTTCTCCCTCAACCATTCCAGCACCTCTTCCTCATGGTCCTCGGAAACAGTGTACTGTTTTCTCTCTCCCTCCTCCTTCCCTTGCCTCTTTCTCCCTCTGGCGGGGCCTTCAGCAGCAGGGCCTTCAGGGACTTGGGCAGCAGGGCCTTCAGGGGCTTGAGCAGCAGGGCTTTGAGGGCCTTGGGGCTGATCCACCACAGCAGCAGTAGCAGTAGCAGTAGCAGTAGCAGTAGCAGCACCAGCAGCACCAGCAGCACCAGCAGCACCAGCAGCACCAGCAGCACCAGCAGCTTCAGAGTCAGTGCCAGGGAGTGGGATGGTAGTTCTGTCCTTCTTGCCAGGGCTGGCATGAGAAGGCATCGGCTTTCTCTTCTTCCCTGACTGACGAACCATGGTGTTCTTTGAAGATGTCTTCGACAGCACGTCTTTCGTCTGAATGCTGACTGCGTGCGAGCTGCATCCTTTTATATCTGCGGAGCTGACGCAATTCATCCTCCCCGCATGCGCAGTGAATGCTTTGCATCCAATATACATCCGCTATGCATCCGCTTTGCTTCCTATAGGCGTCCATGATGCATCCGCATCATCCGCTATGCATCTGCCCCTTCCGCTCTGTGTCCACTTCGCTATTCTCCCCCAGAACCCCTGCGGATGTGTCATCCGCTTCCATCCACTGTCATCCGCTAGGCTTCCTAAGAACATCCATTTAACATCCCCGCTACATCCTACCCACGTCCGTTCTTTTCCATTCTTTTCCATTCTGTTTATGCAAATTTTCACAACTTTTGGGAGCGATGACAACAGATGGAACCACCCCCGAAATTTTGCTCATCTGCTGTGTCCTTTATGCATACGTTTTGCATCTGTCGGCCAGTGGGATCGGGCCTTAATCACAGCTTTCTGAATCTCCCGCGATCGGTTTGTCCAATCACGGGAGATTCCTTACTAACCAATCACTGTCATGCATCTCGGCCAATCACAGTGCAGTTCGTTTCAGCAAATCAGGTTAGGGCATTACAACTATGTTAATATGTAACACCCCTCCCCTCTTGGTATGGTCCATCCTACGTGACGTAGTCGCGTAGGTAGGCAGGGCTTTTTACTTGCCTACTTGACCTGCGCAGTTCAGTTGCTGCGTGGTCTTCAGCCAGTTTGGAAGGGATCTTCGTTGCTCCCGCTCTTCTCCAGGGAACTACCTGGAAGGGTGAGCCAGGCCTGTCGGCGCAACTTCCACCCGGTCTACTGGGTTCGGTCGAGTTGTTGGCATCTTTGTTCCCAGCCGGTCTTTCCGGGCTGGTTGAGCTGGCTTGACTGTTCTTTCCAGGCGATGTTCCAAGGGAGTCGTCTTCCTCTGGTACCCTTCGGCTGCCTTCATTTTCCAGTGAGTATTGTTGGTTTCTTCTTTTATTTAGCGGTGTTTGTATTTCTGGTTCGGTTTGCGTTGGTTGGGCCCTTTCGGTTTGTTGTTGTCTTGTAGTCGTATTTTCTCTTTCTTTTTGATGATTGTTTGGGGTTTCCCCCCCTCTAGTTTTTTTATTAGGGTCTCTTTGCGAGTTTTGTGGGTTTTCAGTGCTGTTTAAAATTATTCTTGATCGTATTTGGTCGACATGCCGTTTCCAGTTTCTTCCATTCTCTGTTTCCAGCTGGTATGACTGGGGGCCTGTTACTTGGGTTATTGTAGCGGGTACCCATAGTGGGTCCCCTGAAATTTTTTTAGCGTAGATCGTGTCTCCCAGATTAAATGCCCAGAACCGGCTGGATGAGTCTGGTGGTTTTTCTGGATTGTAAGTCAGATGAAGTCTGTCTAGATGGGATCGGAGTTTTCTTCCCATAAGGAGTTCTGCCGGGCTTTTATTGGTTTTGGCACTTGGTGTTATGTGCTGCATTGTTAATAGTTTATTTATTTTGTCATGTATGTTCCCAGAGTCCATCTTTTCAAAAGCGTCTTTGGTGTATCTGACCATTTGTTCTGCCCACCTGTTCACCACCGGATGAACGGGTGCTTTAAATGCATGTCGGATTCCCCGTTCTGCGAGGAATTGCTTGAATGCCAATGCCGTAAATTGTGGCCCGTTGTCAGATACTATCAAGTCAGGTAGTCTGTGGGTGGTGAAAAGTCTGTTTAGTTGTTTGTAACCGCCTCCGTCATGGTAGATCGCATTAGGCTTACCTCCAACCAGTTGGAGTAAGCGTCTACTGTGATCAAGAAAGTGTGCCTATTTGTGGGTCCCGCAAAGTCTATATGGACCCTCGACCATGGCCCCCTTGGTGTTTCCCACTGGAGGGTTGGTGCTTCAGGCGGATTTGGTCTGGATTGCTGACATTTGTCAGATGTAGCCACCCAGGCTTCAATGGTTCTGTCTATCCCCAGCCACCATACGTAGCTTCTGGCTAGGGATTTCATTTTCACAATGCCCGAGTGTCCCTCATGCAACATGTGTCATATTTTTTTTTGTAAGCAGTGTGGAACTACCACTCTATTGCCCCATAGTATACATCCCTTTTGGGAGGATAATTCAGTTTGCCAGTTTCGGAAGGGTTTAAACTGGTCACTACTTTCTGTTTCCAGCCACCCTTTTACCACCCAGTTCAAAATTCGCGCCAGTTTGCCATCTTTGCTCTTCTCTCTCGCAATGTCTGATGCGGTTGTTGATAGGTTGGGCAATGTCTCTATTTGCAGTGTGGATGTGGTGGGTGCAGGGTCATCTTCGTAATCTGTTAAGGGGCAACAGTTTAGTGCGTCGGCATGTGAGATGCATTTCCCTGGGCGATGTATTAGTTGGTAGGTATAGGCGGCAAGGAACTCAGACCACCTTTTCATCTGGGGAGACAGTATGTTGAGGGTGGCTTTGTTTCCCACCAGGATCCCCAGTAGTGGTTTATGGTCGGTGATGAGGGTGAAGTCCCTACAGTATAAGTACTTGTGAAACCGCTTCACGCCGGTAACCGCTGCAAGTGCCTCCTTGTCGAGCTGGCTATAATTTCTTTCTGCCTTTGATAGTGTTTTCGAGAAGTAAGCAATCGGTGCTTCTCTCCCGTCTGGCAGGGTATGGATTAGTATAGCTCCGATGCCGAATGGAGAGGCGTCACTGGTTACTGTTAGTGGTTGGGTCTTGCTGTACTGGATGAGGACTGATTGTGATGTGAGGTCTTTTATGTTCTGGATGGCGGCCTCTTCCCGCTTGCCCCAGGACCAAACGGACATCTTGTTGAGCAACCTATGCAGAGGTTCCGCTGTTGTTGCTTTCTGTGGCAAAAAGGACATTGTAGAAATTGATTAGTCCCAGAAAGGCTTGTAATTCTGCCTTATTTTGAGGTCTCGGGGCTTCCTTTATTGCTTTTATTTTTTTGTGGGTAGGGTGGATTCTGTCTTTGTCCACCAGATATCCCAGGAACTCAACCTTTTCAGTGTGTAACTGGCACTTTTCTTTTTTAACTTTAAGTCCTGCGTTTTTAAATTTTTGTAGGACTTCTCTGAGTCAGGTTCTCAATTGTCTTTTGTCTTTGGCCGCTACCAACACATCATCAAAATATGGCATAACTCCCTTAATTCCTTGAAGTAACTGTTCCATTAGACTCTGGAACACCCCTGGTGCCACACTGACTCTGAATTGGAGCCTTTTGCCCCCGAAAGCCCCCCTGTGGTTCACAATAGTTTGTGCTTCTGCAGTCTCGGCATCGACGGGTAGCTGTTGATATGCTTGCGCCAAGTCGAGCTTCGCAAAGACTTTTCCTCCCCTGAGTGACTGTAGGAGGTGCTGTACCACTGGGACTGGGTATGCACTTTGTTGCAGTGCATTGTTAAGTGTCGCTTTATAGTCCCCACAAATTCTCATGGACCCATCTGGTTTGATTGGGGTGACTATTGGGGTCTCCCAGCATGCATGATCTATTGGTTCCAGGACCCCTTGTGTGATGAGATTTTCTAATTGTTCGTCTATTTTTGGTTTGAGGGTGAATGGAACTCATCTTGGTTTGAGCCGGATTGGGGCAATATTAGGGTTCAAGCTAAATGATATTGGGGACTCCTGATACTTGCCTAATTGTCCGTCGAACACTTCTTGGAATTCCTTCATCAGCTCCTCTTCCCAGTCTGTTTCCTCAACATGGTTGATGCCCGTCACCTCAATCCCTAATGGTGCGAACCATTCCAGACCCAGCAGGCTTGGGCGGTCTCTGTCAACAATAGTGAGTGGAAGTACTTTTCCATGCCTTTTGAAGGTTACATGGAAGTGTCCAATTCCTATTACGGGGATTCTGTTCCCCGATAGTCTTTAATGGTGAGTCTCTGGTTCTCCAGCTCTTGTAAGCTGGGCACTAACCTCTTAATTGTGTCCCAGGACACCATGGAGAGGTATGATCTGGAGTCCACCTCCATTCTGCATGGCCTACCTTCGATGCTGACCTGCACGTGTACTTAGTTTGCATCTGAGTTTTCTGAATGGCCAATTCTGACCTTTTGAATGGTTTCTTCCCATCGCCTGGTCTTGCTAAGCCGCTCGCTTCGATTTTCGCAGTTCCATCGGTTCTCTGTGAATCTGTCTCAGTTTCTGGGATGTGTGTTGTCATGTCATCTTGGGCTGGAGTTCCCTTTGTTTCGGCAGACCTTGACGATATGCCCCCATTTTTCACAGTACAGGAAAATGGTGTCTAAAACCGGCACTCAGAACGGGAGTGGTCGCCGCTGCAACCAGCACACTGGAAGCCCAATTTACGACTTCTCCGCCAGTCTTGCTCCGCTTGCAATCTGTGGATCTCCTCTTCCTCATTGTCGGTGTTGGATGATAGATCGACATCCTTGTGGTGCGCTGTTGTTGCTTTGTGACCAGTTTCAGTTCATTTTTTGGGGGATGTGTTGGTCTCTGATATTGTTGGCTGATCCCTTGCGTTCATTAGTCGCACCTTGGCCACTGATTTCTTCGTGGCTTCGGCTGCAGTGGCTTCAGCAATGGCTTCGGTAACTGTAATGTCTGCCCAAGCCATTAGCCTGCTCTGGAGCATGGGGTCTCTGAGACCAAGAACCATGCGGTCCCTCAGAGTCTCATCCATGTCTGAAAAGACACACGCACCTCCAATGTTCCTCAATGCTGCCATGAAATCCCCGATGCTTTCTCCGTCCTTTTGATCCCGACGGTAGAATTTGTGTTGCCGGATCAGGTTTGGCACAGCTGGGGCATAGTGGTTCCGAAGTAATCGATCTAGATCTGGCCAAGTAATCTCCTTCACGTCCTCTGGCTTGGCCAATGCTTTGGCCATCTTGAATACAGCTGGTCCGCAATCGGTCAGGAACACAGCTCTCTTTCGGTGGTCGTTTGCATCCTTGAGATTGTTGCTCTCAAGGAACATGAGGAATCTATCGATGTAAGATTCCCAGTCCTCGGTTGCCTGGTCAAATGGTGCAGGTGGCGAGTTGCTGCCGGCTATCTCATTGGTTGTTCAGCTCAGTTTGCCATATGCCCGACTGGACTCTTTGTCTCAGAATCCCACCTTCGTCGCCAGTGTAGAAGCGTGGGAAATCAGGAGACAGGAGACCAGTGTAACTTCAGCTCTTTATTCTAGGTATGGATCTGTGTAGCCTTTAGCGATCCGCAGCAGCTCTTCTTATAGAGCTAGCCTGCAGCTCTCACCCAATGACAGCTTTCTGAATCTCCCGCGATCGGTTCGTCCAATCACGGGAGATTCCTTACTAACCAATCACCGTCGTGCGTCTCGGCCAATCACAGTGCAGTTCGTTTCAGCCAATCAGGTTAGGGTATTACAGGTATGTTAACATGTAACATTTATGGTTTATTTCTAATATGAATGAACTATTCCAGTATCACTTTTATCTTCCCCCCCACCCCACCCCACCCATTCTCTTTGGAGAATGTTGAGTCAGACCAAACCATGATAATTAAGAATATCTTTTCCTGAAACTGGATTTCAGTTTTAAAAAGTCTATAAGAACTAAAGCCCATGTCACACTGGCCAACGAATGCAAAATGGACACAACGGACGAGAAAAATGTTCCATCCGTTGTTATACGCTCTCAAAAGGGGCAAAAATTTGCATAACCAGAGCGGATAACACGGATGCAGGGAGGACGCAGGGCGGATGCAAAGCGGATGCGGAAAGGAAGCCCAGCGGATGGAAGTGGATGGGAGCAGATGGCACATCCGCCAGGCTTCCGGGGGGCCTCAGCAAAGCGGATGCGGAACAGATACAGCGGATGCACAGCGGATGCACAGCGGTTGCACAGAGGATGCACAGCGGATGCACAGCGGAAGCCTAACGGATGCCTGGCGTTCACTGCGCATGCGGGGAGGATGCATTGCGTCAGCCCCGCAGATATAACGGAAGCAGCTCGGAAGCAGGTCGACATTCAGAGGAAAGACCTGCTGCCGGACACATCGGCTGCCTTGCCTGTCCTATCTGCATGTCTGCCTGCCAGCCTTGCTGCCAGCCTTGCTACCAGCCTTGCTGCCAGCCTTGCTGCAGGCCTCCCTGCCAGCCTTGCTGCCAGCCGGTCTGCCTGCCAGCCTTGCTGCCTGCCTTCCTGCCAGCCTTGGTTCATGTCTGCCTGCCAGCCTTGGTGCCTGCCTGCCAGCCTGCCTGCCAGCCTTCCTGCCAGCCTTGGTTCCTGCCAGCCTCCCTGCCAGCCAGCAACCCCACAACCATGCGAAAGCACAGCAAGCCTCAGCCATCTGCTGCCAGCCCTGGCAAGAGGGACAGGGCTACCATCTTGCCCCCTGGCCCTCACTCTGGTTCTGCTGGGGCTTCTGCAGCACGGGCTCACTCTTCTGGGGCTGGCGCTTCTGCTGCTTCTGCTTCTGGAGGAGGAGCTGATGATAAGCACTCCAGCACCAGCCACCTCCACAGCACCTGCACCCTTCACCCCTGAGACTGAGCGACCAAGAGGAGTGCCAGAGAAGTAGGGCACATCTTGTGTGTTGTTGGGCAGGGGTTCTGGATCTGGGAAGTCCACAATGAGGTTGTGTTCCAGCCCCTCCTTGAGGTCACTGGCGTTGTATACCTGGGCATCCGAAGATGAGCCGTTGCCTGAAGCATCGATGTACATGAACTTGCAGTCAGCATCGACCATGGCAAAGAGGATGATGCTGAAGAAGCCCTTGGAGTTGAAATAAGTGGACCCCGACTTGGCTGGAGATTTGCAGGCCACACGCTTGCCATCTATGGCTCCAACGGTGTGGGGGAAGTTCCACTTCTGATACCACTGCTCTACAACTTCCTTCCATCCTTCTTCAGTGGAGGGGTACTGGAGGAGCTCCTCCTTGTATTCTTTGATGATGGCCTGCACCACTTCTCTGACCACAATGCTGATGGTGTTGGATGGCACCCTCCAGCCATACTGCATGCTCCTGTTGGTGGTCCCTGAGGCCAGGTGGCGCAGAGTGAGTGCCACCTTGAGCCCAGGTTCCAGGCTTGGCCAGAAGCTGGTGTTTGCCTTGGTCAACCTGGGTGTCAGGTGCTGCACAACTTCATCAAACATGGCTGGCGGCATCGTCATGAAGTTCTGGAACGCCCGAGTGTCTTCGCTCCTGAGCTCCACCATCAGCTTGTTGTACAGTCCGTCCTCCGCTCTACTGGCGAACCATCTTCGGACCCAGACTCTTTTTGGGTGGCTCCTTTTCTTCTCACAGTAGTGTTCACTGAGCCTGCAGATGGCTTTGCACTGTTGCAGAACGATGGTGGCTGCCGAAAGGACTTTGTTACAATCCACAGTGGACATGACTGGATGCTGTGGAAGAGGAAGAGGCAGATGAAGGCTTCAGAGGTCTGCACCGCTGGGCTGCTGTTCTGAAAGTGCGATGCAGGCGAGTTGCTCCCCCTTTTTATAGGCAGTATAGGTTTTCCGCTAGGCATCCTCTAGGCATCCTCTAGGCATCCTGTAGACATCCTTAATATCCAAGATAGGTCCCCTCTGCGAACGTTTTTTCCGCTTTAAACGCTTTGTTTCCACTAGGCATCCATTCTGCATCCGTTCTGCATCCGTTCCGCGTCTGTTCTGCTTCCTCCCTGCTTCCCGGCGGATGCGCGTTGCGCGGATGCGTCGCGGACGCCAAGCGGATATAGCGTATGCGTAACGGATGTGTAACGGATGCGTAGCAGATGCGTAGCAGATTGAGAACAGACGAATTGGATACATTTTCCGCGCAAAAGTTTTAGGCAGCCCAAAACTTTTGTAGCGGATGAAACATCCATAAACGGATGCTGGATAGATAGAGAGACAGCCAAACAGAGGCAGTGAGTACAGAACGGATACATCGCGTTAACCAACGGATGGCAAGGTTTTTTGTCCATTTTACATCCCCTTTGCATCCGTTGGTTCAGTGTGACATGGGCTTAACATCTATGAGTTGGCAAGATTTGTAACATTTAGGTAAACCAGAGTTATCAGCGAACAATAACCTAATACATTACAAAGTGTTCCCTTGCCTCTTTTGTTCTGAAATTTATATAATTTAGAGTCTTCAGCAATTCAAATTATGTCATTACTTATCCCCAGTTCCAGATCTTGTAGCAATAGCAATAGCACTTAGGCTTATATTCCATTTCACAATGCTTTAAAGAACTCTCTGAATGGTTTATTGCCCCCAACAATTTGGGTCCTCATTTTACCAAACTCAGAAGGATGGAAGGCTGCGTCAACTTTGAGTCAGTCAGGATCAAACTCCTGACAGTGAGCAGAATGAGCCTGCAATACTGCATTCTAACCACTATGCCACCATGGCTCCTTTATGAATCTTTAGAGAGAGATTTAATTTTAAAAATGGTTTGAGAGTCTGGTTAAACAATGTCTATTAAATCACTCCTATTAACTTGTTCAGATTATTATTATTTACTATTAGTAAGACAAGATTTGCTAATAAAAAACCCATGTTGATTAAGTTGCCATTTAATACATCTATTAATTTTACTTTTTGCCTCCCAAAAATCTATATGACAGCTAAGAGTCAACACCAACTTGATAGCATAAAACCTTATATTTTTTCTTTAGTACAACTTTTAATACCATTCTGTCATGGCCTCTGCCCTCTGAAATAGTGGCTCCCAAATTGTGGCTCCCAGAAATACAGCTCCCGCCATAATAATGTTCCTCAAGTCTCTAAAATCCTGGTTATTCTCCCAGGGTTTGGAGTAGAATAGCCATACATTCCTGTCAAGTTTGTACACAAATTGTTATTCTATTTTATTGTTTTCTCCTTTTTAAAGTGGAAAACCATCTGGAGCTATCTGAAGGGCAGCCTCTAAGTTGTATGATGAAATAAAAATGAGCTATTCAATCATTCACTTAGAAGGAGGTTCTGCTGAATGGGTGCTCTATAGTCTTTTTTAAACATTTCTGTTATACTGGTTGCTTTACATTAGTGTGTGTGTGTGTGTGTGTGTGAGAGAGAGAGAGAGAGAGAGAGAGAGAGAGAGATTGTAAGACTAAAAGTATACACATATTTGAAAGACCAAAACGGTGGTATTCTACTGGTTCAGCCCGGTTCTGGCAAGCTGGTAGCAGTGATGAGCAGTGGAGACTGAACCGATTCTCTCCACCATTCTGCTGTTGGGCCCACCCGCCCAAGCTCACATACTCAAATTTATCTGCTGAATTTAAAGTGTAGCTGCTTTGCGTGGCACAGAATAGTGTGTATATATATATATATATATATATATATATATATATATAT
>BLBF01000007.1:44533896-44575857 GCA_015471245.1 Laticauda colubrina | reverse complement strand
TATACGAACTCAATACAGAAGCCTGATGATGGCAGATGAGATTCTGCCAAAACGTTGCTACAACTTTAAAAGCACAACTACAATGATGTGGGATAATACCTGAAGGAACCTGAATAGCATACATGTAAGTACCCGCGAAAACTTAAAAGAACACACACACACATATATATATATGTGTGTGTGTGCGTGTGTGTGTATGAATCAGTTGAGATGGGGAATCACTGTTCATATGAAAATTAAATTGATTGTATACAACTACTATTCGTATGTAATACATTTGATTTAATTTTGATCCCAGCGACTTGTTAATTTTTGTGTGAGGAAATTGTGTTCTCTTTTGTGGGACAGATTAGTGCCATCACTTCTGGTATTTCTGGAAAAACAGGAAGTGACTAAATGGACCTAGTTTTTGGCCTGAAAACCCTGCAGAAGCCTTCCTCAAACCTCTGGGAGTCCAAAAAAGGTCTCAAACTGGCCGAAAATCATTTTTAAGGCATGCGCATGAGCAGTGAAGTAAGTTTGCCTGCAGCTCACCTGCCAGCACAAATGGTTCTGAGTGCCACCTGATGGCAGATAAACATGGCAGTAAGGAGACCAGATCAAAGACCATAAGAGTTGCTGCACTCACAAAAGTAATTGAGAGTAGAAATGATGGATAAAACAATACTTTTTTTAAAAAAACCATGGGTATTCTCCATGTATACAAATCTTTGCTCCATCAGAATGTTATGGGGGAACAATTCTTCCAGAGACATTAAGTTTACTCAAAACACTTAGTCTTACTCAGTTGAAAAAAAAAGTGAAATGTGCATACCCCAATGTTCCATTTCTGAGAAAAACATATTCATGTTCCAGGTACCCCAGGATTTTTGGCACAAAAATATGTGGAGAGAGAAAAAAATCAGGACAGGAGATGCAATTTAATTGTATAATACCCAGAGAGGAAATATTTAAGACATCTGCCTATTCCTGCCCTAAATGTGCTCATTTTTTATTTCCAGTGCTGTGTATTCTATGAATCTTTCTTTGGACCATAAAATTTGCTCAGCTGGTGCACATCAACATGGGTCTTTAATTAGAGAATTGCTTCATCTGTATATCATAATTTATTATTATGCCATCAATGTTAATACCTTTCCATAAAGTATGTATTAAATTAAAAGGAAGATAATACAACCCTTTGTCACATTCCATGTAGTGACTGCAGTTGTTTTGTCATTTTTTCTTTCAACTGCAGCAGCTACAGTTTGTTTTCAAAATAAATGCATAATAATTTATAGCCTCTCAAACAGTCCTGTAATTTTTACTATATCTAGAAAATTGCTATACTACATTCAATCAAATGGTTTTTTTAAAAATAGAACAGGCATTAATATCCACATTCACTTCTTTACAATATTCTTCGAAGTAACATATACTACCTAATCCTTTTAAGAATCCAAATGGGATCCTACTCAAAATGCTTCACATTTCCCACAAAACTTGTTGTGCACCATTTTATGAAATACTTTCAAAGCATCAAGCTAATCATATGGTATTCATTGCCTTTCCTCCACCACACACCATTGTTTATTTTAGGTGGAGTAATAGATGTAAATATTAATCATATTATTCATTCATCTGGAATAATCTGTATATCAAAGATTATATTCAACAATGTTGTAAGCAAGTTTACACCAATTTTGTCAATTAGTTGTAATATTTCTGCAGAAATGTCATCAGATTCCACCATCTTGCCATTTTAAAAATGTTTTAATTGCTTCTGTTCCCTCTGTAGTTTGCATAATTACGATGTTTTCTTGTCTTGAAAAAAATGGATGATATGCTCACTCAGAATAGAACATTTTTTTTTATGGTCACCAGAAAAATATACAGTTAAGTAACAAAATTTACAGAACTCAATTGAAGTACATAAAAATGATTAATAGAGTTAGGAAAAAAAGACAGCAAGGCAAAAAAGACAGCATTTTATTTATTTGTTTGTTTATTAATTTATATGATTCTTTTGTTAGTTTTTATTGTTTGATATTTTTATTTTTTATTTAAATATGGTTTTACATTGTGTAAGCCACCTCGAGTTGCAATGGGCGAATAGGCAGCAATATTAAACAAACAAACAAACAAACAAATAAATAAATCACAAGATCTTGAAGCTTGGAGATCACCCAGATATATCAACATTTAATTTGTTCTATTTTATATCCATTGATCGGCCAGTCATATCTCATTAGATGTTTAGAAAATATCATTTGTTTTTGATTTCAAATAATTTGTGTTGAGCTTTTCATCAGAACAATGGAAAGCAGAAGTCCAGAGGGCTTTTAGTCCTAAAACTGAGAACAAGAGTGGCTGCATCATTTGCATATATTTTCAGGGCAGTATTCTGTTGTTAATTATTGTTAGGGTAGAGGTGGAACAAATATTCTCCCACATATACTTTGCCATGTATGTAGCTTTCCTTCAATGTCCATTATTTTTCTTCCTTACCAATCAGTATATTGGCAGGTTGAATTATGTGTACACTTATAATTTCATTTATTTTTATGCTTGTTTACAAGTATGGTTTTTAGCTTATAATACTGCAATTTTCTTATGTTTATTCTTAATTTTCATTTTCAGATCAAATAGTTCTCTGATCTCCTGATACTTCTTTATATTTGTTCATATTTATGTTTTTTATTTATGATGTTCTTCCATTAGTTCTAAAATATCACCATCGATCCCTTCTTATCAATGACAATTGGAAGTTTTCATTGGTACTTGTATTAGTCCTACCAATCGTGTCCTATTTTCATAAATATCATTCCTATTGTTAACTTTTTCATCCATGGGTTTCCAGATAATGTCTAAATCTTTCTTTGCATCTATGATGTGATAAGCTTTGGATGATGTAGTTCCTATCATTTCTTTTTTCCCCCTTCTTCTTTGGATGGTTTTCAGCCTTATACTCATTTTGCCGCTCCTCAATTATGATTAAAATTTATATCAGCTCCTGGGTATGTTTTTATGTACAAGACACTGTTTCTAAATCTTTTGTAACAAGAAGTCCAATTGATTTCTCACTATATGGTCTTTCATATTTAGGTGATAACGAAGAATATAATATCCTAGTTGGTAATTTATAGAAAGTAAGTTAAATGAAACAAAAAGAGCTTATTTTGCTAAGGAAGAAGTAGTAATGAGATGGGAAAAGGGCATATCTCATCAACTCCTAGATGACTTTGGTCATTCCCTTACATGTCAATCTTCTTGTTTGATTGATTAGCCTGATGAGTCTCAACTTTAAGTGTGTGGATCTTAAGATGTTCCCAAAATTCCCCAGCCATGCTGGGAACTGAAACCTGCACATCTGAAAGTTGCCAGTTAGATTATCCAGTTTAATCCATCATTGGAATGAAGGATTTGTCTATCTAGAGTTCATCAGAGCACTTGATGAATCAGGAAAACAACAATTAGAGGGCTAACACTAGCTGGATAATAAGCTGGTTGACAACTCATTTAGTATACACCAATGACTAGGTGTCTAGCTGAAAGGAACTCTTGAAGTGTGTACTGCAGGGCTTTTTTCTAGACTCTGTGCTATTTATAAATGACAAAGTTGAAAATAAAACAGTCAGATTTGCAGATTACAGAAAGATAGCAAAAACCTTTGAAGACAATTTCAAGGTTCAGAAGGATTTTGATAAGCTGGAACAGTGGCCAGAAACTGGAAAGATGAATTTAACAGGGAAAAATACAAAAATTTTTTTTAAAAAAAATCAAAAGTGAGGAAGATAGGGATGGATAGCAGTATATGAATGTGAAAAGGAATTGGGAATCTTGGAAAATCAGAAGATGAAAATGAGTCAATATTTGATGCAGTTACAAAAAATGGAAATACAGACCCAGGGTAAGTACCAAGATTTTCAACATAACTCATTGTTCCTATCAATTCTACATTTGTCAAATTGCACTTGGAATATTGTACTGGATTCTGCACACCACATTTGAAGAAGGATATTGATAAAGGCACATGTTCAGAAGTGAGCAAAGAAAGTCATGAAGACCCTGGAAAAAATTGTTGGAATATGATCATCATCATGTGTGTCAAGGGACAAACATGAAACTGTATCATGCAAATATTAAACTTTGTATACTTTTATCAGATATCAGGACTGAAAATACAATCATAGCATTTATGACATGCATTTAGGTACATGTTGCAATTTATCATTGTATCATTTTTAATCTGCTTGCTGGGGAATTGAGTAGTTTAGCTTGCAGAGGAGAAGAATGCAGGGATAATTGTGTTCAAGTACTGTGGACAAAATAATTGTGTTCAAGTGTAGAAGATGGAGAAGTTTTGTTCAGAGGTGTTGCAGTCTAATCAAATAGGTTCTGTTAAATGTCCCAAGTTTTCTAACCATCAGTGGAACATACTGGTTTAGCATCTTAGTTAATAAGTGATATGGGACTATGTATTGTGGAATAACATGTGGTCCATAAAATGTGTTTGTATTGTTTATTTTTATTGTTTTGTTAGCTGCTCAGATTTGTGGAAGTGAGATGAATGGTCATTCAAACAGTTTAATTGATTAAATAAATAAATAGTGATTTTGACATTTTTTTGTATTTGTGGACCGCCACTTCCTCTACTTCTGTATGTGAGTCAAAAGATTGAAACCTTCAAGACCATTTTTTTTATAATTATTTATAAAATATCTCCTCTCCTGATCCCCGGGTACATTACCATTCTTCAAATGTCAAATAGTTCTATTAATTTTTCAGCTTGGATTTGTTTATAATCTTAATGATGCTGCAGTGAAGGAACTTTTAAATATCTCCTTCTCTCATCCCAGCTATTGTAACTCTTGATTCCGGTTTCTTTTGAATTTTCCAACATCTACAATTTTCTCCAAAATTTCTGGAATATTTTTCATCAATATCTTCAAGTTTGTAACATAATATTTTGTATTTATTGCAGATGCTTGCTATACAAATTGTTTCTTGTTTTTATGGCTTAACACTACCATGTGTTTCAAATTCTTATAACCAAATTTATATTTCTGATCTGTATAGGCCCTACAATGAATGAGTTAGCTTCTTTCTAAAAAAAAGGTGTTCTGAAACTTTTCCTTTCCTGATCTTCTTTTCTATTAATGCTTTATTTTGTAATCATCCTTTTTTTAATTTTTTTTTTTTTTGCATAACTATATGATTAGCTTTGCTGAGGAATAAGCTCCTCTCATATGCTTTCGTAATACTCCAAACTGTGCTAATGGGTATTTCTGGTGTAATTTATATTAAATTATAATTTATTATAATTATAAGTTTTAATTTATATTAAAATCTTGATTAATTCTTTATTAAATTTGCCTTTTATGCTAGCTGTATAATTTAATTCTGTATTATATCTTCAGCACTGGGCCTGGCATATTTACACGAAATGATTCCAAATTGTCCATGATTCTCTAGGCTATTTTTGGGGCATTGTCACTTGAACTCTGAAATGAAAAATCACTTTAAGAGTACATCTTGTGTCTTTAAAATGAAATGTCTAATGTCTTTCCTTTGTACTGGACATGTATCCATGTCTACTGAGGTAAACAGCATCAAAATGGTAACAGAATAACAATAAAGGAGTTGAAAGCACCTTGAGGTCTTCTAGTCCAACCCCCTCTTCAGGCAGGAAACCCAATACCAATTCAGACAAATGGTCCTTCAATCTAGTCTTAAACATTTCCAGTGTTGGAGCATTCACAACTTCTGGAGGTAAGCCATTCCACTGATTAATTGTTCTAACTGCCAGGGAACTTTTCCTGAATTGTGGATTGGATCTCTCCTTGATTAGTTTCCATCCATTGCTACTTGTCCTGCCTTGAGGAGCTTTGGAGAATAGATTGACCACCTCCTTTTTGTGGCAGCCCCTGGGATATTGGAACCCTGCTATCACATCAACCCTAATTCTTCTTTCTATTAAACTACCCATACCCAATTTCTGCAGCCATTCTTTTAGTCTCCAGTCCCCTAATTGTCTTTGTTGCTCTTCTGAATCTCATCTTCTTTTTGTATCTTAAGGCCCTGTCCCGCTGGCCGATGGACACAAAACGTATGCATAAAGGACACAGCGGATGAGCAAAATTTCGGGGGTGGCTCCATCTGTTGTCATCCGCTCCAAAAAGTGGTGAAAATTTGCATAAACAGAATGGAAAAGAATGGAAAAGAACGGACGTGGGTAGTATGTAACGGGGATGTTAAACAGATGTTCATAGGAAGCCTAGCGGATGTATATCGGATGCAAACCGTTCACTGTGCATCCTTTCTATTTCCATGCTACTAACGCTGTGTGGACGTTCCATGTACCTTTTGTTTCCTCCCTCTTTCTGTTTTCAGCTGCAATGGATGTGAGTTGCGAGGATGCCCAGAGGATGCAGAGAGGATACAGCAGACATTTAACGGATGATAAACGGACATAGAACGTTTGTTGCTCGGATGTCACGGATTTACATCGTACACAGTGGAAAGTTCATCTGTTCACAAAGTTTTGTGCAGCTCAAAACTTCTTGGGCGGATGAAATCTCAGTGGACGGATGCTGGAGGGATAGAGCGTATGAAACACAAATGCAGTGAGTACACAATGGATGCATAGCATTTTCCAATGGATGGCAAGCTTTTTTTAACGTTTTACATCCTCTTTGCATCCGTTGGTGCAGTGGGACATGGGCTTTATGTACCTTATGTACATAGGGTACAGCCATGTACTCTATGACTATTATTAAATGTTGGACCTTATGATTCTTGACTCTTGATAAATGTATCTTTTCTTTTATATACACTGACAGCATATGCACCAAGACAAATTCCTTGTGTGTCCGATCACATTTGGCCAATAAAGAATTGTATTATATTTTTCATTGTGGTCACCAAAACGGGAGGCAGTATTCCAAGTGTGGTCTTACCAAGGCATTATAGAATGTGTCATGTTAATAGTTCACGTGATCTTGATTCTGTGCCTCTGTTAATGCAGTTTAGAATTGTGTTGACCTTTCTGGTAGCTGCAGCACACTGTTTGCCCGTATTTAAGTGACTGTCCATTAGGACTCCAAGATTCCTTGGAAGGCATGACCAGGTCTATTGAAGCCCAATCCTCTTTGCTTACTTTGCCTACTATGCAGTACATGCAGCACACACTAAAAAGGAGCAGGATTCTATTGGTCAGTTCTATTTTGATGCTATTGATCCATCATCACCAGAGATCTTCCGGTAATAGATATTGTTACTGCCTTCCTTTTTTTAATCCCCAGGTTTTGGAAAAGCCCTTCAATTTCTCTATCTCTAAAATTTTGGTTCTTGGATGGACACTTGGGTCATGCTTGCAATCTGCAATCCTATTTCAATTCCCAACTGCTATTGTTCCAATATCTCAGGGGCTGCCACAAAGAAGAGGGAATCAAGCTCCAAAGCACCTGAGGGCAGGACAAGAAGCAATAGGTGGAAACTAATCAAGGAGAGAAGCAACCTAGAACTGAGGAGAAATTTCCTGACAGTTAGAACAATTAACCAGTGGAACAACTTGCCTCTAGAAGTTGTGAATTTTCCAACACTGGAAATTTTTAAGAAGAGATTGGACAACCATTGGTCTGAAATGGTGTAGGGTTTCCTGTTTCAGCAGGAGGTTGGACTAGAAGACCTCCAAGGTCCTTTCCAACTCTGTTATTCTATGATATTATTCTGAGTTTCCACTGAGCTTCCAGTGCAGAACAATGTCAAATGTTTTTGTTAACAATTAGCTGAATTATATTTGGATTGTATGTTGAGGCAAAAGTAAATTTCACATTTGATGTTGTTTCTGCCATAAACATAAAACAATTGTCAGCATCTTTTAAGAGTGCTGTACCAATGAAAGGATAGTGTTTGTCAGTTAGTATTCTTGGGGCGGTTTGCTTTTCTATTTAGGCATTCTTTAATAGAGGTTTTATAGAATGGTTTTGGTCCATTTCCTAAGAAATTATGATCTTGGGATTCTTGTTGTTTTAATAGTAGGAAGATTCCTGTTTTTTATGTTTCCCCCCTTCTCTCTCACATTTAGTGAAAAACATTGTCTAGTGATTCAATAAGTGACCAATACCTATGCCAATATAAGTATCTATACTACTTCTATCAGGTTTGGAGGTATCATGAAAAGCAGGCTTTACTAATAACTTTACTATTATATGAAAATGTAGATAGTAATAAACTTCCTTTTCAAATGATTTGAGGAAGGACAGGCTACAATACTTTCTCCTTACTCTCAATGGCAGTGAACTGGGAGCATGGTGGGTCATGTAATTGAGCGGCTGGCTTGACAAGCAGCAGGCTTGTGTTTGAGGGCTGACTGCTGCCATGGGGTGGGGTGAGCTCCCATCCTTTGCTCCATTCCTGACGGGAATATGAAAGGACCCTGGGCAATGATGATATCATTGTCTAATCCTTTCCACCTGGAAGCACCTTGGTGCCTCCGACACGAATGTGATGCGATGGCAGTGAACGAAAGTATGAACAGCTGGAACTACATCTGTTACATCAGCAACTACATAAGTGTTGGTTTTTATAGTTTATCATGGTTTTCTGGAAATTATTTCTTAAAAGCAGAGCAAAACGATTATCACACCATCGTGTGTTTGGTGGCATTAGAAATAGCCAGAATCATCATCATAATCAGCAGCATTTTCAAGAAGTTACAGCGTACGGAATCCTAGCCCTATGTTTTTGAATTGTTTAACAATTGCATCCTTCAATTTAGTTAACATTTTTGTTCCTGCTGTAAAGTAGGGTCTTTCCACAAGTGGTATTCAGCCAGTTTAGACCAGTTCTGGCATACAGGTAGTGAAAATTTTGACCAGTTTGGAGAACCAGCAAATACCACCTCTGACTGACCCCACATGCCCCTGCCATTTCCGTTCTATATTCCATTGATTTTTAACTCAGCTGATTCACACAGCAGAGTGGATTGCCGTGCCTCAGCTGACCTAAAAAACAGCTCACCTCACCGAAGGAGATTTTTGAGTTCTGTGCACACACACAAAGTGATCTTTGGGTTCTGCATATGTGCGTGAAGCGATCTGAGTGGTGCACATGTGTGCAAAGTGATCTTTCTGCACATGCGTGTGAAGCAATCTATGAGTGCTGTGTGTGCATGCAGTGATATTTGAGTTCTGCACATGTGTGTGAAGCGATCTGTGAGTGCTGCACATGGGCAGGAAGTGATCTTAGAGTGCAGCGAGCGCGCAGAACTGATAGTGTGCAATTTGGAATCCCACCATTGGGTCTTCCCGCAATAAGACGTTGACCTAAAGCTGCTACCAGATTTAATTTTATTGCTGCCAACTTTTTGACACATTTATCTATTTTTTTGTGGAGCAGTAATTTTGGGGGGGAAACTGCAATACCCAGGAATTCTAGGAAAAGCTGCTTGATTTCTACTTAGATACAGGAATAATTCTATCTTCTACTTTAATTAGGAGTTTAGATGGAACCTGTGGAATCCTTTTGGAGTTCACATCTGTTCAGAGCACTGACACTGACTTCTTGAACTATCAGAATTCTCTGTTCCTAGAAGCTCACATGTGTACTGTTTCAAAGCGATTGCCAAATTAGTTGATTTAGTCTGAAATTACAAAATCAGAATTTATGTGGGTGATCTGCTGTTCATCTGACTTGGCATAAACACCAGTGGCAGGGATGTTATCTAGCCATCCCACCACCTGGAGTGCTGAGTAGGAGGGATCCCTCTCCTGTTATGGCAAGTCGTCTCTCAATGAATCATTCATATCATCCTCTGGTACAATCTACAATCTCATTGTGAACATAAGAAACTTGTTTGTTAAAAGAACTATTATTTCGTTACATGGCAAAACAAAAAAGCACACAGCAGCTGCTGCAGTAAATAATCCTTTATCAGGCCAATTAAAATTTCCATACAAGCTAATAAGTATTCATTTTGTCATTTATAGAACAGAAAAAAAGCCTGGCAATCTTGGTGAAATAATTTCTGAGGTGGTTTGCCCTCTGTTTTTTTAAGTATTGAATTTTATTGGAGACCTTCTCAAGCACAGCAATCAATCAAATCTTATTCAGCTATTATTCCAGGTGAAAGCATATTTCCATGTTGCGCATGGTTGACTTTGACACTAAAGGCAACTGAGCATTATGTTTCTTACTTGGCAACTTTTATTCCTTCCATCAAATACAAGTAATAGGTCTAAATCTGATGAGAATTTGTTTAGTTATTTTGTTTGGCTAAGGACCTCTCTCCAAAGTTATTGCATTCCCATTATTTATAGAATAAAATGCCTCTTTGGTGACATCTCTCCTTGTAAATATAAGTGTCAGGATTATAGCAGTTACTCCAATTAAATCATGAGACACGAGCCTAAAACTAAAAAAGATTTATTTGAAGTTAACATTCTACGTCTGGCATTAACCTGGGCATAGCCAACTCTGAGTAATTCACTGTCACCCTTGATCCCGCTTTTCCCCCAGCACCCTTCTGGGTGTATCATCCCATGAAAAACGTCCATAGCCAAGAGTCCTCAATCATGCTCTTCAATTAGATTTTTTGCGGCAGAAGCTTCAGTCATCTAATCAGTCTTTGAAGAAAATATGAATGAAATGTACTTTCGATTCCACACTACTGCCTGCTCTTTGAAACTCCTCCCTTCTTTCTGTTGTCAACTATAAAATGCGTATACAAAATGTTTTATGAGTTGACAGTAAGATTGTTATGGGGTCAAATGCCAGTGATATAAGATCATAAGATATAACTTCTGCATTGAAAATGGAACGAGGAGCAATGGGTGGAAGCTCATCAATGGAAGATTCAATTTGGAACTGAGAAGAATGTCACGACAGGAGGAATAATTAGTCAATGGGACAGTTTGTCTCCCACAGTTGTGGGTGTTCCATTGCTGGAAGTTTTCAAGAAAATATTGGACAACCATTTGTCCAGGATGGCATAAGGACTCCTGCCTTACACAGGTAGTTGAACTGAAAAACCTCCAAGGTCCTTACTAGCCATAGGATTCTATAAAACAGCAAAATCAATAGTCTGCTTTATGTCCACCTGTCTCTCCCTTCTCATATATTTACAGATAACTCCAGTCAGTTGGCTCTAAGTAGTTTACAGCTCTTCAATATGTGGTGCTAAATAGCAATAGTAGACTTATATAGAACTTCACTGTGCTTTACAGTCCTCTCTAAGCAGCTTACATATTCAGCATATTGCATATCCAATAATCTGGGTCCTCATTTTACCAACCTCGCAAGGATGGAAGGCTGAGTCAATCTTGAGCCAGTGAGATTTGAACTGCCAAACTGCTGGCAATTGGCAGTCAGCAGAAGTAGCCTGCAGCAGTACTGGATTCTAACTGTTGCACCACCGCGACATATATAACCAACACATACAAGATAAATGAAGAACAAAACCTTGCATTATGATCACATTGTTGGAAGTAAAATCTGGTCCTGTTCTTATTCCAAGCCAGCAGAAAGAAGCAGGAGAAATGGATTGAAGGCAGGCTGCAGTTGAAGATCTCCATTTATTTGGTAGCCAGAAGCAACAGTGACAGCAATATATTTCTGGGATGGCTGATGAATTGAGGTTGAGGGTCGATGGGCTTTTATACAATTTTGGGGGCTTTGCAATTGAGATGCCTATTCCTGTGCAAGAATATGTCCTTTAATATTTTAATGGCTATTGTCAAATACCTATAGGGTCATGTCGGAGTCATAACTAGTTCTATAGGCAAAAAGAGAAATGCAAATCCTGTGTTTTGTTTGTCTGAGCTAATCTTGTCACTTTTGGCTCCTTGCCTATTGTGCTGCTTATTTGGAGCTGCTGGCTGCCCTTTGTTTATGAATGGAGTAGCCTGGCTTTATGAACGGATATAAAATATCCAGTCCTAAAGTCAAGCCTCTTCAGGCTTCTGCTTGAGGCTGCTTTCCTGTATCAGAAAGACTGGGGATGTTTTCTGCCTTTGTGAAGGAGATTTTTCTCTGCTTCTCTCTTCTGCCTCTTTTACTATTCTGTAGAATATTTTATTCGTGTGTGTATGTGTGTGTGTGTGTTGAGGGGGAGGGGCTTCCCACAACTTAAAATGGGAAGTCCTATTCAATACAATTTCAGAAATTATTGAAAGTTTTCATCATAACAACCTGACCTCCAAACCTGGTAAAACAACCAGGTTTTCACTGATTTTCTATTGTTGGAAGAAATATCCCTCTGGGTTCAGTTCCAAGTGGGGAAAAGGACACTGGAAACATGGAGGCTGTTTGGAAAGATGGTTTAATGGTGGACACGACCACATGGCTTGGAGTTCCAAAGTGAAAAGGATGATCACATGCTTCAAGATGTTGGATGAAGGAAAAAAAGAAAAAAAGGACTGAGGTGCTGAGAGTGCCTGGGTTTTATGCCCTTTGTTGCAATTTGAATTTGAGCTTGTATTCTGATTAGTTGTCAGACTCCCATGGGGCCATGCAGGGGCAACTCTGTAGGATGTCCTGAGACCCAGGCTTGGTTGAGCCTTGCTGGATGCAATGAAAGGGCTTTGGACAATTCCTATTATGGCTCTACCTGAAGGAGTAGATTTTTTAAAATGTAAAATAGACTGGCCCAGGCCAGAGTAATGGCCCATTAGCAAAGGTGTGTATGTGGGGGGGGAGGGGGGGAGTTTCTGCCACTCTGAATTTCTACTTTTCTTTTTAGGGAAAATATTCTGTCTTTTTAGTATATCCTAAAATATTTCATTTTCCTAGGAGACAGGTGGGTTTTAAAGGCCCAGTCCCACTGGCCAACGGACGCAAAACGTATGCATAAAGGACACAGCGGACAAGCAAAATTTCGGGGGTGGCCCCATCCATTGTCATCCGCTCCAAAAAGTGGTGAATATTTGCATAAACAGAATGGAAAAGAACGGAAAAGAATGGACGTGGGTAGTATGTAGCGGGATGTTAAATGGATGTTCATAGGAAGCCTAGTGAATGAAAGCGGATGGAAAGGGATGACACCTCCAAAGGGGTTACTGGGGATAATTGCGAAGTGGATGCATAGCGGATAAAGCGGATGCATCACGTATGCCTAAAGGAAAGAAAGGGGATGCCGCGTGGATGTATATCGGATGCAAAGCATTCACTGCGCATGCAGGGAGTATGAATTGTATCAGCTCCGCAGATATAAAAGGATGCAGCACGCACGCAGTCAGCATACAGGGGAAAGACGTACTGCCACATACATCTTGCAGGAACACCATGGTTCGTCAGTCAGGCAAGAAGAGGAAGCTCGTGCCTATTCGTTCAAGCCCTGGCAAGGTGAAGAAGGGCAGAACCAGCATCCCACCCCCTGGCACTGACTCTGAAGCTGCTGCTGCTGCTGCTGTGGTGGACCAGCCCCAAGGCCCTCAAAGCCCTGCTGCTGAAGGCCCTGCTGCTGAAGCCCCTGAAGGTCCTGTCAAGCTCATTAACCGGGAGATGTACGTCATGGTCAAGTGCAGTTCCCTGGAGGGTGAGATCCGCCACCGAGGAGCAGCCCCTCTGAGACCACCCTCCCTCAGACAGCCCACAGATAGCCAGTCCTCTTCCAGCCAGGAGCCAGCTACCCTGTCCAGGCAGGTGTCTTCAGAGGGCCCCACAGCAGGGGGATTTGGAGGATCCCATGGAGGATGACGCCCTGCTGTCACAAATGGAGGAAGAAGAAGTAGCCACCAGAGGCCAACCCCACCCCCACCCCCAGCTCCAGAGGATGCAGGCAGAGAGGCAGACGGCAGGGCCAGGACCACAGTGTGCTGTTGGAGATCAGGGACACAATGAAGACCAGCACAGAACTTCTCTCTCAGCTGGTCCACTTGGAGAGAGCATCCTTGGGCCAGAACACCTTCATCACGTATATGAGCCACACCCTCAGGGACCTGCCCGAGGCCCAGTACCAGGTGATGAAGCAGAAGATCGCAGCACTTCTGCACAACCCTCAAGGCCCAGCTGAAGCTGCTCCGAACCAGTCCAGGTCTGCTCCTCCACCCCAGGCGATGTCACAGCCCTTCCACAGCTTTCAACAGCCCCTCACCTACCAAGGCTATGACTACCAGGACTTCCCACAGCAGAAGCAGAACTTCCCAATCCAGGCCCACGTTCATTGGACGCCACAGACGCCAGTCCTCACCCAGCTGCAGACCAGACAGCCCCACTACACTCCTCCCAACCCTTCCTCCACCCCACAGCCAAGCCCGTCAATGGACAATCTGTCATCAGTATTGGGCCTGACATCTCAAGTCCTTGATGAAGGGCCTCTCAACCTCACAGGACTGAGTCAACTCTCAGATAGCTTCCTGAACACACCACCACCTGTTGTACCCTTGGGGCCAAGCACCCCAATGGTGCCTCAGACCAGCACTCAAGCCACTGCCACCTCCACAGTCCCTGCCCGCTTAACAGCTGAGACCATGGACATGACTCAGAGTGATTGAGAATAGTGTCAGAGACTGAGTTGTTTACTTATTAAGTTTATCTTTGCTTAAGACACTTAGTTTACTTGGTTCATTTTTTTTACTTAATAAAGTGTTGATGAAAACTTTGAAAAATGGTTAAGCCTTTGCATGCTTGTGGGATAGATAAGGATAGTTGTGGGATAGATAAACCTCCAGTGCAACCATAGTGGGACTGTATGGTCCACCATCCAGTGATCCAGTGATTTTCTCCCCCTTTTTATAGAAAATATCGGTTGTCCGCTAGGTGTCCTCTAGACATACTGCAGATATCCTAAATATACGAGATACATCCCCTATATGAACGTTTTTTCCGTTTTAATGCTTTGTATGTGAGCTGCATCTGCTTTCATCCTTTCTACGTCCGAGCTACTAACGCTATGTCGCGGATGTATATCGTACGCGGCAGAAAGTTCATCCGTTCACAAAGTTTTGTGCAGCTCAAAACTTCTTGCACGGATGAAATTGCAGTGGACGAATGCTTGACGGATAGAGCTTATGAAACATGTATGCAGTGAGTACACAACGGATGCATTGTGTTTTCCAACGGATGGCAAGCTTTTTTTAACGTTTTACATCCTCTTTGCTTCCAAAAGTGCAATGGGACCGGGCCTTTGCTACCGACGCTATCAGCCAGGAAATAGGTGGCCATTTGAATAGCAAGGAGATCCTTTGCCAAAGGAGGGGAATGGCTTTTGAAAAATTATGTTTATGAACCCTGAAAGTATCATGGAAGTAGAAGTGTCTAGCGATCCAGAGGGTGATGAATGCAAAATGTGATGAAACTCCATGTTAAAAAGAGATATGGCTTCAACTGCACAGTTGTTATTTGCCAGTCAATCTCCACATAGCTGGCGAATCAAAGAAGCATGAACCATATCTCTCGCTTGGGCAGGGGGTTGGACTAGATGACCTATAAGATCCCTTCCAATTCTGATTATCTGTTATATAGATTTCAGAAAGGAATCTTTAACATGACTCAAGGAGAAACACAATCTTTAAAACTGTAAACATAACTTCCTAATCATGTGGGGTTTTATATGTGTATGCCAGTGTGCCTGTGGTCTTCAAATTACTTTTAACTCCTGACAACTGTCTGTACAAGCCTTGGAGTTTTCCTGACCATATTTTCCAAACTGATTTGTCTTTGTGTTCTTCCTAAGGCTAGGAGAGAATGACTGGCACAAGGCCACCCAGGTGGCTTTGTATTTAAGGTGATGCTAGAACTCCTGATCTCCCAGTTTCTTTAATTACTGCACTAAACTAGCTCTTTAAGTAGGCTTAAAGGGAGCTAATATGGTTCAACTCTATTTGAAATGCTTGTTACCCATCTGGGCTGGGTTGCCTGTTTTCACCACTGCTTTCTTCCTAATTTCCACCTTGCCAACTTGATCTTTTTTTAAAAAAAACCCTTCCCTTCTTTTCTATTGTTTGTAATCTGTATGAATGCAGTTGTTACTATATTTTAATGAAGTACTTTATATTTTGTTTTGAGATGCATTGTAGAGGTATTGGTGCAAAATAAAAAAATACACGCCCCCCCCCAAAAAAGTACTGTGATACCCAGAAGGAAGTTCAACAAATCTCTTCTTTTTTTCAGGAATAGATCTGAAGGTGGCAGAATGTCAGGGATGTTTAATAGGAAGTGGTAGTGACTGGTAGTTATTTTATCTGCAAAGTCCCTTTAAGAGGATGAAGTTTGGCTCTATCAAATGCCTTTGATCAAACCTAGATCCTGAAGCTAAGAGAAAACAAAACCAAAACTGAAATGAACATTTGTGCCTGTTTTGATTTTGTTTTGATTGAGCTGCTCAAAACTTTTTGAGCGGAAAATGTATCCAACGTGTCCGTTCTGCATCCGCAACGCATACGGGGAACACCCGTTCTACATCCGTCGTCAACCGTTACACGTCCGCTATATCTGCTAGGCATCTGCTGCGCTTCCGCGCAACTCAAATCCACTCCACTGGAAAACGGACACAGGGAGGAAGCGAAACTGATGCAGAACGGACACGCAGCATTAGTAGCACGGACGGAGAAAGGATGAAAGCGGATGCAGCTCGCATACAAAGCATTTGAAATGGAAAAATCATTCGCAGAGGGGACCTATCTCGGATATTTAGGATGTCTGCAAGATGCCTAGAGGATGCAAAAGGACACCTTGTGGAAAACCTATATTGCCTATAAAAAGGGGGAGGAACTCATCTGGATCTCACTTTCAGTCCAGCAGCCCTGCTGTGCAGACCTCTGCAGCCTTCATCTGGCTCTTGCTTTTCCACAGCATCCATTGATGTCCACCATGGATCGTAACACAGTCCTTTTGGTAGCCACCATCATTCTGCAACAGTGCGAAGCCATCTACAGGCTCTTTCAACTGTTCTACGGGAAGAAAAGGAGGAGGCCAAGAAGTGTCTGGGTCCAAAGATGGATTGGGAGAAGAGCAGAGTACAGACTGTACAACAAGCTAATGGTGGAGCTGAGGAATGAAGACCCTTGTGCATTCCAGAACTTCATGAGGATGCCTCCAGCCATGTTTGACGAAGTTGTGCAGCGGCTGAGACCCAGGTTGACCAAAGCAAACACCAACTTCTGGCCCAGCCTGGACACTGGCTCAAGGTGGCACTCACTCTGTGCCACCTGGCCTCAGGGACTACCTACAGGAGCATGCAGTATGGCTGGAGGGTGCCACACAACACCATAAGCATTGTGGTCAGAGAAGTGGTGCAGGCCATCATCGAAGAATACCTGGAGGAGCTCCTCCAGTGCCCCTTCACTGAAGAAGGCTGGAAGAAAGTGGCAGAGCAGTGGTATCAGAAGTGGAACTTCCCACACACTTTTGGAACCATAGATGGGAAGCACGTGGCCTGCAAAGCTCCAGCCAAGTCTAGGTCCACTTATTTTAACTACAAGGGCTTCTTCAGCATCATCCTCTTTGCCATGGTCGATGCTGACTACAAGTTCATGTACATCAATGCTTCAGGCAACGGGTCAGCTTCAGAAGCCCAGGTATACAATGCCAGTGACCTCAAGGAGGGGCTGGAATGCAACCCCATCATGGGCTTCCCAGATCCAGACCCCTTGCCCAACGACACGCAAGATGTGCCCTACTTCATCGTGGGGGATGACGCCTTCTCCCTCAGAACCTACCTCATGAAACCCTACACTTCCAGACTCCTCACCTGTGAAGAGAGGATCTTCAACTACAGGTTGTCCAGGGCAAGGCGGGTGATGGAGAACGCCTTTGGCATCCTGGCCAACAGGTTCCAGGTACTTCTCACCACCATGCAGCATCGCCCAGAGACTGTGAGGAGGATCGTGGAAGTTTGCTGCATCCTGCACCATCTCATGCGCACCCACTACCCAGTCTTGCAGAACAGGCTTGTGGACCTCCAACAAGGCAATGGGGACATGGAGCCTGGGGAATGGAGGCAAGGACGAAACCTGATGGACACTCAGGATGTGCAAGGCCCCAACAGAGCCTCACATGAAGGGAAGAAGCAGCGCAACCTCCTGAGACACTGGTGCAACTCCCCAGCTGGAGCAGTGGAGTGGCAAGACAGGATGATAGATGATGCTTCCTTCAGCCTGTCTCATAACACTGATGAGATTGGGCCATGTATGTTGGGTGGGCCTACAATGAACAGGGCATTTAATAAAGAGTTGTGTTTATGTTGACATGTGTGGATGATTGATTACATTATTATTGATAATAAAGGGCCATAGTTATGGCACTTGGGAGGGTGGACCATACAGTCCCACTATGCTTGCACTGAAGGTTTATCCATCCCACAGCTATTACCCATCCCAAAGGTATCCCTGCCCATCCCACAGGTATCCCTGCCCATCCCACAGCTATTACCCATCCCACAGTATCCCTGCCCATCCCACAGTTATTACCCATCCCAAAGGTATCCCTGCCCATCCCACTGCTATCCTTACCCATCCCACAAGCATGCAAAGGCTTAAACCATTTCTAAAAGTTTCCACCAAGACTTTATTGACAAAAATAAATGAAGCAAGTGTGTGAAGCAAAGATAATCTTTATTAATAACAAGGTGTAAAAGAAAAATGACCCAAGTCAAGTGTCCAAAGCAAAAATAAAGTCAACAGGTAGCCACCCAGTCTCTGGCACTCTTCTTGGTCACTCTGAGGTATGCCCAGTCTCAGGGGTGAAGGGTCCAGGTTCTGTGGAGGTAGCTGCTGCTGGAGTGCTGGTCTGAGGCGCCACTGGGGTGCCTGGCCCGAGAGGACAACAGAGGACGGTGTGTTGAGGAAGATCTCAGACAGCTGGCTCAGCCCCGTGATGTTGAGAGCTCCTTCCTTCATGACATGGGGTGTCAGCCCCAATACCGATGACAGATGTACTGAGGCCGGGCTTGGCTGTGGGTTGGAGGAAGGAGCAGTGTAGTGGGCCTGTCTGGTCTGCAGCTGGGTGAGGACTGGCGTCGGTGGCACCAGTGGCGTGGGTGGCATCTGTGGCGTGGGTGGCATTTGTGGCGTGAGTGGCATCGGTGGCATCAGTGGCACCGGTGGCGTCCGATGTACCTGTGCCTGGACTGGGAAGGGCTGCCTGTGCTGCTGGACCTCCCGGTAGCCGTAGCCTTGGTAGGTGAGGGCTGTGGAAAGCCTTGGAAGGGGAGTGACATCACCTGGGGTGGAGGAGCAGACCTGGACTGGGTGGGAGCAGGTTCATCTTGGTCTGGATGGTTGTGAAGATCGGTGATCCTGTCCTTCACCACCTGGTACTGGGGTTCCGACATGTTCATGAGGGTCTGGTTGACGTAGGTGAGGAAGGGCTTGCGGTTGGAGGATGGGGCGTCGGTGTGTACCAGCTGAGAGAGGAGATCTACGCTGCTTCTGATGGTGTCTCTTATCTCCAGCAGGACAGTGTGGGTCTGTCCCTCCGGTCTGCCTCTCTGCCTTTCTGTGGAGGTGGAGCTGGGGGTGGATGCGGGTTGGGCTGTGATGGAAGTGCCATCTCCTTTCTCCCACTGCACCAGGGGGTCCTCCACATGCTCCGCCAGGGGTAGTACAGCTGTCGGGGGGGAGTTCTGTCATGGCACGCTCCACAGATACCTGCCTGGACACAGGAGCTGACTCTTTGCCAGAAGAGGACTGGCTCTCAGCAGGCTGCCTGAGAGAGAGGATTGTCAGAGCGGCTGCTCCTCGGTGGTGGATCTCACCCTCCAAGAAGCTGCACTTGGCCATCACATAGGTCTCCCGGTCCATTAGCTTGACCGCAGCCTGGCCAGATTTCTTGAGGTGCAACTTCCCGTACCAGGTGTGCATGTGCTTCCACCAGCCGAGGAGCACCTCCGAAGTGTAGCCCAGGCTCTCCGCCTTCTCTCTCCAAGCAGCCTGCTTCCTTTTGGTGTCTCAATAGTGTCTGTGTCCCTTCCGCCAAAGATATTCATTCTCCCTCAGGCACTCCAGGACCTCCTCCTCATGTTCCTCTTCGATTGTGTATTGCCTCCTCTCCTGTTCACGTGTCTGCCTCTTCCTCCCTTTGGCAGGGCCATATGGGCCCTCATCAGAATGGCTTCGAGGTTGTAGGGGCTGCTCCTCCACACCACCACCACCACCAGCAGCAGCAGCAACAACAGTAGCAGCAAAAGCAGGACCAGCAGGACCAGCAGCAGCAGCACCAGCAGCACCAGAAGGACCAGGAGCAGGACCAGGAGCACGAGCAGGACCAGGAGCACCAGCAGGACCAGCAGTAGTGCCAGCAGAGTAAGCACCAGCAGAATCCCCAGCACCAGGAGCAGTGCCGGCAGAGTAAGCACCAGCAGAAGCACCACCACCAGGAGCAGTGCCAGCAGAGTAAGCACCAGCAGAAGCACCAGCACCAGGAGCAGTGCCAGCAGAGTAAGCACCACCAGAAGCACCACCACCAGAAGCAGCATCAGCAGAAGCACCACCACCAGAAGCAGCATCAGCAGAGTAAGCACCAGCAGAAGCACCACCACCAGAAGCAGCATCAGCAGAAGCACCAGCACCAAAAGAGCGAGCCTGAGCAGCAGAATCCCCAGCAGAAGCAGAGTCAGGGCCAGGGGGTGGGAGGGTAGCCCTGTCCCTCTTGCCAGGGCTGGCAGCAGATGGCAGAGGCTTCTGTTTCTTCCCCATGGTTGTTGGGTTGCTGGCTGGCTGGCTGGCTGGCTGACTGGCTGGCTGGCTGGCTGGCTGGCAAGCTGTGTCTGGAAGCAGGTCTTTCCTCTGAATGGTGACCTGCTTGCGAGCTGCTTCCCTTTATATCCGTGGGGCTGACGCAATGCATCCTCCCCGCATGCGCAGTGAATGCTAGGCATCCGCTAGGCTTCCGCTCTGCATCCGCTTCATCCGCTCGGCATCCGCTCTGCATCCGCTCTTTCCGTTCCGCATCTGCTTTGCTGTGCTCCCCCGGAAGCTTTGTGGATGTGCCATCCACTTCTATCCGCTAGGCTTCCGTGGAGCATCCACTTTCCATCCGCCCTACATCCTGGCTCCATCCGTTCCTTTCCGTGTTGTCCGCTCTGGTTATGCAAATTCGGGGCACTTTTGAGAGTGGATAACAATGGATGGAACATTTTGCTCGTCCGCTGTGTCCTTTTTACAAACATTTTGCATCTGTTGGCTAGTGTGACAGGGCCTTAATGCAAAAGATCACAAATATGGATCTGGAGTTTTGTAGTCCAAAATTAGCCTAGGTGCCTGAAAGATTAAATTCTCACAGCCCAGGGCAATGTTTTCCAAAATTGGATGCAAGGCTGCAGGTGTTTCTGGCTCCTCTGAATGCTTTCTCCCCCCCCCCCTCTTTTTTTTTGAGGCTATTTGTGCAGCTTCTCTGTCCTTCATTGCCATCCACTTGGCTCCCATTGTTCAAAGTTGCTCGCCTTCTTGCTTCCTGGCCGAAGCTGAGATCACTGTCCAGGCTTTGCAGCCGATCCCATCTTCCAGTAGCTGCATCTGTGCTTCCTCCCACACACTCTTTTTTTCTTTCCCATCAGGCTGCTGCCTTCATTTAGTCCAAAACAAATAAGGAAACAACAGGGAAATGTGTTATGCTGAGTGATGTAGTTCCCTGCCTACATTCTCACAGCTCTATTTTGAAAGCAGTCGTGACTGTCAGTGGTCAGAGGTTCATTTTTGGATTGTACAAGTGGGAATGTATTTTGCCCTTGCAGGCTTTTTTTTTTCTTCCTCAATAATTAACAAAAGGAGAATGTCCATTTTACTAAAATAAGGTCCCCAAATGTAACTATTTCCTGCTTCTATACCCAATATCCTATTTCCTAATTCCCCAGTCTTATTCCCATTAATCTATGTGTTTCTTTCCAGACTGGTCTCCATTAGGGGTGTGCATTGAGTGTCATAGGTATCTTTCCTTTTCTATGTCCATTCTGAGGCACACATACAGATCAGAGGTGGTGTTCAGCCAGTTCTGACAGATTCTGGAGAACCTGTAGCAGAAAATTTGAGTAGTTTGGAGAACTGGTAAATACCACTTCTGGTTGGCCCTGTTCCCATCTGTTCCTGCCTCCCAGGTCCCAGCTGATTAGAGTCCCAGCTAATCGGTGGGGTCTTCTTTTGTTGCCCTGTGCAGGAGGACAGAGCTGGAAAGCAGGTTTATGAGGTGGAGAGGGAATGGGGATTTTGTAGTATCCTTCCCCTGCCACAACCACCAAGCCATGCCCACCAAACCAGCCCATGCCCACCAAGCTATGCCACGCCCACAAAGCCATGCCCACAGAACTGGTAGTAAAAAAAAATGAATATCCCGACTGATACAAATGCTTATAACTCAGTAATCTCACAGCCTCTGCCAAAATTGAGGAGTGGTTTCTTTAAGCATTGCTGCCCTCACTCCAGCCCTTTTGTAATTTCTGCTTTCAATCCCTTTCCCCAACAGTTTCATACTCCACTGTCTGTCTCCTGTTGCTCCACTTTTCCCTTTGTGGGCTGTTGTTTGCTAAAGGCTTTGCATGATAGCTCCAGCCCTCTGTCAGATTGTGTGTTTTTCCTTGTTTTATTTGTTGTCCTAGGCTGTTGTTTCTGCTTGGTCTCTGAGGCTCCAGCTATTCTGAGTTTTTTGTTTTTTGTTTCCAGGTAGTCTTCTTCAGTTGTGAGTCATCTTTTTTGCTTCTGTTGTAATGGTTTGTGAGAATGACCTTGTTAAACAGGAGGAGGAGGAGAAAGGATTACAGCCAGGAGAATCAGACAGGAGATATTTCAGTCCACAGAAAAAAATGAGGCTGTGGAATGTGCCTCAGAAGGGACCCTCCCAAGTTAACTAGGAAGTGAAGGCAGAGCAGAGGGGTGGGAAGCGCTTTCAGACTTGCAAGGTTTTCTTACTGTAACCTTATAATAAAAGTAATGCTGCTGTAGTACAGGTATTCCTTGAGTTAAAACCACAGTTGAACCCAGACATTTGTTCAGTAAATCTTGCCCCATTTTATGAATGGAATCCTTGCCATGTTTGTTCAGTGAATCACTGCAGTTGTTAAATTAGTAACATGGTTGCTAAGCAAATCCGGTTTTCCCATGGACTTTGCTTGTCAGAAGCTTGTAAAAGGTGATCCCATGACTCCGGGACACTGCAACTGACATAACTATGAATCAGTTGCCAAGTGTCTGAATTTTGATCCCGTGACCATGGGGATGCTGCAATGGTCGTAAGTGTGAAAAACAGTCATAGGTCACATTTTTCAGTGCCATTGTAAGTTTGAATGGTCACTAAATGAACTGTTGCAAGTCAAGGACTACCTGTACCCTTGATTTTGGTTTCTTAGCTAGGTATCCAGGAGGGTTGACTCTTCTGACAAAAAAATGTACTCAGAAACACACATCTGAACCAGGTAAGGAGTAACCCTCACCTGATCTTTTTATTTTTTATTTATTTTTATTTGTCAAGTGATTATAAGATAACAGATATAAGGCAAGTTGGTGTGCTTATGCATGCCCCCTACAGGCCTCCTAGGAAGGGGGTGAGGTCAATAGTAGATCGTCTAAGGTTAAAGTTTTTGGGGTTTGGGGAAGAAACTACAGAGTCAGATAGTGCATTCCAGATATTGACCACTGTGTTGCTGAAGTAGTATTTCCTGCAATCAAGTTTGGTGCGATTAACCTTGAGTTTGTATCTATTGTTTGCTCTTGTGTTGTTATGGTTGAAGCTGAAGTATTCATTGACAGGTAGGACATTGCAATGTATAGTTTTATATACTATATTTAGATCGGACCGAAGGCAGCATAGTTCTAGGTTGTCTAGGTCTAGAATTTCAAGTCTGGTAGCATAAGGTATTTTGCAATGAGTAGAGGAGTGGAGAACTCTTCTTGTGAAATATTTCTGGACTTTCTCAACTATATTAATATCAGATACATAATGTGGGTTCCAGACTGATGAGCTGTATTCGAGTATTGGTCTAGCAAATGTTTTGTATGCTCTAGTTAGTAGTGTGATATTACCAGAGAAAAAGCTACATAGGATTAGGTTAACAACTCTTAATGCCTTTTTGACTATGTAGTTACAGTGGACTCTAACACTTAGATCATTAGAGATGAGTACTCCAAGGTCCTTGACAGAGTTTGGATCCTCAACAAGGTCTTGACTATTCATCCTGTATCTTGCTTCCCTTGGGGGCTCTTCTACTTCACTGATTGTGAAGCAGTAAAAACATTTGAGATTCTAGAACAGGGCTGTCAAACTC
This sequence comes from Laticauda colubrina, assembly GCA_015471245.1. Taxonomy (NCBI): domain Eukaryota; kingdom Metazoa; phylum Chordata; class Lepidosauria; order Squamata; family Elapidae; genus Laticauda; species Laticauda colubrina. The sequence goes on along the minus strand of BLBF01000007.1, from coordinate 44,551,685 downwards.
TCAGCCTGCGAGCTGGAGGCATCACATGCTGGTCACGCCCACACCCAGTTTAATGAGGGGGGAAAAAGTCCCCATACATTACGTGATGCCTCCATGATGCCGTGAATTTGACACCCCTGTTTCGAGAATCAATTTGGACTAGGAAGGACTTGCACTATCCAGAAGCTCTACATCCCCTTTTAATAAAAATAAAAGGCAGGGAGAGGAGAGGAAGAATTTATTTTCTCCAAAAGTTTGCAGCTATATGTTTTCAAAGCATGCACTGAGAGGCAGACTTTTCCACGCAATCTTCCTTCTGCAAGATCTCAGCAAAAACTAGCAGTTGAGTGCTTAGATTTGAATGGGCATTTTCCTTCTTGACTTGGACTTAGTCCAAGGCCGGGGTAGGATTCCACCGGTATAACAACCGATTCGATGATCGCATGCTTTGCACGTGCTCCGCACATGCTCTCTGCATTTAGAAAAGCTCTAATACTTACCTTCTACAGCAGTCCCTGTGAATAAAATAGCTGAGGCAAACTGCTCCGCTGCATGAATCAGCTGTGCTCTAGTCTAAACAAAGGGAATAAAGGTCAGAAAAGAACAGCAGTGGGTGGATGGGCCCACATCCTCATCACAGCAAACTGATTCACTGCCAGCTAATCTTCAGAGCAAGGGGTTCACCCAAACTGGTCCAAACTGACAGAATCTCACCCCTGGTCCACAGGATAATTTGATGATTTGATGGTAGCCCATACTAGCCAGTGTAGGATTTGTCCATCTGGAGTGGATGGAAGAACAAAGAAGCAGAGGATTGCAAGGCTCTACAGTTCCCATCTATTGCCATTGAAAGACAGTTTCACAATGGTGTGGTTGTATGCTTGTTCATTGACTTCTCCAAATTAAAACTTTTATCTTAGATTGAAAAACAGAGGGAGAAAAACTGTCCTGTCACTTTTCAGAATAGTTTGCCTTATAAATGACTGTTTTGGTGCAGCACGGTGACTTTCAGGTGAAGCTGTACGGCACAACAGAAATTCCTGATTCAAACCTTCAAAGTAGTTCAGGCTATCTTAAAGGTTAAAATATTTCAGGTAGCATAAATTTTCAATCTACTTCATCAGAGATCTAGAATTTTTATTGGAATATATACTGTATATGTATGTGTGGTACCCAGAAGCCCACACATTCACAGAGAAATACAGATGCTGTATGTACAGCCCTTATTGGAGGAGTGAGACAATAGGAAAATGAAAGATCAGACAGAAGTGGAATTTATGAGGTGCATCCAGTTAAAATCACCTGCAATATCTGGTCATTAACACAACACTTGTTCGATGTGACACCAACATTTCTTTCCAAAAGAGCTGATTGTCACTCAGAGGATGATAAGAAAACTTAGAGACAGAGTGCTAAATTTCCTAGTGGATTCTCAGCTCAGTTTTTCTGCAGTGTAATCAGTCTTAATAATTCCTTTTAGGGATGGAGGGCTGTGGTAAGATCAGTGGCAAAATATCATGTGGAGTTAAAATGTTCCCCCATTAATTTTGAAAATAGTTATTTGTTGGGTGCCACATGTACAGATAAGCGATGGTTTCATTTATCACTTTTTGTGTGTGTAAGGAAAAGCCCAAAGTAAATTGTAATGGGGCATTGCTGATTGATGATGCCATGCATCACACTGGAAGCCAGTATCTAATCCTTTTGATCTGTGACATTATTAGAATTGGTCACTGGGTGAAATAGTATTGGCATTTGGGTCTGCCAGAGAAGGACATATTTATGCTTGCTTTCAAGAGCTGTCCAACTTTTGACAATTATATAATCCATTACAATTGAACAGATTACAGTCCTACAATCATGGAGCCTGACCCACAGCTGATCATGGCTTATCTATAACAGAATGTTCAGATGACCTTCGGGGACCTTTGGGAATGTATGTATGTATGTATGCATGCATGCATGTATGTATTGTTGGAAGAAATATCCATCTGGTTCAGTTCCAAGCTAGGAGAAAGGCACTGGAGATAAAATGGAGGCTGATTGGAAAGAGGGTCCTTTAATGATGAAGTAGAACCACCAAGCACATGTGATTCTGGGCAGCAGACATGGAGTTGAGAGAGAGGGGTTTTTATACCTTCTCTTGGGCTTTGAATTTGAGCTTCCTGTTCTTGTGCAAGAATATGTATTCCATTGGCTGTTGTAGGGGTCTGTAGGTTGTCTGACCTAAGTTTGGTTGAAGTTTGGAGGGTGAGGCAATGTCCTTAGGAGATTGTGCAATGTGGTGAGCTCTGCTGCTAGATGATAGTGGGCTAATCTTTTGTTCAGACCAGGGAGTAATGGATTACTAAATCTGCATTTCTAAAAGCTGGCCTCAACTTAGTCTCTACTTGGGGGCAGGGAGCTGGGACTGAGTTTCTCTCTCCCTTAGGATTTTTATTTCTCTTTTAGGGGAAATATTTATCCTGCCTTTTTTATATTTCCCAAAATATTTCATTCTTCTTGGGTGGGGGTAACTTCTCACAGTATGTATGTATGTATGTCAGGGTATGTATATCTTTTCCTAAAATATGTAATTTTGCCCATTCTCAACTACAACTTGTTTTCTTTCTTCCTGGCTAAACTTCTGCATTCTAAAATATGTCTGTGATTTTTTTCCCTTCTTTTTTCTATCCCTTCTGAATAAGGGTTTTTGTTCATTTTGTTTCATCCTTTGTGGAATCTGTGAACAATGCTGTTGGGTCGCCTTTAGAATCTATGATAATAGTTTTGGATTTCATTCCATCCATCTCAATAAAGTACAGATTTGGCCTTTTACCGGATAATGCTGAGGCCACACACTGGCTACACACTCATCTTCTTGTGGCCATGTGGTGTTTCCCCCCACTCCTGCCCATGAGTTTGAAAAGCAGCTGATTAAAGCTTTCACAGTGTGATGGCTGATTGTTGGTTAAAAAAAGTAATTTCTGCATTTTCTTTTCTGCCACAGCCCTGCTATCTTTGATTTCTAAATGGCATTACCTGTAAAAGAACTAAATGGCAGACACAGTACTGTGTTTCTCTCTCTCTCTTTTTTACAGAAGTTAAACTGTGTTCCCTTTCTAAAGCTAATTCTATATGATAATTAGAGGGAGGAGGAGGGGTGGGCATATTGAATGCTGCAGCGTTTCCTTTTCTCCTTTGAAATGGGTTACAGTTTCTCAAGGGATGTGAAAGAACTCTTAAGCCAAGAGCTCACTTCTGAAAGCACCAGGTAAAGTTCACTGTGACCTTAGCAAGTCCTTGGTTTCGACCAAATTGTGGAGGATTCCTTGCTCACGTTGAGTCCCTTTTGTGCGTACTTAAACAAAAAAAGAAGAAAATTGGTGCTTTCTGCCTCCAGAATGAATTAGACTAAGCTGACTAAGGCAAAAAAGCATATATTTCTCGTTGGAGAAACAGTTAAGTTAATGTCCAGAACTGTTATTCTATTTTCAATCCTTTCTGGCGAATGTAAGGTCTTTCCTAGGTTTTTTGCCTTAAATATATATCATATGTGTTTTAGGAAGACTCCTAAATGATGTTTGACAGGTGTAATTAATAGGCTGGGAAAACAAAACTTTTATACAATTGCACAGAAGCACAGAGAGGAACCTGCCCCACTGTATATCGAGGGGGGCTGTGTGGAGAGGGTTTCCTCTTTTAAATTCTTGGGAGTGCTTGTTTAGTCAAGACCTCACCTGGAAAAACAACACATCCCTGGTGGTTAGGAAGGCTCAACAGTGACTTCATTTCTTTTGAGTCCTGCGGAAAAATCAGGTGAACCAATGGCTGATGATCTCTTTCTACCAGTCTACGATAGAAAGTATCCTTACCTACTGTATAACAGCATGGTACACTGGTTCAACAGCTGCGGACAGGAAGGCACTACAGAGAGTGATTAATTTGGCACAAGAAACTATTGGTTGCCCCCTAAAACACTTCTGGAGGCCATTCCCAGGTCTCCTTGTTTCAGCAGAGTAAGAAAGATACTTAGGGACAATTCACACCCTGATCAGTGTCTTTGCTCACTTTTACCATCAGGCAGAAGACACAGAAGCATAGCCAGCCAGACAAACAGGTTTAAAAACAGCTTTTATCCATGGGCTGTCAGACTCCTAAATACAACTACAATCACTCCATGCATACATGGAAAGATATGACTGGTTTCTCCCTAATTACGACCACTTTCTACATTATTCATGCTGTATTGTACTTTTGTTATGGACAGCACTAACAGAAGCAAAAATCAATTTTGTTGTATATATATACAATGACAATAAAGATGGTGATGATGATTAATTTTCCTTGGTTTTTAAGAAGAGAATGTATCAACTAGCCCATCTCGTCACAGGGGTTTTAGGCAGTGTTGAATTAGATCCGGTCCTCTTACAGGAAAATTGTCAAGTCAGAAATCTTATTGACCATTCCATTATTGCTAATGCTGAAATGAACACAATGCACAGAACCGTTCTCCTTTGATCAGTCTAGTCCAGCTGGACATCTCAGCAACACAAAACATGTGCAGATGGTGCTTGATCAGAAACTGGTCTTCCAACCATGGTGTGATTCAGCCTGAACTTTCTGAATGGAGCTAAATTAAAACCAGGGCTTATCTTCTTTCTGCAAAACATGACTATTTGGCTTGACCCAAAAGCTTTTTCTAAAACAACTTTTGGTTTTGTTTTTTAAAAGAATTATCATTTGTAAGACCTGATCGTATATAAATTTAGCACTCTTCCTCTTGTCCAAAAGTAACATGAGAATATCCAAAAGTAACATGAGAAATGGAAAAAAAGGTTCACATCTGCCTATTAGAGTCCCACTGAATTTTCACTGCTGTAAGTTTTGTGGGCTACATTGAACCATGGTTTAAGTAATACGAAGAGAGGGACTTTGAAGTAGAATCAGCAGTTTAACCTACAACGTCAACAGCTGCTTTTGCAGACATGTGACAAATGCTCTTGCCAGCATTTGGAAGACTAAAAACTGTTGTCTAGTCTGTGTGGTTCATGTGAATATACATATACATACAGTTCTAAAGCTAACAGCTTCCATTAGACAATTCATTACATGAACTTTAAGGGCCTGTCACATCGGCCAACGGATGCAAAAAGTATGTAAAAAGGACACAGCAGACGAGAAAATTTTTCATCCATTGTTATCCGCTCTCAAAAGCGCCCCAAATTTGCATAAACAGAGCAGACAACAACGGAAAGGAACGGCCGGGGGGAGGATGTATCCAGGATGTAAAGCAGATGCTGCATGGAAGCCTAGCGGATGGAAGTGGATGGCACATCCGCAGGGCTTCCGGGGGAGCACAGCGAAGCGGAAGCGCAGCGGAAGGAACGGATGCAGGGCGGAAGCCTAGCGGATGCCTAGTGGATGCAAAGCGTTCACTGTGCATGCGGGGAGGATGCATTGCGTCAGCCTAGCGGATATAAAAGGATGCAGCTTGCAAGCAGGTCACCATTCAGAGGAAAGACCTGCTGCCAGACACATCTCCAGCCAACAACCATGGGGAAGAAGAGGAAGCCTGTGCCATCTTCTGCCAGCCCTGGCAAGAAGGACAGGGCCACCATCCCACCCCCTGGCCCTGACTCTGCTTCTGCTGGGGCTTCTGCTGCTGGGGCTGACTCTGCTTCTGCTGGGGCTTCTGCTGGGGCTGCTCCTGGTGCTGGTGCTTCTGCTGGTGCTTACTCTGCTGGCGCTGCTCCTGGTGTTGGTGCTTCTGCTGGTGCTTACTCTGCTGGTGCTGCTCCTGGTCCTGCTGGTGCTGCTCGTCCTGCTGGTGCTCCTGCTCCTGCTGGTGCTGCTGGTGCTTACTCTGCTGCTGCTGCTCCTGGTCCTGCTGGTGCTGCTGGCCCTGCTGGTGGTGCTTTTGCTGCTGCTGTTGTTGTTGCTGCTGCTGCTGGTGGTGTGGTGGAGCAGCCCCTAGAACCTCAAAGCCCCTCTGATGAGGGCCCAGAAGGCCCTGCCAGAGGGAGGAAGAGGCATACGTGAGATAGGGAGAGGAGGCAATACTCCATCGAAGAGGAACATGAGGATGAGGTACTCGAATGGCTGAGGGAGAACAAGCACCTATGGCGGAAGGGACACAGGTTCTATCGAGACACCAAGACGAAGCAGGCGGCTTGGAGAGAGAAGGTGGAGAGCCTGGGCTACACTTCGGAGGTCCCCCTCAGGTGGTGGAAGCACATGCACACCTGGTATGGGAAGCTGCACCTCAAGAAGTCTAGTCAGGCCGCAGTCAAGCTCACTGACTGGGAGACCTACGTGATGGCCAAGTGCAGCTTCTTGGAGGGTGAGATCCACCACCGAGGAGCAGCCCCTCTGTCTACCCTCTCTCTCAGGCAGCCCACAAAGAGCCAGTCCTCTTCTGGCCAAGAGTCAGCTCCTGTGTCCAGGCAGGTATCTGTGGAGCGCCCCATGACGGAGACTCCCCTGACAGCTGCACTCCCCGTGGTGGAGCGTGTGGAGGACCCCCTGATGCAGTGGAAGCAAGGAGAGGCCACTGCCACCAGAGACCCACCCACACCCACACCCAGCTCCACCTCCAAAGAAAGCAGGCAGAGAGGCAGACCAGAGGGACAGAGCCACACTGTCCTGCTGGAGATCAGGGACATCATCAAAAGCAGCATAGATCTCCTCTCTCAGCTGGTACACACCGACATACCATCCTCAAACCGCAAGCCCTTCCTCATCTACATGAACCAGACCCTAATGGACATGTCCAAATCACAGTACCAGGTGATAAAGGAGAGGATCACATGTCTTCTGCACAACCCTCCAGGCCCAGCTGAACCTGCTCCGACCCAGTCCAGGTCTGCTCCTCCACCCCAGGTGATGTCACAGCCCTTCCAAGGCTTTCCACAGGCCCTCACCTACCAAGGCTACGGCTACCAGGAGTTCCAGCAGCACAGGCAGCCCTTCCCAGTCCAGGCACAGGTTCATCAAACGCCACAGATGCCACCAATGCCACCCACGCCACAGATGCCACCCATGCCACAGATGCCACCCACGCCACAGATGCCACCCATGCCACAGATGTCACCCAAGCCTCACCTCGTTCAGCTGCAGACCAGACAGCCACACTACACTCCTCCTTCCTCCACCCCACAGCCAAGCCTGGCCTCAGAACATCTGTCATCGATCTTAGGATTGACACCCCATGTCATGGAGGAAGGGGCTCTCAACATCACGAGGCTGAGCCAGCTCTCTGAGAGCTTCCTCCACACACCATCCCCTGTTGTCCTCTCAGGGCCAGGCACCCCAATGGCACTTCAGACCAGCAGCAGCCACCTCCACAGCACCTGGACCCTTCACCCCTGAGACTATGGGCATGCCTCAGAGTGACTGAGAAGAGTGCCAGAGACTGGGTTGCTACCTGTTGACTTTATCTTTGCTTGGGACACTTTACTTGGGTCATTTTGCTTTTACAGTTTCTTATTAAAAAGTTTATCTTTGCTTCACACACTTGGTTCGGTTCTTTTAGTCAATAAAGTCTTGGTGGAAACTTTTAGAAATGGTTTAAGCCTTTGCATGCTTGTGGGATGGGTAAGGATAGCAGTGGGATGGGCAGGGATACCTGTGGGATGGGTAATAGCTGTGGGATGGGTAAGGATAGCAGTGGGATGGGCAGGGATACCTGTGGAATGGGTAATAGCTGTGGGATGGGTTAGGATACCTGTGGGATGGGTAATAGCTGTGGGATGGGTTAGGATAGCAGTGGGATAAACCTCCAGTGTAAGCATAATGGGACTGAATGGTCCACCCTCCCAGGTACCACACCTATGGCCCTTTATTATCAATAACAATTTAATCATTCATCAACACATTTCAACATAAACATAACTCTTTATTAAATGACCTGTTCATTGTAGGGCCACTCAACATACATGGCACAATCTCATCAGTGTGATGAGACAGGCTGAAGGAAACATCCATTAAGCATCTACCATCCTGTCTTGCCACTCCACTGCTCCAGCTGGGGAGTTGCACCAGTATTTCAGGAGGTTGCGCTGCTTCTTCCCTTCACCTGAAGCTCTGTTGGGGCCTTGCACATCCACAATATCTATCAGGTTTCTCCCTTGCCTCCATTCACCATTCACCAGGCTCCATGTCCCCATTGCCCTGTTGGACATCCACGAGCCTGTTTTGCAACACTAGGTAGCGGGTGCGCATGAGATTGTGCAGGATGCAGCAAGCTTCCACGATGTTCCTCACGGTCTCTGGGCGATGCTGCATGGTGGTGAGAAGTACCTGGAACCTGTTGGCCAGGATGCCAAAGGCGTTCTCCACCACCCGCCTTGCCCTAGACAGCCTGTAGTTGAAGATCCTCTCTTCACGGGTGAGGCATCTGGAAGTGTAGGGCTTCATGAGGTAGGTTCTGAGGGAGAAGGCATCATCCCCCACGATGAAGTAGGGCACATCTTGTGTGTCATTGGGCAGGGGGTCTGGATCTGTGAAGCCCATGATGAGGTTGCATTCCAGCCCCTCCTTGAGGTGACTGGCATTGTATACTTGGGCATCTGAAGCTGACCCGTTGCCTGAAGCATCGATGTACATGAACTTGTCGTCAGCATTGACCATGGCGAAGAGGATGATGCTGAAGAAGCCCTTGTAGTTGTGATAAGTGGACCCTGACTTGGCTGGAGCTTTGCAGGCCACGTGCTTGCCATCTATGGCTCCGACGGTGTGGGGGAAGTTCCACTTCTGATACCACTGCTCTGCAACTTTCTTCCAGCCTTCTTCAGTGGAGGGGCACTGGAGGAGCTCCTCCAGGTATTCTTCGATGATGGCCTGCACCACCTCTCTGACCACAATGCTGATGGTGTTGTGTGGCACCCTCCAGGTGTACTGCATGCTCCTGTAGGTGGTCCCTGAGGCCAGGTGGCGCAGAGTCAGTGCCACCTTCAGTCCAGGGTCCAGGCTGGGCCGGAAGTTGGTGTTTGTCTTGGTCAACCTGGGTCTCAGCCGCTCCACAACTTCCTCAAACATGGCTGGCAGCATCCTCATGAAGTTCTGGAATGCATGAAAGTCTTTGTTCCTCAGTTCCTCCATCTGCTTGTTATACAGTCTGTACTCGGCTCTTCTCGCGATCCATCTTCAGACCCAGACACTTCTTGGATGCCTCCTTTTCTTCGCGTAGAACAGGTGAAAGATCCTGTAGAGGGCTTTGCACTGTTGTAGAATGATGGCGGCTACCAAAAGGAGTGTGTGATGATCCATGGTGGAGATGACTGGATGCTGTGGAAGAGCAAGAGCAAGATGAAGGCTGAAGAGGTCTGCACAGCAGGGCTGCTGAACTGAAAGTGAGATCCAGGTGATTTCTCCCCCTTTTTATAGGAAATATAGGTTTTCCGCTAGGTGTCCTTTTGCATCCTCTAGCCATCCTGCAGACATCCTAAATATCCGAGATACATCCCCTATACGAACGTTTTTTCCATTTTAATGCTTTGTATGTGAGTTGCATCCGCTTTCATCCTTTCTACGTCCAAGCTACTAATGCTGCGTGTCCATTCCGCATCCGTTTCACTTCCTCCCTGTGTCTGTTTTCCGCTGGAGCGGATGCTAGTTGCACAGATGCACAGCGGATGCCTTGTGGATATAGCGGATGTGTAACGGATGACTACGGACGTATAACGGATGTTCCCCGTATGCGTAGCGGATGTAGAACGGACGTGTTGGATACTTTATCTGCTCAAAAAGTTTTGTGCAGCTCAGAACTTTTTGAGCGGATGAAATCTCAGTAGACGGATGCTGGACGGATAGAGAGTATGAAAAACGGACGCAGTGAGTACAGAACGGATGCATCGCGTTAACCAATGGATGGCAAGTGTTTCTCTCCATTTTATATCCTGTGTGACATGGGCTTTAGAAAGGAAGGAAGGAAAAACACATATATGCATGTTTTGTGCTTTTGGGATACATACACATTATAAGACTTTTAGGGACTGTTTGTAAGTGATAATAAATAATTGTTTAGATTCTAATTGAATTTATTTAAAAATGTCAATAATATTAACATTGCATATGAACCAGGGAGTGGAGCTATTATTAATTTGAATCATGGTCTGTAGCTAGATGGCCATTTTATTCTCTTGGATTTCAATCAATTCACATTTTTCGATTTCTGCTATCTTTTGCAATGTTCTCCTAGTTGTGAAACTAGGTCTTTTTCTTCTTCTAGTAGAAATAGCAAAGGTATTTCCAAGAATATAAAATTAAAATGCACATGGGGGTGGGAGAGTTAGTGGAGAAAAGTGATGTCATGGGGAAATAACTTGAGCCAAACAATAATGTTCTAGCTAAGAAAATGTCTTAATCATTTCAACTTGCATCATTCTAATATTCACTGAGCTAAGTAAGTCAGGCTTTATAGTTTAGACAGCCTATGATTATTGGATATTGGTTGACATGCAGTTTGAAAGAACTGACCAGTATGTACTTGGCATAGACTGGCATTGAGTGATGCACATTTGGGCCTGAGGCACAGGATCTCTCTCTCTCTATGCACCATCCTTCCCAGGCAATAACTGTGTGGTACATGCGTATGATTTTTTTTTTAAACAATTTTTATTGATTTTACAATTAAAAAAAACACAACAACATAATAACACATACATAATTGAAGGGTAGAAAGAAAAGAAAAAGAGGGGATGGGAAAAGAGGAACAGAAAAACAGAAAAAAGAAAAAACAAAAAACAAAAAAGAAAATTTGTTAAAAATATTCTTACTTTCGACAATTTGTGAGATCTTTTCTTCCTTTGGTTTTACTATCTCTAAACACTTTATCTTTACAAGATTTTATACATCACTCATATAAATTTATCTTATTCTTTCAATCCTATATTATAAAATTCATCTTTATTCTAATCACTTATACCAATAATTCCAGCTATTATAATATATTGAAGTTTCTTTGTTTTTTAGAGCTAATGTTAATCTGTCCATTTCTGCACTGTTTGAAATTTTTTGGATAATCTTCTCCTTTGTAGGTATCTGTGGATGCTTCCAACACTGAGCAAAAGCCAACCTAGCTGCTGTTAATATATATATTGTTATATATTTTGTCTTTTTTTATATTTGTTTGTCAAAAATCCCTAGTAGAAAAGACTCTGGTTTATATTTAATCTGTTCTTTAGTAATATCTTCTAGTCAATTTCTTATTATCTTCCAATATTTTTGGGCTTCTATGCATGACCACCACATGTGGAAAAAAGTTCCCTCTTTCTTTTTACATTTCCAGCATTTTGGACTCATTTAGGGGCACATTTTCACCAATCTCGAAGGAGGAAGGTGCCATCTATAAAACAGTTTATATGCATTTTCTTTGTATGCTGCCGATTTTGTAATCTTATTATTACTTCCCCAGACTTTTTCCCATTCATTTAAAGTGATATTACGTCCTACATTCCTACTCCAAGCAATCATATTTCCTTTTACTATTTCTTCTTCCAATTCTACTTCAAGTAAACAATTGTAAAATCTAGTTATATTCTTTTTTCTTGATCCTATTAAAATTTTATCTAACTGCTGGAGTTTATTACTAATTCCGAATTCTTTTCTATCCTGGTTATATCTACTATGAATTTGTAAATATGCCCATTGATCTATTTTAAATCCCCGTTCTTGAAGTTCTTGACGGGATTTCAAATTTCCTTGTACGTCTAGTAAATCTTTATATTTGATCATTCTGGAAATATCCAAATTGTTTGGGTGGATCATTGCCTCCATTGTTGATAGCCAAATTGGTACTTTTAAATAGTGTTTTTAACGTATTTTTTTCCAATTAGTTACCAATGAGTCTCTAATTAAGTGTCTGTGAAAGTATTTCTGGTTAAAAATTTCCAACATAAATGGTCCAATCTGTTCTGCAATTATTTTATGTAACTCTCCTGGGATTCTGTCAGGGCCCGGGGCTTTGTTGTTGTTTTGGTTCTCTATTGCTGATTTCAGTTCAGACCAAGATATATCTTTATTGAGTGTTTCTATCATTTCTTCTTCAATTTCTTTATCTTTAATTTCATCTAAATAATTTCTTATTCTATCCTCATTTATTTCTTCCTTTTTATATAACTCTTCGTAGTATTTATGTACAATTTCTTTTTTCCCCCCTATCTCTTGTTGTATATCACCATTACCGTCTATTAATTGATATATCAATCTCTTTTCTTTCTTTTTTTTTAATTTGTAAGCTAAAGGCCATGTCACACTGCCCAACAGATACAAAAAGGACACAACGGACAAGCAAAATGTTCCAACCATTGTTATCCGCTCTCAAAAGGGGCAAAAATTTGCATAAGCAGAGCGGATAACACGGAAAGGAACGGACGTGGGGAGGATGCAGAGCGGATGTATAGAGGATGCAGAGCGGATGTATAGAGGATGCGTAGAGAATGCGTAGAGGATGCGTAGAGGATGCATAGAGGATGCAGAGCGGATGTGTAGAGGATGCAGAGCGGATGCAGAGCGGATGCGTAGAGGATGCGTAGAGGATGCAGAGCGGATGCGTAGAGGATGCAGAGTGGATGAAGAGCAGATGCAGAGCGGATGAGCTGCATCCACTTTCATCCTTTCTCCATCCGTGCTACTAACGCTGCGCGTCCGTTCTGCTTCCTCCCTGTGTCCGTTTACCACTGGAACAGATTTGAGTTGTGCAGATGCACAGCGGATGCCTAGCGGATATAGCAGATGCGTAATGGATGCAGAACGGATGTCCCCCATATGCCTAGAGGATGCAGAATGGATGCATTGGATACATTTTCCGCTCAAAAGTTTTGGGCAGCTCAAAACTTTCTGAGCGGATGAAACGTCAATAAACGGATGCTGGACAGATAGAGAGGAAGCAAAATGGAGGCAGTGAGTACATCATGTTAACCAACGGATGGCAAGCTTTTTTGTCCATTTTACATCCTCTTTGCATCCGTTGGTGCAGTGTGAGATGGGCTTTACCATCTTCCTGGCTTATTGGCATTCTCAAAGTAAGCTTATTTTGTCATCTTCAAATTTATAATCAGTTTCTCTTGTTCTATTAAATTCAATTTGTGTTTTGTTATTATTATCTGGTTTTGTAATGTTGGGTTTTTTGGAGTCTTCTGTAGTAGCATTTCTAATTCCTTAATTTGTTGTTGTAGTTTATTTTGTTGGTCATATTTTTCTTTATTCCTCTTAGAATTACAAGAAATTGTTATGGCTCTTATTACCGCCTTCATTGTATCCCAGATGTTTTGTTTCGTAGTTACGCCATTATTATTCTCTTTTAAAAAATAATTTAATTCCTCCTTAAGTTTATCAGTATAATCCTTTTCTCTTAATAATTGGGTATTTAAAGTCCATCTTTTCTTTGGTTTCTTCCTACCTTTCCATATTATCTGAATTGGATTGTGATCTGCCCATTCATTCGGTAGTATTTCAATTTCTTTTATTTCATTTGCTATTTCCCCATTCATCCATGCCATATCAATTCGTGTCCATGTTTGATGTGGATTTGAATAAAATGTAAATTGTTTTTTTTTTCAGGGTATAGTCATTTCCTCACATATCTTAGGGAACTCTCTTTTCCCTTTTTTATTCTTCCCCACTCTGCTATGATCTTTCTGATAATCGCCAATAGAGTTAAAATCTCCGTTAATGCAAATATTCCTTTGTTCAAATCCTATTAGTTTTTGGTGTAAATATTTAAAAAATTCTTTCTGGTTTTCATTTGGAGCATAGATTACCACTAATAAAATTGGGATATCATTGATCCAGATCTGCAAAACCAAAGTTCTTCCTTCCGGGTCTGACCATATTACTTCTGCTTTCAAATCCTCTTTTATATATACTGTAATTCCCTTCTTTTTTCCTATATCTGCTGGCGCAGTAAATAGTTTCCCTAGTTTCGGGCAATATAAAAATCTTTCATCTTCTTTTCTTATGTGGGTTTCTTGTAAACATATTATATCAGCATCATGTTTAATTAGTTTTGTAAATATCCTTTTTCTTTTTAAGATCAAATTTAGACCATTTATGTTAATTGAAAGAAGTTTCTTTTCTTCTTCCATTTATTTAATTCTGTTTCGCTCTTTGTCTTGTAATAACTCCGGTCTCTCCTAATGTTTGCTGACTTAAAGTTCCTTCTTTTTTATTTCTGTGATAGTTTTGGTCTTCTTGTGGGTTTATTTCCAATTCCTCCCTACTACTCGAATCTTCTGAACTTACTAATTGCTCATAGTATTCTTGGTCTCTTTCTATAGTATCAATTTTAATTTTCCTTTTTTTCCATGTAACAAGCATCCCTTCTGGAATTAACCATTTGAATACAATTTTTTTTTGGTTTAAATAAGCAGCCAAAAATTTGTAATTTCGTCTTGTTTCTCTTATTCTTCTCAGGACTTGTTTAAGGATCAAAATTTCTTTGCCCTTATATACAATTGTTCCATCTCTATCTTAAAAATAATATTGCGGACACTCCTTCTCGTAAAGCGTATGTGAACTTCTCTTGGGCATTTATGGCGCCTCTCATAGCTAGTACTGACCCTATAAACTTCATCAAACTCTTTTAAAATGTTGTCCTTTTCTTTATCTAATAGTCCAGCCAGTATTTTCGCCATCAATTGTTCTAGGTCTTCATCCTTGGACTCCTCTACTTTCTGGAATCTTAGGTATGTAGCCACCTTGTCCATCTCTAAATAAACCAGCAAGTCTTCCATTTCTTTGGTTACATTTTTTAATTCCTCATCTACCCTTTCCAATTTCCTTTCAGTTCATTCAGTCCTTTGCTCTACTTCTTTTATTTTTGCTTCATTTTTCTCCAGGGCCTGTTGGAGTATTCCAATTTTATTATCTACTTTATAAATATCTGCTTTCATTTCTAATTTCATTTTTCCCATCTCCTCCCTTAATTTGTTAATGTCTGCTCTTGTTTCATTGTGGTTTTTTATCATTGTTTCTTGTAATTTCTCCATCAATTCTTGTAGTGTTAGTAAAATTGATTGAATATTAAAATTTGTAATATCGGGTTGTTTTTCTACTGGTAATGTTTCTTCTATAGTTTTTTGGGCCATAGGCGAAGCTGTTGCCAATGTAGTTGTTAAGGTTGGAGTAGTCTTTCTGCCAGTTTTCAGGGCTGTGGTAGTTGTCGAAATCATTTCTTTTAATATTTGTTTCTGTTGTTGAATTATATTAATTATATTATCCCAAATTACCATTCAATATTATAGCCTCAATATTACAGTTAATCTATGCAGAATTAATATATCTATTAAACTATATTTTTCCAAATCTTAAATCTAAATCAAGTAAATTTTATGAGTTTGTATTCAATTTCTATATATCACTATACCGCGTTATTTAACAATCTATATAATACCTATATATACACCATACATATAACTTTTAATATACTCAATATTGAATATTAAATCCTATTATTTTTGATAGTTAATTTACAGTATTCCTTATGTTCTTACTATATATTCTCTTTTTTATTATAATTTGTATATCTAGTCAAAATATGATTATCCCAATTCTCAGAATATTAATCAAGTCAATTATCAACAATCTAAACTATTATTCTATATTTCTTATCTCAATAAATAAATTTACAATCGTTATATAGAAGAGATAATTGGAGCGGGAAAAGATAACACCCAAATATAAATAATGAGAGAGACCAGAGGGAAAAAAAAAAAAAAGAAATTAGCAAATTTATAAAGGAGAAAAGAGCAATAAGAAAAGGGGGAGAAAAATAAATAAATAAATCCCAAAGTCTGTCTTTGTTCTTTATCTCTGGTAAAAAGAAAAAAAAAAAGAATATTACTATTATTATTTTCCTCCTTCAAATGCACCGGAAGTGGGAAGAAGGAAAATGCTGAATAATGACTACAGTCAATCAGTCAGTCTTCTTAATCTTCCAGTCCACCTATCTCCCCCTTTTTAAAGCATTTTAGGATCAATTTTAAATTTCTTCTTCTTGACAACACCTCTTCAATTAAGGCAAAGTTCCCCAGGAATCTATTAAAAGTCTATTAAGTGTAAATATAATGTTACTGAGTCTCCGAGGCTTCTAGGCATCTCATTTCATCTGGCACCAATCTGTCCCCTTCAGTTTGCCCCAGATTTCTTCACTATTTCAATACAGTTTTTTCAAAAGAAAATATCAACTTAATAGTCAGATGAAAAGTTCAATATCACTTCTGATCTTAAAGTTTTCTAATGCAGTAACATAGGCTTCTTTCTTCGCAAGCCACACTTTCACTTTAGTTCAACAAATCCTTTCGCCCACACTCCTCTTCACCGCTTTCTGGCCGCTTTCTTTCAGGCTTTCAAGGGTCACTTGAAATCTTTTCTCTTCATCTCTCCACCATTATACTCCCTCAGCCACAGGTCTTTCATATGATCTCACAAGTTGTCACTTTCTCGCTTTTAGTATCGGTGACAGTCTGGACTTCGGAGCCTCCATGAACAGGAGGCTATCTCTTAATCGTTGGGCTCTGGAGGGCTTTTCTCGCTGCTGGGGGGTTGCCTTCCCCACACAGCAGCTAAAGTACTCCCCACACCAACACGAACCTCTCCGGGGTTCGAGCACCTCAAAGGGTCACACCAAATGTAGAAAAAGATTGACTGAAATCACGAGCGGATCTCAGCCTCTCAACTCGTCCTTGTCCGCCACCGGAAGTTCTCTCTATGTGTATGATTTTAACATAAGCAACTCAAAAACCCTGTTGTAGTAATCCAAATGCCCCCAAAACTCTTGTGAAACTCTATTTCAATATTTTGGCATTATAGCTTTTTTTTCCTCGCTAGGACATTTGTCTTAAAACACCACTGAATCTATCTCTCCCCATTGTTCTTTCTTTCCTGTATTTTCTTAGTTATATACGGTTTGAAGTTCATAGCTCACAATTTCTCTCTGCTCTGGGACTGATTTGTCTTTCATTTTGAATTTATTCAACACAAAGTCGTGGCTTTCCTTTTACTTCTAGCTCCTTCCACTGTCCTCCGTTCTATGGCTTCCCAACATCTTAGGTTGCCATGTTGTAGTTTGTTTCTGACATCATTTCTCCAGAATTGCCCATAAGTAACTACTTCTTTGATTTAGTATAGGCTGGTGTGGAGATCTTTCTATTTGAGAGTGCAGGCTTCCAAATGATTGACAGTCTCCACACCACAAGCCAGGCAAACACCTGGGCACAAACAGACTCCCTCTGATACCTCCAGCTCAAACACACCCCCACCAGGCACCCAGATGAAACCTAGCTTCCTAATAGATAATAGCCATCCTTTCACATGAAGCCAAGCTGCACTGAAAGCCTCCAGTGCAGGAGCAGAGTGTTGCCAGCCAATCAAAGCCACAAAACAGACAGAAGAAACCAGAAACACCAATCAAACAAACTCCAAGTCCAATAAACACAGACCAAGACTCCCAACCAATCAGGATGTAGAAAAAAACATCCTGCCACAATAATAGGTTAGCCTCAAATTTAAAACCAACGGCTGTGAGACCCTGACCCACATACAAACTCAATACAGAAGCCTGATGATGGCAGATGAGATTCTGCTGAAACATTGCTACAACTTTAAAAGCACTACAATGACGTGGGATAATACCCGAAGGAAGCTGAACAGCACACATGTAAGTACCTGCGAAAACTTAAACACACACACACAAACACACACACACACATACATATACATATACATATACATATACACTGCCTAACCAACACATATTTCATATACAAAGGACAAAGATACAAGCAAATTGAAGGAGCCCCTATGGGATCACCACTGTCACCCGTCATTGC
>BLBF01000007.1:44495118-44533886 GCA_015471245.1 Laticauda colubrina | reverse complement strand
AGAAAGATCTCCATGCCACAAGCCAGGCAAACACCTGGGCAAAAACAGACTCCCTCTGATAGCTCCAACCTAACCCCCCCACCAGGAACCCAGGTGAAACCCAGCTTGCTAATGAATAGCAGCTTGCTAATGAAGAGCAGCCGTCCCTTCACACGGAGCCAAGCTGCACTAAAAGCCTCCAACACAAGAACAGAGTGTTGCCAGCCAATCAAAGCCACAAAACAGACAGAAGAAACCAGAAACACCAATCAATCAAACTCCAAGTCCAATGAATACAGATCCAGGCTCCCAACCAATCAGAATGGACCAGCCTCAAATTTAAAACCAGGAGCTGTAAGACCCATATCCATACAGAAGCCTGCTGATGGCAGATGAGATTCTGCTGAAACGTTGCTACAACTTTAACAGAACTACAATGACGTGGGATAATACCCGAAGGAAGCTAAACAGCACACATGTAAGCACCCGCGAAAGCCTAAGAAAACAAATACATACATACATACATACATACATACATACATACATACATATATATATATATATATATATATCTGTAAAAAAGATCTGTAAAGAAGATGTCCCTCTGATTATGAAGAAACCGATACCAGTTCATTTCTGTTTGATTCTGAGAATATCAATCTTCATTCTTCTACTTCTCTTCTACTCTGAGAACAGAACATTTGTCTTAGTGTTTGGTTCTTTGATATCATATTGCAGTGATGTGTGTGTGTATGTGTGTGTGTTTGTAGCACTGAAATTCTGGATACCTCAGTAACTGGACTTTCTTTCAGGTTTAATTCAGCCACGTTATTTATTTCACATGGGTTTTTTGGCTCTTCCACAATACCTTATTTGATACCTTCCAGCCTGGGGACTCATCATCCAGTGTCATGTTGTCAACTATTGTTTGGTTGTGAATGCCCATCGGTTTTCTTGGCAGAATATGAGAGTGAGCTGCCATTTCCTTCTCCAGTAAATCTAGTTAGTCTGACCACTCAACTATATCTGACCATCATGAGCAAATCTTTTTGGGTTGGACACTCAATGTTTTAATGTACCTTGTCACTGAGATGCTAAAGACAAGGACCAAAAAGGTTGCTTTAGCTTAAACTCAAATCTCTGTCTGACTTAAGCTTTCATTTGGATAAAGCAGTTATATGTTAGCTTGGAAATAACTATTATTGTGAGCCATTTATGTTCTTACAAGTCTGAAATTTACAAGATGTAATAAAAGAAATGAGTAGATGTGATCAATGCTATAAATGTAATTTTTGTGTATGGATAGGTGACATCTGCTCAGAAAAAAAAAGATTTATAACAAAAATGATAGAAAACATATTGGAGGCTGAAAGGAATTGTTCCATATTAACATACTTCAAATAGGCTATCCCTATTGGACAACAAAAACCTGATGCTCATTGGCTACTTTTCTCGATGCTGATTGGCCAATAATAGCAGGTCTATGACTGGCCAATTCAAGCGGCGGGAAAAATAAATAGCTGTAATTGGACACTAGCCGCGAACAGCTCTCTATGAAAAGAGCTGCCGCGGCTCCTGGTTAGAACAGACTTTCAAAACTAAATAAAAGAGCTGAAGTTACGCTGATCTCTGAGTCTCATTCCTGCGAACTGAACACTGGTGATGAGGGTGGGATTCTGAGAAGGAGATCAGTCAGGCACATGGCATCGAGAACCGAGCAGACGAAATGGCCGGAACCAACTCGCCACCCGCAGCCTTCAACCTAGCAGCAGAGGACTGGGAATCCTATATTGATAAATTCCTCATGTTCTTGGAGAGTAATGACCTGCAAGGAATGTCAGACAATCACAAAAAAAGCTGTATTCCTGACACACTGTGGGCCAACAGTGTTTAAGATGGCCAAGGCACTAGCAAAACCAGACGACATTAAGCAAATGGCCTGGCCGGATCTGGAGAAGCTGCTGAAGGCTCACTATGCACCGACCATCTCCAGCCTCATCAGGAGACACGAATTTTATAAACGGGACCAGAAGGAAGGTGAGAGCATCGCAGATTTTGTAGCCCCTCTCAGGGACATTGGAGGAGCATGCGAATTCCTGAACATGGACAAAGCCATGAGGGATCGCATGGTGCTTGGACTGAGAGGCCTTACCCTACAAAGCCGACTGCTGACCCGACCGAAAATCTCCGTTACCGAGGCTATTGCTGAAGCCATGGCAGCAGAAACAACCAAAAAATCAGCAGCAAAAATGCAGCAAATGAACGCCAACCCGCCACAAACATCAACTGAAACAAATCAGGGCACCGAGAAGAAAGTAGAAAGCACACACAAGATCGCCACATGTTTCACAGACAGCGGATCATCCGGAATCGACAAGGATGATGAAGAGGAAATCCACAGGCTCCAGGCTGAGTGAGAGCGGTGAATGAAAAATGGTTGTAAGTCGGGGTTCCAGTGTGCTGGCTGTGGAGGAGACCATCCCCATTCGGAGTGCCGGTTCTTAGACGCCGTTTGCCGGTACTGCGAACGGAGGGGCCACATTGCATGGGTAGGCAGAAACCACAGAAGCTACAGCCCTAGAAGAAGGGACAGCACACCCCCAAGACAGAAAGAGAGGATGACGTGGAACTGAGAAAATCGCGAAGGCAAAGGGAAGTGGCCAATCGAGAGCTACAGGAAAGAAGAAACACATCAGACCATCACCATCAGCCATTCCAACGCGACTAATGGCCGGAAGGTACATGTAACAGTCAGAATTGAGGGGCAAGAATGCAAAATGGAGGTCGATTCCAGATCGTACCTATCGATGGTATCCTGGGATACCATCAAAAGACTAGTAACACACATCGGCAAAGCCGAATTAGAACAACAAGCACTGATTTTAAAAGACTACCAAGGCAACAGAATACAGTAGTCGGACTTGGACACTTCCAGGTAACCTTCAAAGAACATCAAAATTGCCGCTAACCATCATAGATCAGAACCAACCAAGCTTACTGGGACTCGAGTGGTTCGAACCCCTAAGAATCAGAGTGACTGGCATTAACTGCATCACCGATGCAGACTGGGAGGAGAACCTGATGAGAGAGTTCCAGGACATCTTCGATGGAAAGTTAGGCAAGTACCGAGGGTCCCCTATCTCATTCAATTTAGACCCAATCATAGCTCCAATTAGGCTGAAGGTGAGGTGAGTCCCCTTTGCACTAAAACCCAAAATTGACGAAGAATTAAACAAATTTATAGAACAAGGCATCCTGGAACCAATTGACCATGCTAAATGGGAGACCCCAATCGTGACCCCAGTTAAGCCGCATGGGTCGGTGAGAATTTGTGGGGACTACAAGGCTACCCTGAACCATGTGCTACAGCAAAGTGCATATCCTGTTCCGGTAGTACAACACCTACTACACTCTCTGGGAAGGGGCAAGGTCTTCGCTAAGCAAGACCTTGCCCAAGCTTACCAGCAATTGCCAGTAAACCCAGAAACAGCAGAGGCCCAAACGATCGTGACTCATAGGGGAGCATTCAAATGTACAAGATTACAATTTGGAGTCAGTGTAACCGCTGGGGTTTTGCAAATCCTAATGGAGTGATTATTACAAGGGATAAAAGGAGTAGTCCCATATTTTGATGATGTGCTCGTCTCAGCTAACGACGAGAGACAATTAGAAGCCCACCTCAGAGAGGTCCTGCAAAGGTTTCAAAAAACGGGATTCAAGGTAAAAATAGAAAAGTGTAAATTGGCTACATCAAAAGTTGAATTCCTGGGGTACCAAATCGATAAAGAGGGCATCCACCCCACAGAAAAAAAGATCAAGCAATCAAAGAGGTGCCTAAGCCAAAAAATAAAGTTGAATTACAAGCTTTTCTGGGACTCATAAACTTTTACCACATCTTTCTGCCACAGAAGGCAACTACGGCAGAACCTCTACATAGAGTCTTAGACAAATCGGCCGTCTGGACCTGGGGATGACGTGAAGAGACAGCGTTCCAGAAGATAAAGGACCTCATCACCTCCGACACGGTATTGATGCAATACATCAATAGGCTTGGTCAGAAAGGAGCAGCCGGGCCGACTCTACCAGCCCGAGTAGGCCGGGAGGGAGCAGCATGGCTGACTCTACCTTCCAGGAGGTTTGACAGAGAAGGACAGGAGAAACAGCGACCCCATCCGAACCCACTGAAGATGATGACACAACGAAACTGCGTAGGTCAAGTAGGCAACCTAGAAGCTCTGCCTACCTACGTGACTATGTACGGTAGGACCATACCAAGAGGGGAGGGGTGTTCCATATTAACATACTTCAAATAGGCTATTCCTATTGGACAACAAAAACCTGATGCTGATTGGCTACTTTTCTCGACACTGATTGGCCAATGATAGCAGGTCTATGATTGGCCAATTCAAGTGGTGGGAAAAACAAGTAGCCGTCATTGGACACTAGCCGCGAACAGCTCTCTATAAAAAGAGCTGCCGCAGCTCCTGGTTAGAACAGACTTTCAAAACTAAATAAAAGCGCTGAAGTTATGCTGATCTCTGAGTCTCATTCTCATGAACTGAACAGGAATGATAAGGAAGAACCTCAATGAAAATGTATCATGGCAATGCACCTGACTTTTGGTATTATGATAAAGTGGCCTTCCAAAAAGTACATGAACCTAAGGCAAAGGAATGGGAACAAGCTTTTAAATATATTTCATTTAAATATAATTAAAAAACAAATTGGTGCAACTTTTATGGAGCTTCGGAGCTATACTCAAGGCTTTTGGGCTTGTACAATATTCATGTCTTTGTGTATCTCTGATCTACAGAGTATGGTGGTGAAAGAATAAGCAATTATGAATTGCAGCCTCCCCAGGTCATTTTCTAATTACAGTCTAAGGGTAAGAAAAGGTAGGCAGAATCATGGAATTTCATTTTGGGTCTGCTTGTGCTGTAGGCTTTAACAAATGTCAGTGAAAGTGAATGATTTTTTTTTTAAAGCATGGAACTCAGCACTTGATGGATTTATTTTTTTAGAAGGCCTATTGTAATTGTGCAGATGTTACACTCCAGCTGTGCTCAAAAGGACAATCCTGGTGTTTGAAGATGTTTAGAAGATTAAGGGATTAAATGGAAAAGGCATCAGTGGAACATTTTTTTCCTTTTGGTTAGTCTGTTACTTTAAAATTTTGCCTAAACCGATTAGAGAGAGAGGAGAAAGAAATGTGGAAATCTGTTCTTTGGGACCTTTAACATTAATACATTCTACATAATTCTGTATTTTTTTTCCTGACCGCAGGAACAATGCTTTTGCTTTTATGTTGAAAGGGCGACAATATTCTTACTTTGAATTCCAACCTGAGATTCAAATGAGGCAATGTTTTTCACTTATATTTTAAATTGGCGATCTTTTTGTACTGAAATTGATGGTGAAAGGTGACACTGTTACAAAGAAAAAATATGGGTAAATGATAAAGGATGAAGTTTACTCCTTTATGTATGTATATAGTAATATTTTTCATCTGTGTTTTATTTTCTGGCTTCCCTGGGATAAATCAAACAGTAATCAAGTTGAAACATTAAGTATGCCACTGGAGAGATGATTAGATTTTTAATGATGTAACTTCAAGTGCAGATTTGCCACATCATACAATTTACATCAATAAACTATAGCATGCCGAAAGGAGAGGGGTAGTTCACTTAACAATCCTGTCACTAACTTAACAAGTGCAATGATTTGCTTAACAGAGGTGGTTATTCGGCAGGTTCTGACCAGTTCTGGAGAACCGGTAGTGAAAATTTTGAGCAATTTGGAGAAATTGGCAAATACCACTTCTGACTGGAGATTTTATAGTATCCTTTCCCTGCCACCCTCACCAAGCCACACTCACAGAACTGGTAGTAAAAAAAATTTGAATCCCACCACTGTCGCTTAACAACTGTGGCAAGAAAGGCCATAAAATGGGGCAAAAATCACTTAACAATTGTCTTGCTTAGCAACAGAAATTTTGGGCTCAACTGTGGTCGTAAGTCGCACACTACTTGTACAAACCTTCAGTTCAAACATTATATGAGAAGATTACCCCTTTGCACAAAATTTTCTACTTGAATTGATTTTATTGGGTCAAATATGATCAGGTGCATTCAGATGGATTCATCAGATTGACAAATGTTTGACACGAGTGCACATTTTTATCAACCAAATCAATTTGAATTAAATTTACTCAAATGCTTGAAATGGAATCAACCCTTGAATTGATTTAATTGGTTGACTTGTATCAACAATTCAAATTAGATCTCTGTTTGTCAATTGTATTGCAATATCACTGTACTCCACATATCCTTCTTACTCTCGTTAGAGCTTGTTACCATTGGTATTTTTTTCCATGGGTTAGAAAATATGAGGTCTTCCAAAGGTGACTGGACAAATATCATTCACCACTAACAATGCAGGCTGCAGTTGCCATCTGAGAGATCAGCCAAGAGCCAAAAGTTCTTAGGGCAGAATTGTCACTTATGTCAACAACCGTTATGATCGTTTGGTGTCATGTCCCCTGAAACACAAAGTGGGAGGGGGGTTGTTGAAACATGGGGAAAGTGTGGAGAAAAAGCAAGTAGTTCAAATTGTCACAGATATAAGTAGAGAACTACACCCTCACACTGACAGATTTTAATCAATAGCTTCATTCTAGCTAGCAATAAAGATTTGTTCAATTGCTGAGTGACTTTGGCAAGTTCAATCGCAAACAACCATGTAACATTGGGGATTGGAGATTTACTGCCAGTTCAGGGTCAGGAGAGCTTCCCAAAAGGGAGCTGTAGTTCAATTCGATCAGGAGGACCACATGTTCCTGCTTTCCAGCTAATGATATTGTACTTTAGTTTAAAATATCATTACAGCATTTATTGTCCAGTTTAATAGCTAAAGATGTATGAAAAGGAATATGATTTGTACCTGCAGAAAGCTGAACATAAAATGGATGGATCTCTCTTGGCAAGGAGTTTCAAGGAACAGTCGCTATCTTGAGTTGTCATTACTTGCCTTCAAAAGGATATTAATTAATTAATTCAGTTTATACACTGCCAGATTTCTAATGAACATGGTATATTCTCCCTCCTCCAAAATCCTACACATCTAAAAATCAGGCAGATTTACACGGGAATACATCAACTTTCACATTCTATGGCTATTGTTTATAGGATGCAGCTAGCTTCAAATGCTGCTTAAAAATGTCCTGGTTGATAATGACTCTCTTACAGCCAAGGAGTCACAATTTCCCTTTAAGTGTAAGAAAGTACAATCCATATTAAGTTTATTTAGGCTGAAATCCAGGATGAAGGTGGCATGTATTCCATGTGTCTTTCTGGCACATCAGGATACTTAAAGACATCCCTTAAATAGAATTGTAGAGGGAGGAAAACTCTAAACTGATGAAATAGGAGGTGGAATACCTGCCTTCTGGACAATGGCTCAGGTGTTTTCAGGGATGTTGTGCTAATGTGTACACTCTGCAAACACAGCTTCATTAGCAGAATTGTTGAATCATGGCAGAGGCAGTAAAAAGATTGGAGGAATCCTACACCTTCCCAACACCTCTTGAACAATGGGTTGCCTATATTGCAATATCCCATCTGAGTAGGTCAGGGAATTGGGGATATATGTGGTGCCTATCAATGGTGGGATTCAATTTTTTAAATTCCACACCCGACGAACCTGCTTTCCAGCTCTGTTCTCCTGTGCAGGGCAACAAAAGGAGACCCAGCCAATCAGCTGGGACTCGGGAGGCAGAGAATAGATGGGGATGGGGCCAGTCAGAGGTGATATTTGCTGGTTCTCCAAACTACTCAAAATTTCCACTACAGGTTCTCCAGAACTGGTCAGAACCTGCTGAATACCACCTCAGGTGCCTATGGTCTGTGAGCGAATGCCAATTTCAAGCTGGCCCTCTGGTGTGGTCAACCCATTGTTTCTCTACTAAGAAAGTCCAAGATGTCTGTCAAGAAAGTTAAGGGGATACTTGTTCCCATGTGATTGAAGCCCCCTGTTTTTAATCTGTGTCATGGATGTTATGAAATCATGATTAATAGAGGTTTTATTTTTTATTTTTTGAATCCTCCTTGCAAGTATTCCTAGTCCTTATATGGCTGGAGAGGGCAGAGTGAGGGTGGCCACACTGACTACTAGACTACAGATAGTCCTCAGCGTACAACCACAACTGAGCGTAAAATTTATGTTGACATGTAATATGTTTGTTAAATGAATTTTGCCCCATTTTGCCCCATTTCTCGCCACAGTTGTTAAGTGAATCATTGCAATTGTTAAGTTAGTAACACGGCTGTTAAGTGAGTCTAGTTTACCTACTTTTACTGACTTTGCTTGTCAGAAGGTCATAAAAGATGATCACATGTTCCCAAAACACAGCAACCGTCATAAATATGAGCCAGTTGCCAAGCATCTGAATTTTGATCACCTGACCATGGAGATGCTGCACTGTAAGTGTGAAAAATGGTTATAAGTCACTTTTTTCAGTGATGTAACTTTGATTGGTTACTCAGTGAACTGTTGTAAGTCAAGGACTGCCTGTAGAAATCTGTTTGTGGCTATTGATTTCACCCATAATCTACTTTCCAATATAACCTCTTTCCTCTCCTGCTTTTATCTGAATTTGACAGGTGTCTCGGTAGTGTAATGATGGTGTATCTTTCACCTTTGTTTAACTGCAGTGCTGGTTTATTTATCCATCATTTCAAGGAGAAACTGCCTGTCAACCAATATTTCCGTTTTTCCCTGCTAGATTTGGTTTCTGTTCTGCTTACCTTAACTTTCACCTATTATTGCTACATTTCTTGCAAGTTAGAGGCTCATTAAACTGATTCAGCTTGGCAGTGATTTCCAGTAAACCGCTAGCACAAAGAAACTGTTTGACTTCCAGCTTTTTTGACAGATACATTGTTTTAACAACCACCAAGACAATAACTTTTGGTAACAGCTGGAATCAAACCAGCAATCCTCGGGTTTCCCCAGACAATTGACTTATAGGCAATAATGCATAACTTTGTCTCAGCATTTGTTACAGGAAAATGTCATTTCCCCAAAATTGTACTTCTGTTGCCATGATATAACTTTCCCAGCACTTGAAAAAGTTCTCCCTGTACCTTTAGTACATATATTCATTTTTATTCCAAGAGATATATTGCAGTATCTTCCTCCTCTGCTATACTGTATTGTGGGGAGTGTTTTATTTTATTTATTTGATTTGATTTGATTTGTCAATTGCTTACAAGATAATAGGTATAATTATAAATATGAGTAAGAATACAGGAAATAGGTACGAATAAATGGGGACAATAGGACAGGGACGGTAGGCATGATTGTGCACTTATGCACACTCCTTACAGGAATGGGGTGAGGTCAATAGTGGATAGTTTGAGGTTAAAGGAGTGGGGGTTAGAGGATTTAACAACAGAGTCTGATAGTGTATTGACCACTCTGTTGCTGAAGTCGTACTTTGTGCAGTCAAGTTAGGAGCAGTTTACATTGAGTTTGTATCTGTTGTGTGCTCTTGTATTGTTGTGGTTGAAGCTGAAGTAGTCATTGACTGATAGGACATTGTTGCAGATAATTTTGTGGACTAAGTTTAATTCCAATCATAGGCGGCATAGTTCAAAGTTGTCCAAGCCCAAAATTTCAAGCCTGATGGTATAGGGCATTCTGTTGCAAGCAGACAAGTGTACTACTCTTCTTGTGAATACTTCTGGACTTGCTCAGTCATATTAATGTCCAATATACAGTGCGGATTCCAGACTGATGAGCTGTATTTGAGTATTGGTCTAGCAAAAGTTTTGTATGCTCTAGTCAGCAATTCAATATTTCCGGAGGAGAAGCTTTGTAAGATTAGATTTACAACTCTTAATGCCTTTTTGGCAATGCTGTTACAGTGAGCTCTAGCACTTAGATCATTAGATATGAGTACTCCGAGGTCCTTGACAGAGTGAGGGTCATCAACGAGGTCATATCTGTCTCGCTTGTATTTGCTGACATTGTCATTTTATAATTTTGAGACCACAATTTTTGCCATTTCTCCAGATCAATCCCACATGCAAAATTCTTCCCCCAAGCAATCATTGTTTCTTTAACTTGTTCCTCTTCTAGTTTAATTTCTAATAAATATCCATATGATTTTTTAATCACCTTTTCATCAGTACCTGTCAAAATCTTATCTAAATCAGTCAATTTATCATAGAAACCTTCTGTTTTAAAGTCTTTATCATTCCTTGAATGTATTTGCGCATATGAAAACCAATTCATCTTTATACTTTGTTCATCTAATTTTTGTATAGATTTAAATTCACCCTTTTCATTCAATATTTCACCATTTCTGTTTGTTCCTTTTTATATATTATAGGATAAGAAAATGCTTCAATAGTCAATAGCCAGATTGGAATTTTCAAATAATATTGTCTTTTAATCTTCTCCCAGTTTAACCACAGAGGCTCCCGGATATAATGTCTTCTAAAATACCCGTGTTTTGGTTCCTTTATACCATAAAAAAGTATGCCACCCCAACAACAAATCATGTCCTTCTAATGTTCAACAATCTAGTATTTCTTAATGTTATCCATCCCTTAACCCACATCAGATTTGTAGCTTGGTAATACAACTCCCAATTAGGCAAACCAAATTCTCCTCTTATTCTAGCATCTTGCAAAAGTTTTAATTTTATTCTCGCTTTCTTACCTTGCCATATATATTTCAACACAATTTTATTTCAATCTTCAAAATAGTCTTTTCCAAGCCTAATTGGAATTGTTTGAAACAAATATAAAATTCTGGGTAATAAATTCATCTTGATTGTTGATATTCTCCCTATTAATTACAGTTGTAAATTTTCCCATTTCACCAAATCTAGTGCTATCTGCTGTTTACGTTTGATATAATTATTCTCTTTTAGTATACTGCATCTTGCTGTCAAGTATATCCCCAAGTACTTGATCTTATTCATAACCTGAATTTTCAATAGATCTTCCAGTTCTTCCTTTTGTCTTGATAGCATATTCTTTGTCAAGATCTTTGTCTTATCTTTATTTATTTTCAGACCAGCCACCTTACCATATGTCTCTATCTTTTCTATCAATTTTGATGCTGTTTCTAATGGGTCTTCTAAAATGAAAACTAGATCATCTGCGAATGCTTGCAACCTAA
This sequence comes from Laticauda colubrina, assembly GCA_015471245.1. NCBI lineage: Eukaryota > Metazoa > Chordata > Lepidosauria > Squamata > Elapidae > Laticauda > Laticauda colubrina. The sequence continues at coordinate 44,522,720 of BLBF01000007.1, read as the reverse complement.
ATTCTTCCTTTTTTATTTTTGTCCCTTTTATATTCTTTTCTTCTCTAATATTTCTGTTTAACACTTCCAAGATTAACACAAACAACAGAGGTGATAGTGGGCACCCTTGTCTTGTTCCTTTTCTTATATCAATAGAGTCTGTCAGTTCTCCCTCTATCATTACCTTTGCCTTTTGCTTATGATATATAGCTTCTATTGCTTGAATAAATTTTTCAGCAAAGCCCATCTGTTCCAGCTGTAATAACATAAATCGCCAATTCACATTATCAAATGGCTTCTGTGCATCTAGAAATATCAAAGCCATTTATTTTTCAGGATGTGCCTCGTAGTATTCCAAGGTGTCCAAGATTACTCTCATATTGTCTTTTATTTGTCTCTTTGGCAGAAATCCATTTTGATCAGGATGAATAAAATTATTTAAGTACTTTTTAAAGTCTTTCTGCCAATATCGAAGCAAAAATTTTATAATCTGCGTTTAGTCAGGAAATAGGTCTATAGTTCTTAATTTGTAATGGATTGGCCTCCTCTTTTAGGACAAGTGTAATATAAGCTTCTGACCATGATTTAGGTATCTTCTTGTTTAACATAACTCCATTCATAACTCCTAGCAATGGAAGGTTCAACAATTCTTGTAGTGTTTATAAAATTCTGCTCGAAGTCCATCTGGGCCTGGTGCTTTTCCATTATTTTGCTTCTTAAGTTAACTCCATCATCGTTATATTTCTTTCTAACATTGTTTCAATCTCTTTAGGTATCTGGGGTAAATTAGTGTTCTGTAAATACTGTTTAACTCTTTCTTCATCAATATTCCCATGTGTGTATAGTTTCCCAAAACAGTCTCGAGTGATTTCCTTCTTCTCTTTACTACCATAGCAAACTTGGCCTTGGTCATCTATTAATTGCAATATTTTCCTTGATTCTTTCTCCTTTTTCAGTTTGTATGCTCACCATCGACCTGGTTTATTTGCATCTTCAAAGTAGTTTTGTTTAGCACCTCTGATTTTCTGTGCTAATTCTTTTCCTCCAAAACATTCTGTGTAAAATGATTCAGCTTTCTCAGTTGAGTCAATTCTATATGTCTGTTCTTGCCATGTGAACATTAAACCTTCTGGAATCAGCCATCTATAATTCACCTCTTTTTAAAGTAGCATTTTGGTCAGAAATCGGTATTCTCTGCTGATCTGTCTCACTCTTCTGGGTACTTGTTTCAAGACCACAATCTCCTCGTCTTTATATTTCAATGTTTTCTCTCTTACCACTTGCAATATTTGTGTTTTAATGGCTTTCTTTGTAAATCTGATGTGAATTTCTCTTGGTAAGCTATTTCTCATTGCATATTTTGTGAAGACTCGATAAACCTCATCTATTCCATCCATCATCTTTTATTCAGTTATTTCCAAAGCTTCAGCCAAAATTTCTATCATCACCTCAGCTAGGTTTTGTCCTTTTCTTCCTTAATGTTTTGGAATCTGAGATAAAATTCTGATCTATCCATCTCCCATCGCAACATACCATTTTTATCTTGTTCATCCACTGTTAATCTGCTATCAATATCTCCAATCTTCTTGTCTCTTTGTTTATCTTCTTCAGTTTGTTGGAATCTTTCATCATACTTCATCATCATTTGCTGAATGTTCTCCACCTTTTCATCAGTTTTCCCTGTTCTGTGTTCAGTGTTCTATGTTCTCTTTTCAATATTCTCTGTTTTTGTTTGAATATTTTGAATTCCTTGCATAATCATCTGCAGGGTCACTTTTTCTGTTCTTTTTCTTGCCGTAACATTGTCTGTTTTGAACGTTGTCCTCCAGATGGTGGAGAGGAAGAAGTAGAAGTTGAGAAACCAGGGGCTGTTAATTTCCTACTCATTTCAAGCAATTCAGAATCTTCAGGTTCTTCTAGACCTTAATCCAATTGTGAAATAACCAATTGCAATTCCAAATAAAAATAGTAGGAAAAAAGAAGTAGAAAAAAATAGTAGGGAAAAAATAGTAACAACAACAACAACAACAGCAGCAGCAGCAGCAGCAGCAGCAGCAACAACAACAACAACAACAACAACAACAACAACAATAATAATAATAATAATAATAATAATTTATTCAGGTTCTTGTATACCTTAATCCAAACAATTGGCTAGATAGCTGTAAAAACTCAAAAATGGAGGAAAAGACCATAAACACACACAAAAAAGAAAAAAAATGTTAAATCCTAAAAAAGGTGGAAGAGTGAAAAATAAAAAACTAAAAAAGAGAAAAGAAAAATTCTTCAGGTGCTGCAACACCTTAATCCAGTTAAGAGGTCTCAGATATAAAAGGATGCATAAGAAAAAAAAGAAGGCAACAAAAAAGAAAAAAAACCCAATATGGAAGGTAAATGGAAAGAAAAATATTCGAGGGAGAGAGAAAAAAGAAAAAAGACTACTCCCTAAAAAAGAAAAGGAAGGAAATCATTAATACTAAAGCTTTTCCTTTAAAATAAAAAGCAAACATGGGAATTTAACTTCAAAAGACAAAAATAAAAATAAAAACAAGTTCCAAAAGGCCCAAATATCCAAATAGCTATTATAAAAAGTAAATTGATGAGGAGGGGTAGCGCAGCTTAGAAAAAATAAAAAGAGCACACTGGACTTTGTTTAATTATCCAAGGCTCTTGTCATAACTCTCTTCTCCAGAGACTTATCACCTTTTCTTTTCCTATAAGCTTCAACACAAGACTCCAGCTGTTGATAGAAACCCAGAAGACCACCTGTAATAATATTCTTCCATGCTCTTCCCTCTATCTTATCAAATAGCAATGTCCTTGAAAAGAAGTCTCAGTTCTTTCTCAGCTTTGTCTGGTTAAGAAAAAGAAATAGAATATTTCCAAGCCTCTAGTTGGCAGTGTTACAAAGTTTCTTTTGCTTTCACTTTCGCACTCCTTTTCCAAACAAAATATAATAAGAATTAATGAAAAAGGGAAAAGATATTTTAAAAAAATAACTAAAAGGGAGTCTCTAGCCTAGAATATTATAAAGTCAAAAAAGGAGAACAAAAGTAGATGAAAGAGGAGAAAAAAACCAGTCCAGTTTCAAAATATAAAATGTGTAGAAAATCCAGCAATGAGAAAAAAAAATTTTTTTTTTTTGACATCCCTGTTTAAAATCGCCGCTTAGTCACTTCTGTCAAATCTTTTACAGATTCTTTCTTTTCCTTAGGGTGTCCTTTCAAATCTTAAAATAAAGAAAAAGTTCTCACCAAACCGGCACACTCTCTCTTTCTGTTCTCTTTCGTTTCGGTGCTGTCCCAACTTCAGCAGCTTTAATGGCTGCCTCTTTGCTGCTGGCAAAAACAGCTTCTTCAGGATCGACTAGGGACTTTGTGGTATCACTGGGATTGACAGGATGTGCTCTTTACATTCACTGTCTCTTTGGGATGGTTTAGATCCGATTGGACCATCCAGGAGCAAAGATATCGGCAGTGATCTCAGATCTCCAAGATCGCATGCCGTATCGTCGCAATGCCAGCTCCCCTGTTCTCCTTCATTCTTCTGCCTAGCTTGTATTTGGTGTACTGATTTTTTTTACAAATGTGTAGGACCGAGCATTTGTTGGTCGAGATTTGGAATTGCCAATTGTTTGACCATTCAGACACATAATCAAGGTCGCTTTGAAGTATAGTAGCATTGTCACTGGTGTTGAATAGTTTTACGTCATCTGCAAAGAGGACACAGTTGTTTATAAGGTGATCGCAAAGGTCATTTATAGAGTATAAAGAGTGTGGGTCCTAGAACACTGCCTTGGGGGATACTGCTGTTAACTGGAGCAGGGTTTGATATAGCACTCCCTATTTTTACAATTTGTTGCCTGTTTGACAGGCACACAGTAATCCACTTATGAAGGGATCTGGAAATGTCATAAGCATTTAGTTTTAACAGTAGTTTGTCATGTACCACTGAATCAAAGGCTTTGCAGAAGTCTATGTAAATTGTGTCAATTGCTTTACCCAGGTCAAGTAAAGTAGCCCATGTTTTTGCAGTGTAGGAGTTGAATATTGCAGGATAATTTTTTCCTCAAACCAAATTGGTTTTTTTTGAGAGTAGGTTGTTTGACTCCAAGTGGAGGGTGATGAATCAATGAATTATTGATTCCATGACTTTACACATGACACAACATAGTGAGATTGGTCTGTAATTTTCAACCAGGCTGGGGTTATCCTTTTTGAAGAAACTGGTGTTGGTGGTGGTGTGTGTGTATGTTTGTGTATGTGTGTGTTTTCCTGGGAAGGAAGAGTGAAGAATGCCAGGGGAGTATGCCAAGACTGCCAGCAGGATTACCCAGGATGTGAAGGTCACCCCAGCTATCCAGATAAAGCAAGCAGGCACCAAAATTGGACAACAGCAATATGCTGATGCTGGAGGTAGATGAAGTTGCAATGATACAAATGACCGGGTTCAAATTATCTTCCTTTGGACACATTAGACAAAGACCCAACTCTGAAAAAAATTCTAAGAAGATGATGATCAGCAGCACAGTGGTTGGACTTAGTTACAGTGGCAATGAGTGCAGTTCTGAAGCTCAACAAGACAGGTTAGGGATAGAGTGTCATGGAGAAGATCCGTGTATGGAAAGAGAAGAAGAAGAAGAAGACAATTAGGGCAAAGTAGATGGACCTGATTACAATAGCAATGAGTACATCTGAAGGACCATGTTGGGAACAGATCCTCCTGGACCAAATCTGTGTGTTTCTAAGAGTTGACAGCAATTTGATGGCACATAATCCAAGAACATTAGACTGGTAGATAGAGGAACTTTTTGTATTGAAATATGTACCCTGTTTGGGGTGAAATCATACATGAAGAGCACAGTTTCTCATCATTTCCAGAAACCTTTAAATATAGTATGGAAAAAATAGGCAAAATATTTATATTATTAATGCTAATAGCACTTTTAAATAGCATCACAATGCCTGATGCTTTCTCAGGCAAAAATCTCCTAACCTAATTTGCTAATTCAAGTCTATCACACAGGAAATAACAGAGTAAAGGAAAGGATAAATGAGAAGGCAAGATAAATAAGGATGTTGTGTATGACCCTATCATTAATCAGAACAATATAGGAGTCTCAGGCTTTCAGTATACTGGGGGACAGAATGGCAACCTCCAACTTCTCTCCTGTAGGTGTCTGTCCTATAATCAGTACTAGTTTGGTTGCCTTGTGTGTGCCACTCTTTTATATATTATACAAATATAATTTATATTGTATATTTATATATTGCAAATACCATGAGCCAAGATGGCCCAGTGGTTAGAATGCAGTACTGCAGGTTACTTCTGCTGACTGCCAGTTGCCAACAGTTTGGCAGTGTGAATCTCACCAGGCTCAAGGTTAACTCAGCCTTTCTGTTGCTTTTTTGCTCTTCTCTGATCTTTCTATTTACATGTTTACATTTAGGTAAGTAAGTATTATCTCATTTGTTTGCCACTACAATTATTTTCCTATTTGTGATATACACTCATCTTAAAATATCACAGAACTGTCTAGCACTGAGATGGAAAAATATAATATTCAATATGATCAGATCAGATTGCATTATCTTTCTCTCAAAAGGTGAGCCAACTGGTCACAAGTTTGTTTAGTATTTACTACAACCAGGTTAGAGCAGTAGTCCAGGAAATAAGAGAAACCTAGAAAGTAGGCCTCATCTTTCCTCCAAAGCTTCTTTTTTCATTTTCCCTATTCATTCTCCTACTCCATATGACATCTTATTATCTATATTCCTCCCTCTTCCTGAACAGGCAGGTAGATTTGATTTTGTCTGCAATTTCTGCTTCTGTTCCCCATCTGCACTTTACATGTTGCAAAACATAGTACTTCTCTGATCCATGCGCAGGCCACCACCTAAACTTGCATTGACTTCTCAGTGCTCCCATAACTCTAACCTTGCCTATTCCTAAATCACTTGCATCATATGAACATTGGTTGATTCTCCCTCTAAACTCCTTCACTGGGGTCCTGGGTACCTTCAAAGCCTTCAGACTGGAAAGGGAAACCTTTACCTATTGTTTAATCCTTGTTGCTACCACCTTTTTTCAAAATAGGGTGAATAAATACTGAGAGAGTGAAATAGAAAGAGATTAAAGATGTTAATTTTTGGTTCAAAAAAAAAAAGTTATCAGACAGGCTGGATCAGACACTGTTTATATTCCATTCAAGTAAGTTTCACTACAATCCATTGATAGTTCTGGCTGTAATTAGCTGTTAAGAATCCAGGAGGGCACAGGCTGTTCTCCCTGCAATGTGTCTCATCCATTAGATTTGTTCTCTTATCAGCCTCTAATGGTAAATCAAGGGTGAAATTATGGCAACATTAATGGAGAACTTTCTCCTATTGCTTTTCACAAATAATGGTACTTAGCATAAAACTATTATCTGGACCCTTGGTTTGCCTGCATGGATAACAATTATTAGTCTGGGGTAAGAACCACAAAGGGGGGGGGGGGGTTTGCTTTTTTATTAACCGATTCTGTTCCATTCAAGCCAATGCAATATTTAATAGGTATTTTTGGTAAGGATTATTTTTGTTGATTGCCTCCACAATTAACTGAATATTATTTTGCAACAGTTCCTAAAGCAACACCACACAAGGTAAACATTTTTAATCCTCACATTAAGACACCCTTGAAAAGGAGAAGAAAAACTTCCCAAATGCAGAAAAAAAAAATCAGATTAGCAGGAAAGGTACAGTATGTTAGGTCTGGCTGATATTACTTTTACAATCTTATGTCACCTTAGCTTTGATATCCTATGAAAAACATTGTAAGAATGTTCCTTCCTCTCTCACCACACACTTGAAAATGAACATTTAACAGAACTGGACTGAGTTTTTTGCTTAAGGATCTGACTTACTTTCTTTTTGGAAATGGAAAATGCTGGTTACAAATAGTGTAGCGAAATGATGTTGCCTTATAGCATGAAATAGAATGCTTCCTTATATCGTTCCTGAAAAAAAAAAGATACTCGACACATTCCATCCCACCATATCAATTTTACCAGTAGCTGATTACTTGACACACCTTCTTAAATTTCAGACAATAATTGTTCCATTTGCCCCAGAAGTGTTTCTAGAGTACATGGTAAATAGATAATAGATAACAGATAATCAGAGTCGGAAGAGACCTTGTAGGTCATCTAGTCCAACCCCCTGCCCAAGCAGGAGACCCTACACCATTTATGACAGATATGAGTCCAATCTCTTCTTGAAAGTCTCAAGCGATGGTACTCCCACAACTTCTGAGGGCACCATATTCCTGCATAGAGATACTGGATGATAGCTAGGAATAATGCAAACTGTAACCAAAATACCTGGAAGATATTAGATGGGGGAAAGTGATACCTATCCATTTGTTGCATTTCATTAATATTTCATTTGTAGCATAGAAAGCATAACTTATTATTGCCTCAGTTTTGATAAAAGCAAATTTATTCAAGGGCAGTGCAAAAGAATGGCTGAAATGGAATTACAAACCACGCGAGTTCTTCAAATGGATCTCGCTGTTCATATATATCAAAAAAAGTGATGGGTGGATACAGAAAGTTTGACTTTTTAGATTTGATCTGTTCTGGAAGTCTCCAAAGGTAGTGAGGGAGATAAAACATAACACTTCCTCTGGACAATGCTTCAGAAGACAACAGCAGGAGAAGTACCTTTGTAGCATTAGTAATCACAACTGAGCCACAGTTTGCTGTTTCATTACTTTGCGTCTCAGAGCTGGCTGCAACTGTCTTCATTGATTAAGCATGTGTGGGCATCCTCCCTCTTCCTCCCACTCCCCTCTCCTCTCTCCTCTCTTTGCTGTGCATGTAAAATATCAGCTTGGAGAATTGTAGTGATCTGCCTCTGATGACCCTCCTGGTTTGCTGGTTTTTAACAGCTGCACATTCTTAAGAAGGAGGTATTGACAAGTCAAATTTTCAAATTTGAGAAGTTCCCAAATGTATGTTCTAAGAAGGGGTGGTGCAAAACACTCTAAAATCTAGTGCTATCTCTTAACATCATTATGATTGCTAAAACTGGAATAAATAATCCTTCCTCTCTTCAATAGGCATTTATTGTGCCTAAGAAAATATTCATATGCAATTCTCAGTGTCTGGTAATGGGTGCTTAAGAAGTATCTCTATTTCCTGTTTTCTTTGTATCTGGATTCATGATCTGTGCTGTGCCATACTATGGGTTCCTTGTTTTTGATTTACTATGTTTCTGATCCAAGTCATTGCAGTTTTTAAGCCAAGATTTATAGATGAGAGTAACCCAGGTCATATTTCACAAATATCATCCATAAGTCTGGCAAGTGGCTATTTTGAGGCCACTCAAATTTTCTTCAAGGAGAGTGTCTTGGCTCCAGTACATAGCTTAATATCTTTTAGGACTAAGTTTGTAGACTAAATGGTTGTCATGCATGCTGTGAGCATAGTTTATCTTGATCACACCAAAGTGTTTGATAAAATATTTCCTGATGTTTATTTATCTTGCCATCATGTCAGCTAGAAGATACTTCAATCATAGAGAGTTAACAATTGGCTGAGCAACTACATTCAAAAGATGCTTGTAAATAGTCCTTGTGGACATGGATTGGACCTAATCCCTAGATGTCTATTAAGGTTCTAATTCATATTTTTAATGATTGTGTGACAATGGATGAAATTTGCTTCACATATCTAATCAATAGGAAGTAAAGGAAATTTTGTTTCAGCTATTGGGTTTGTTGTTTTAGCAAATGAGCCATAGCCATTTTGACTGATTCTGCAAGTTTTGGGAGATGGTGGTTCTGTAATTGAGTTTTATTGTTATTTTGGGACCTCACTTGTTCTTAGTACCCCTCTGCTATCAGACTTCAGAAGTATCCCTTACAGAGCATTTTCCAATATCTTACTACATAATTTCATGTAAGCTGAATGTCTACAGACATTCTCAGTCATCCAGGTCATAGTTGTCCCAAAGGTGCTTTTTAAAGAGGCAACTGGACTTTCTGGTTTTTCTTTGAAGATGTTTCACTTTTCATCCATTAAACTTCTTCAGCTCTGACTAGATGTTGGGGAATGGAAGGATTTATATTTATAAGGAATTTATATTTACATTTATATGAAAGGAGTATAAATTCTTCCATTCCCCACCATTCATGGACCTGGTTGGTTGAACTTGGATGAGGTAACAGTTGTAGCTTGGATTTTAAATAAGTCAAAATGAAGCAAAGTAAATCCAATGTATTTAATAGCACTAACCCATGGATATGTTTTCAATCATCTCTCCAAAAAGGAAGGTATAAATTTAGACTAGAAGGTGTAATTGTTGCTAAAAAGGTGGATCTATTGGTAACATAATCAAAATGTAAGTTCCCCTGGCAAAACATGCCCTGAGTTGGCAGCTCAAATGAAAATGTGTTGGTTATACTGTAGTATTAATATTCAACAATGGTCGTTGTAATTTCTAGAGAGATGAACTTAAAAACAAGACATAAGCATCTACCTTCTACACTCCAATTGCAGCTATGCATAGCAATATCTGCTCTGTGTATTAAGCTCAGATTGACATGAATTAGAAAGCTTAGCTGACTTACAAGTGCAAGACAACACTGTCGACAATGTTATTAAACTATTCAACTCATACATTGTTGCTTCTTTCTGGAGTAATAGAAAGTCAAGATATTTACAGTAGTGTTTCTCTTAATGAAAAAGAGTTTTGCATTAATTAGCAGCTTGTCTATATTTTTCTAATGTCCATCTAGGGCTATATGCTTCACATAGCACACCAATCCATGTTTAGCTGAGTTGTAGTTTGCTACATAAATTTAATGGACTGAGGTTGTACAACAGAATTGATCATGAATTAAGCTATATTGGCGGGACTCAAGCAAAATGTTGTCTCACCAATGTTTAGTCTGTTGGTTGCCTTCAAAGTTTTCCTGTACGACCTTGTCCATGAGTTTGTGTATAAAGTATCCCTATGTGTGTGAAAGAAAATGCTGTGATGAATTGGGTTCTTTTGATTAGCCTGAATGGCTCTGGTATTCCAACTTGGTTAAACAAATTGATAAGTGTTTAATTAAAAAATATGATGTTCCTTCATGTCTAGAAACCTGGCTTTGATGGATAGAATGAGCAAGCAAATATTACAAGACTTCAGAATTTCCCAGGGCCTGCTTTAAATTGGCTATTTCAAACTGGGCAACATAATTTATTTAAAAGATTGAAATAAAAGTTTTTAAAGCATGTTTTTCTTTTGTTTTTAAAAAAAGATAACCAAACTTCTAACAATTTCATAATTTTCTCAGTGTCATTTTAATTGTAATTTCTAGTCAGTCATTAAAAAAAAAATTAAAGCATCCAAAATGTTTTGATCTTTGGGATTACAGTAGCCTCCTGGTTCCTTTACAATTTGAAATATACTGCATAACTGATGTCAATATGCTTTCCGCTAGCCTGCCGCCAATATATTTACTCAGCTAATTCACTCGAACTGTATTATCTACTTTCTCTTTCATGGGCTATTAAATTCAGTTTACCTGGCAGAGTGCCAGAATAGATCACCAAGGTATTACATCTGAGGCAATTCACTTCTGCAATGCCCCCAGGTGTATCTATTAGTCCTGCTAATGGTCAGGACCAAGCCAAGCACTACCTAGCAGTGAACTCTAGGATGTTTCCTGCAGATTGATGTGAAATAAGCAGCCATGCAAAAAAAAAAAAAAATCTGCTACATCCAGTAATGGTTGGATGCTATAACCTTCAGAAATGCCAACAACAATGGGAAATGCTCTCTCCCGAATCTCTATATTTAGATCATATTCTGAAATGAACAGAGTTTCTAGGCTTATTTTCTCATATCATGGAAATTGCTTATTACATAATTTTTTATTCACATGTAACAAACACCTCCTCACCAGCAATCTTCACCCAGTTAAGCAGAGATTAAAATCAAGATTAACACAAGACACTAAGTCTAGTATCTAACGATTAAGCAGTAAACAATACCCCAATCAAACAGTAAACAACAGCCTAATCAATGAACCATTGAGAACTGATGCTGACAAGGTAAGCCCCTTGCATATACACAGAGAACAAACCCCATTCCTTTCTAGTACTGATGATGTTACCTAATTGGGTAATGAAATGTCTGCAAGAAAACAACCAAGTTCAGAGATCAACAAGGTCTCCACAATTCTTTTTTTTTATATATGCATCAATAGATTCTCAGGATCAGTGACACAGAACACCAAACAGGTTGAGGAAAGTTTGAATAGGACCAGAAAGATTCCTTGATTGATTGATCTGTAGTAATTGATCAGTTGTTGCTGATTCCCATAGCTATTGTGGTAGTGACTCTTGGAGAAATTGCATTAGCTTGTATTTTCTATTTTAATTTGGGGGAAATGGGAAAACAGGTTTGAATTAATTAAGAACAGGGTTTTTTTTAAAAAAACAACAACTCAGATCCTAAACTCTATGCTTTTAGGGGGTTCTTTGCTGATTCTTTTCACTATAAGTGTTATTTATAACTACAGTTCTAATTTATCTTCTTTCAAGAGACATTTTATTTTAAGATCAGATTCTGCTTCTGATCAGAATACCCTGTCAAAAAAAAAAATGTCTCTAATGTACCTTGATTCCAGAAAGAGCATTCTGATTCTTGGATATATATCAGTGGAGGCATGCAAAAAATTCATGTCAGGAAATTCAGAAGAAAAACTTTTGGTTCATTAGATTTTCAAAATTTCCTCCTTGCTACAAGTTCAGATTGATTCCCCAAGACAGCCAAGTAGGATACATTAAGGATTATCAAAACAAACCTTGGATGTCAGAGAGACGTTGCAAGGAAAATGATGTGTCTTTCTTGTTCTGTTCTTCTTCCATTCATTTGCCTGGAGAATCTCCATGTTTGACATTCCAATCTGGTGTTGCATTCATTTTCTTTATGAATGAGATTGGTGAAAGTACTGCAACACTGCACACCAGCTGTTGAAAAACAGACTATTGAAAGCTAATCAGACTCAGTTCTCTAAGGAATATTGACCCTGTAAAGCAAATTCTGTAACTTAACTCAGTCTTTTCTTTTCCTAGAGCTTGAATAGTATTTTCCTTGTCCCTGTTATTATTTTTTACAAGCTTTAAGTCAGACTGAACAAACATAGATTCTGTTTAGGACTGTCATGATATAATTCTCCTGTCTTATACAGAGAGTATTTGGAAAAACTCTTATCTATCATGCTAATTTATATGCCCAGCTTCTGAATGTATTTGTGACTGACAGTTTAAGGTCAAAGTTAAGACACTTCCATGTTGATGCAAATTTAGCAAAGCTGACGCCCATGGTTCCATGGTAAACCTTTTGATCAGTAATCATGTTGCACAACATCTTAAACAGAGGTGGTATTCAGCAGGTTCTGACCAGTTCTGGAGAGGCATAGTAGAAATTTTGAGTAGTTCAGAGAAGCTGCAAATACCACCTCTGACTGGAGATTTTACAGCATCCCTCCCCTACCACACCCACCAAGCCACGCCCACAGAACTGGTAGTTAAAAAAATGTGAATTCCACCACTGATCTTAAATCACCCTAGCATTACACATTCGCTTTTCTTGGAATCAGGAATGGGATAAAATGGAATGCTTGGCCTGATGCCCCATATTGTCTTGGCCCTGTGTTATATTATAAAACATTGTGTGATACTTCACAACTTTGTGGACCATAGTTGCTGATCCTGATATTTAACAGATATATCTGTTAAAATGGTAACCTTTGCTTTGTTAGCTTCTAATGTTTAAGCCAGCATTAAAAAAAACAAACAATAAATTTGTCCTAAACCAACATTTTTTTAAAAAAAAAAATCCCTTGAAATAAACATATATCACTAAGTCCTTTACATGTGAATGACTTGGTGCATTCATTGATGTTAAATGACAGAGTTCCCCAACCCCTGGGCCAAAGATCATGTAGTAGTCCGTGGTCTTTTAGGAACCAGCTGCACAGTTGGAGCATGAACAGTGGGCGAGTGAGTGAAAATGAACCCACTCCCCCTTCCCAGTCGGTGGAAAAATTGTCTTCCACAAAACTGATCCTTGGTGCTAAAAAGGTTGAGATCTACCGCTCTATGATATTTCTGTCTCAGTTTGGCACTAACCCGGACCAGGAGTACAACATAATGTAAATGAAATGGTCTTCTTTTATTTTATCTGCATTCTTTTGTGACATGTACTAAATCATGTCCACGAAAATGGATGATGTTTTTGTGCATAAGATAAACCAGTGAATCTGCTCTAGTATTCTGCATTTGCGCACTATAGATCTTGTGTCTTTGTAAAGATGGATAATCACAGCATCTCTGGGAAGAGATTCATTCATTTTCTACCTGTCTCTCTCAGATGCATTTGTTGTGAATTTTGAAAAGTGGGCAATCCTCTTAGATGGGACCTGACAAAACAAGGTCCCCAAATAGCCATAGAAGGCACACTACAAGGTCCGGTCTTGTTAAAATAGTGACAAATCTTCCAATTTACAGTTTATGTTTCCTTCTTCTTTTTTCTTTGATAAAATAAACATTGCATGATGAAGGGTTGCAAAATAAAATCAGACTAAATTATGTTACATAAATCATCTCAGCACATTGATTTAAAACAATTGCGTTGTTTCACATTGCCTGGGAAGTTCTCCTTCATGGAATAATTTGGCTGATTTCCATTCCTTTTCTTTGCATATGGCAATCAGTCTTTGCCAGTATCTAGTGAATAAGACAGCAAAACCTAATGAACTATGCATTATACATCTGTAATGCATCTCTTGGATGAGTTCATTTTACACAGGCATGTTTGTACACAAGCACAGAGATGTGATGTTTTAAAACTTTCTCTTTGTTATAATTCCAGAGGAGACTGCATGTCTGGGCATTTCTTTACTGTGGGTATTTCCTGACAGAATGTACAGGGCTATTTTGATTTAAAACCGCTATTCTAAAAGTACAAGATAAAATTTAGGGGAGAATTTTTGAATGTATCTAAAATATAATATCAAGAATCTTCTTGTTAAACTTGCACTATTTCTTCCAGGCAAGTGGTTTTCAAAATATCCATCCTCGGGGACTAAATCTTCTCACAAAGACCCCTCCTTCTAGGGAGCCCTTCAATACTGCAGGGGACATTCCAGTTTGAGATTAGTGTCTTGATTGAAGTCCCTCAACCTCCAGCTGCTCAATTAATTTATAGTTCAACTGCAAAATCTCACAATCTCTTCTTTATTCAGAAGGAACGCGCTGGCCAGAAATTTCCCTCTGGCTGGCAATCTCCACTGCAATGTTGTTCCCACTCTTTCAGGGAAGTCCAATTCACTATGAATATTCATGGGAAGCTCCTGAACTTAGATTAACCTTGATGGTAGGAGGTTAAAAACACTTTTCTAAAAAAAAAACCTATGAATTTCAACCTTGTATCTGTTAATGACTTAACTTCTCCACCCTCTTTTCTCATATCTGTTTCATTCTGTTGAAAATGGATAAGCTTGGGTTATGATTGCATTGGATTTGAATATATCTTATAAACAATTTTGGTTATTTGTGGTATGGCAGTGGATGAGCACATGGATCTGACTTGCATTACAGAGATGTGCTTGGATGAAAAATAGAAAGGTAACCCTATTGTTCTTCTCTGCTCTTATCACATCCAACTACATGTGTTAGTGAGTGCATTGGATAAAACTGCAGCTGCAGGAAATGAAGCAATGCTTAGACTTATGGGGGGGGAAAGCACAAATAAATTATCTTGAATGATCGTGATTGGATACCTACATGCAGAAATATGGCCTGGTGACAAAAGTGGTAAACTTTCATTCTCTGCTCTCATCACATCTTCAGATTCATGTCCAGCTACATTGTTCTGGTTTCCAATATCCTCTTGGGGAAAGAAAGGAATGAAGATTACTGTGACATGATTGTGATGAGCTTTTGCCTGTATGGTTCAAAACAAGCTCAGATTAAATTCCTGAAAGGGAGTTCTGGTTTGCTGGTGATTGATTTAGCTTGATTCAAGTTCCAACCTTGATTATGAAAGGGATAGCAAATCTTCTACAGAAGCAGATCCACAATTTGGGAAATGCCCCTGGACTTTTCCTACTAGAGCAAAAGGTGAAGTTCATAGCTGAGGATGTGTTGTCCTGCTCCCAAAAGGCACTAGTTCAGGTCTTCTCGGATCAATGTGACCTGCCACTAATGACTCTTTCCCTTATCACCTCAGTTATAGGCTCCTGTAATGCTGTTTACACAGGATGGCTCTCCTTAAAGATAACTTGGAAACTTCAACTGATAGAAAATGTGGAGACAGTACATGCAAGACTGTTACATCTATGTTGTGAACACTGCAGTGATGGGATTCAATTTTTTTTATTACCGGTTCTGTAGGTGTGGTTTAGTGGGTGTGGCAGGGGAAGGATACTGTAAAATATCCAGTCAGAGGTGGTATTTGCCAGTTCTCCGAACTACTCAAAATTTCCGCTACTGGTTCTCCAGAACTGGTCAGAACCTGATGAATCCCACCTCTGGATCACTGCATTGCTTACCAGTTTACTTCCAGGCCCAATTCAAAGTTCTAGTCATCTCTTTTAAAAATCTGCATGGCTAAGGCCACAAATACCTATGGAATAATTTTTTTCATCCAAATTCAACCAGTTGTATATGTTCAGCCAAGGGGTTGGCTGAGGGCTGCAAGAGATGATGGAGTTTGGGCCTTCTCAGGAACATCCCCCATTTGCAACACCTGCCAGCCAGTGGTGGGATTCACATTATATTACTACCGGTTCTGTGGGCATGGCGTGGCATGGCTTGGTGGGTGTGACTGGTGGGCGTAGCATGACTTGGTGGGTATGGCTTGATGGGCATGGCAGGGGAAGGATACTGTCAAATCTCCATTCCCACCCCAGTCAGAGATGGTATTTGCCTGTTCTCTGAACAACTCAACTGCAGAACTGCTATGAACTGGTTCTGCAGAATTGGTCAGAACTTGCTGAATACCACTTCTGCTTCCAGCCCAAACAAGGAATGTTCTCGATCTTCTGGCCTTAATGAAGGCTTTATATATTCTATTGTTCCAATGGTGAATGCTGGGTTAGCTAGATTAGGACTGCCTGGGATAGCCAAATTAGATTCTCCATTGTCACTTTAGTTGCTTTTGTTTGATTGCAAATTACTCTGTCTCCTTTGTTGAAGTGGGCAGTCTATAGAGAAATAATGTAAATTATTATGTAATGTTACACATTCTATAATTATATAAATAATATCAAAAAAAGCAGGCGAGAAGCATTTTTATCGATCAATCAATAACAAACCAACTTCTGCTCTAGGGAGATAATGCTGCCTCTCATTCAAATTCTTCTATGGGTTATTTGAAGCCTTTGTTGAGAAAGTTGAACAAGATATTAGCCTTTTTTTAAAGAATTTCTTTAAAAGCGAGAACTGAAACTGTGAAGTGTCTATTGGATTCCAAAAAGCTGAATGCACACAGCAAGGCAGTGAAACTCCATGGGGGAGCTATTCAGAATAGATAGCTAAGTTTTATTGCTTTGGGGCTAATGCTACTTCCTTTCTGCAGATGTGGCTGTTATTATTATGATAGCTACAGTATTTTGTAAAAGCTGTTCAATGCATACAACCCAGAATGACAATGATTATATAGGATAAGGTGAGAAATAGCACTAGGGCAAAGACCCAGAATTTAAATGTCAGCTATTAGCTATTTTCAAATTGTGGACTAAGCGTAGTACATAAAATTGTCTGCTACAACGTTTTACCTGTCCATGACTTCTTCAGCTTCGGCCACAATAATACACAGGGAAATAATTGATACAAACTCAAATAATCGAAACTAAACTGCTTCAAACTCGATTGCAGAAAATACGATTTCAGCAACAATGGTCAGCACCTGGAATGTTATACCTGACTTTATTGTTACAGCCTCAACCCCTCACAGCTTCAACCTCAAAACTGTCTACTGTGGACTTCAACCCATTCCTAAGAGGTCTATAAGGGGGGGAGGAGCGTGCATAAGCGCATCAGCATGCCTACCGTCCCTGTCTTACTGTCTCCATTTATCTGTATTTACTTCCTTTGTTCGGGTTTATGTTTATACCTATACCTGCTATCTTGTCCATGTTTGACAAACAAACAAATTAATGAACAATCAAAGCTGGAAAGGTATTGATTACACACATAGATCAATTATATACTTGCTGTGCTCGTTGTTTTGAGTAGTCCCAAATCATATTTTTTTCTCCTTTCTTCTTTCAGGATCCATATACAGTAGAGTACAATGTTGGACAAATATAGAAGCATCTAAACTTGTGATTGAAAGAGGCAGAGGTGGTATTCAGCAGGTTCTGACCAGTTCTGGAGAACTGGTAGCGGAAATTTTGAATAGTTTGGAGAACCAGCAAAAACTACCTCTGACTGGCCCCACCCCCATCTTTTCTCTGCCTCCAGAGTCCCAGCTGATTGGCTGGGTCTTCATTTGTTGCCCTGCACAGGAGAACAGAGCTGGTAAGCAGGTTAGTGGGGTGGGAAGGGAATGGGATTTTACAGTATCCTTCCCCTGGAGTGGGGTGGGAATAGAGATTTTATAGTATCCTTCCCCTGCCATGCCCACCAAGCCACACCCACCAAGCCAGGCCCACAGAACTGGTAATAAAAATTATTTGAATCCCACCACTGGAAAGAGGTATTGTTCTTGTAAGAAGTTGGAAAAGAAAAATGTCCATTTCTTCTTTATTAGAATGGTTCATATCAATGACCCAAAGGTGCTTTCCCTGCCCCCTCAGGAGGCAACTGGACTTCCTTGCTTTTCGCTTCTCATTCAAGATGTTTCACTTCTCATTCAAGAAGCTTCTTCAGTTCTGACAGGATAGTTCCCCACTTTTACTCTCCTTTCCAATGAACATAGGCTTTTGCATTGCACTGAGGCAGACAGCTGAGACATCTAATCAATTATCTGTCCTGATTGTGGTGCTGCCAAAGGTTCATCTTAGGAAAACTTCTGCATAAGATCTTTGGTCTGAGGACAGGAACGTGGAACCTTTGGAAGAAAAACCAAATCAAGATCCTCAATGGAGCACAGGGAAGATATATTACTAATTCTAACCCATCTCTCTCTCTCTTGCTCTTGCTCTCACTTTCCCTCTCTCTTCCTCCCTCCCCCCTCTCTCTTTGCCTCTCCCTCCCTTCCCTCTCCCTTCCTCCCTCTCCCTCTCCCTCCCTTTCCTCTCTCTCTCATGCCATATGGCCCCTCTCTCATGATTGTACCATATCACTCTACTCTCTACTCTCTTCTTATGTAGATTTAATAACACAAGAGAAACTCTGGCTAGGTCATGAACTACAGTTTTTGATAAGCTTAAAAGAAATAAGTAAGAAAGTTGCCTCTGTATAAGGTAGAAGCCACAGCAATTAGTTTGTTTCTGTCTGCCTACATATTTTATTTAGTACATTTCTATTGTGCCTTTTCTCTGAGAACCCCTGATGGCATACAAAACACTGTACCTAATACCGTCCTCTCAAAAATTATCCTGTAGGACAGCAGTCCCCGATCCTTGTGGCTTGGCAGCCCAACAGGGGGCGAGAGAGAACTGGGCCATGCGACTGGTGGGCCAGTGCACATGTGCATTCACACAAGGCTTGACTTGCGCAAATTGAGCTGCATGCATGCACGCATGCTGGCTGATGACTCAAGCAAGCGGAGCTGCGCATGCACACCGGTGTGCCACTTCTGCGGTCTGCTTACAAATAGGCCATGCATGGCCTGGTAGTGGACTTCGGTCCAGGGGTTGGGGACCTCTGCTGTAAGAGAATGTGGAAGAGTTTAAATCACACAGTGATCTCCCTAGTCTAAGTCCAATTGTTATCTGGATCTCCAATGCATGCAGACCTTGGAGGCATTCAAGCTTCTTAATTGCCTCACAATATACCGATTACCCAAACCATTCCTCTGGAATGTCCAGTTGCACTCACTGAAGTGCTGCAGTATGGAAGTGAACCTGCAAAGGTGGTCTGTGAACCGCACTGGAAAAAAGAATGTGGTTTTTACATTTGGACATTTGCCTCTTTGCTTGACAAAGCACTGCTTCTAGCAATTGCCAGAAAACTCAGTGTGTGAATTTGAGACATAATTCTAATTCAAGATAGGATTAGAACAATCTAAAGTAGGCTTAGTTGCTATGGTGCAGAAGGCAAAGTTCTGGTTGTTAACAAAAACATCATGTACATTCCATATGCTTTGCAGTGGGCTTACAGGAGATCTTTCAGAGTAAATTCATATGATTGATTAACCCAATTATCTTAGCATCTCATGCAAAACCTCAACCTGATTTTAGGCCATCTAGTGGTAGCCAATAGATTGCTTTTTGGTTGCTATTAAGAAATCCATGACAATAAACAATAGGAAGAGCACAAGAAGGTGGCATGTTCAGCACATTGGATGTTGTGAGACACCTTATAAAGATGGCATTGAGAAAATGTACTCTGCACAGAGTACTACTTACATATATCTAATAGCTAAAAGCTAAAACATGTATCTAAAAGCTCTTGCAGTGCAGAGCTTAAACCAAGAGTTTCATCCTTAAAAGAAAATCTGTCTACATGCACAATTTCAATGAATGTAAAATAACCATGTATCATTCCAGTTGCAAACAATACATGGACAAATTATTGGGGCTTTGTCAATTGAAAGGTGGCCTTGGAATTCTGCAGGAGCTGCTTATACCTTTAAAAAAGGAACATTGTATAGTGCATAGACACACTCTTCTCCTGTAGAAAGAAATGTAGCCCATGAAAATAGGTGTTTTGTTTCATTTGTTGCTGCAGTAGACTTTAATGTGCTAAGAAAGTCAGGTTTTTAGTTGCATTTACTACTGGAGCTTGCAATCATGAGCACTCTCATTTTATGTCACTGTGCAAAATAACGTTGTAAATCGTCTTTTGGGCCAGCATATCCATCTTATTCCAGCACTGAATTTTCCTTCCATCTTTTCTAATATTATTTTTCTGATAATATGAGTTTTCTCAAGACTACATTTTATATCCCAATTTCTTTCCTTAATAAAAGAAATTTCCATTTCTCACAAATTGTTTGGAAGACAGTCTGATATTGTAAACATTCTAGCTAAGCTATTTTACATAATTTTCCATGAATCTAAGCTTCAAAGACTTCTATTGTCATTCTATTGTCATTACCCATTCTTTTTCATATCAAAAAGGGCACAGTAGGATTTGTTCATTTAACCATGACATAAATGTAATCAATTTTACAGAAGTAATCAGTTTGTTGTTCGAAATACTTTTTAAAATCATTCGCTCAATCTACAAAATGCCTAAGGTACTGTGGGAAGACCAACTAAGTAAATAAAAACAATTAAGAATGTGAGCATCAGAAGAGCAGAGAGGATTAACATAATAAACCCAACATATGGAAGATTATACCAAAATGATCTAGTTTTCAGAAATGGTATTTACTCAATGCCCAAATGTAATTAAAAACATGTCCACTTTGTGACTGTAATTTTTTTAATCTGTCAGCATCTCTAAGAGGTATGATGAGAATATAATTTTGACGGCAGAACCTGGAGTATCAAGAATGAGCAAACTGTAGCCATTGGAACTTGCTCTGGCTATTATTACTGAACCTTGATGATTATTATTTTTCTCCATTTGGAGAGAAGAAACATATAAAAACTGTAGTGTAAACCCTACATAGAGGACTTTGTTTTTTAAAAATAGCAGTCCTCAAATTATCTCCCTCCCGCAAATCAAGAGGAAAAGTCAGCTGAACAGTCTTCAACATTGCCCCATTCTCTGTGGCTCCTGCCTCCATCCCCAAATAGCTCCCCAGCAACAAAAATGTTGCCCAACCCTATTATAGTGGGTGATGTTGTGTTGCGGGGAAAAGAGAGATGTGAGACCAGTGTGACTTTCAGCTCTTTATTTGGAATCAGTCCTGACTGCAGAGGACTGGAATCAGTCTGACTATGGAGCCACGGCAGCCTCTTTTATAGCGGCAGCTCACGGCCAATGATGGCTCCTTGAATCTCCCGCCTCTCAGACGGATCAATCACAGGGTGGCAATTGTGGACCAATCACCATAGCTTGAAGGACCAATCGCAGTGTAGTATTTGTGGACCAATCAGGAAGCGGTATTACAAGTATGCTAATATAGAACACCCTCCCCACTTGGTTTAGTCCAATCTACGTTACGTAGTCATGTAAGTAGGTGGGGCTTTTATGATGTCCACTTGATCTGTGCAGCTCAGTTGCGTTGTTGTCTTCGGCCGGTTCGGACGGATCGCTGTTTCTCCCATCCTTCTCTGTGGAACCTCTTGGAAGGTGGAGTCAGCCATGCCGCTCCCACCCGGTCTATCTGGGCTGGTAGAGTCGGCTCGGCTACTCCCTTCTGGTGCAGCTTTGTGTTGGTTTTCTGCTGCCTGTTCCTCTCTACTGAAGTCATCTCCAGGTAAGTAATTGTGGTTTCTTTCTGGGGCTACTGGTGCTGTTGGTTGGTGGGTTGTTATGGTTTGTTGTGGTATTTCTTGGTTGGTGCCGGGTCACTTCCGAGTTCAGGCAGGGGAGAATGGCTCAGGGCGTCAGCATGTGATATGTCTTTCCCTGGCCAGTGGATTAATTTGTAATTGTATGCGGCAAGGAACTCGGACCACCTCGTCATTCGTGGTGACAGTATGTTCGGGGTGCCCTTATTTCCTGCGAGTATTCCCAAGAGTGGCTTATGGTCTGTGATTAGTGAGAAAGTCTTGTCATAGAGGTATTCATGGAATTGCTCGACTCCAGTTATCACTGCTAGCACCTCTCTGTCCAATTGGCTGTAGTTTCTTTCTGCTATAGACAGCTTTTTGGAATAGAATGCGATCAGCGCTTCTCTCCTATCTGGTAGTGTGTGGCTGAGTAGGGCTCTGATGCTGAATGGTGATGCATCGCAGGTGAGTGTCAGTGGCAAGGTTTCGCTGTATTGAATTAACACAGAGTCGGATGTCAGCAAGTCTTTTATTTCCTGGAACATGGCTTCTTCTCGTCGCCCCCAGGTCCAGGTAGCTGTCTTATCCAGCAATCTGTGTAATGGTTCCACCATTGTTGCCTTCTGTGGCAGAAAGACATTATAGAAGTTAATGAGTCCCAAAAATGCTTGCAGGTCTGTTTTATTTTTGGGTCTGGGAGCTTCTTTTATTGCTTTGATTTTCTGTTCTGTGGGGTGGATTCCTTCTTTATCTATTAGGTACCCCAGGAATTCAACTTTAGGGATGGCTAGCTGGCATTTTTCTTTTTTTATTTTGAGTCCCGCCTCTTGAAATCTTTGTAAGACTTCCCTGAGGTGGCTTTCCAGTTGGTTCTTGTCACTAGCTGATACCAGCACATCATCAAAGTATGGAACCACCCCTTTATTCCTTGTAATAGGCACTCCATCAAGCTTTGGAACACAATGGCCACGCTGACTCCAAATTGCAGTCTTTTGCATCTGAATGCCCCCCTGTGAGTCACAATTATTTGTGCCTCTGCTGTTTCAGGGTTGACTGGCAATTGCTGGTATGCTTGTGCAAGGTCGCAAAGATCTTTCCTCTCCCCAACGAATGTAACAGATGTTGTACCACTGGAACGGGGTATGTGCTTTGTTGTAGCGTGTGGTTGAGAGTGGCCTTATAGTCTCCGCAGATGCGCACGGACCCATCTGGCTTTATCGGAGTCACAATTGGGGTTTCCCACCTTGCATGGTCCATTTGTTCCAATACCCCCTGTGCGATGAGTTTATCCAATTGCTCATCGATCTTCGGTTTTAATGTGAAAGGAACTCACCTAGCCTTTAACCTGATTGGGGCTATGTTTGGATTCAAATTAAATGATATAGAGGACCCTCGGTACTTGCCTAGTTTCTCATCGAACACGTCCTGGAAATCCCTCATCAGGCTCTCCTTTCAGTCTGTTTCGGTGATGCTGTTGATTCCGGTCACTCTGATTCCCAGGGGCGCGAACCATTCAAATCCTAGTAGACTTGGGTGGTCCTGGTCTACTATTGTTTATGGAAGAATTTCTGTGTGCTTTCTGAATTTAACTTGGAAATATCCAAGTCCAACTATGGGGATCCTGTTTCCTTGGTAGTCTTTCAGGGTCAGTTTCTGGCTCTCTAGTTCCTTTCTTCGTATGTTAGATATCAGTCTCTTAAGTGTGTTCCATGATACCATAAGCAGGATGAGCCAGAGTCTACCTCCATTTTGCATTGTTGGCCTTCGATGTTGACTTGCACATGTACCTTTCAGGCATTGGTTGTGCTCGAATGCCCAATGATTATCATTTGGTGTGTCTCTTCCTTCCTGTAGGCTTCGTTGAGCCGTTTGTTTTTTTTTTCTCGGCTCCAACTGCTCCCTGCCTGTCTTTCTCTCCTTCTGAGAGGAGTGCTGTCTCTTCGTCTGGGGCTGTAGCTCTTTCAGTTTCGGCACACCCTTGCTATATGTCCCCGTCTCTCGCAGTGCTGGCAAACTGCATCGAGGAAATGGCACTTGGAATGGGGGTGGTCTTCTCTGCACCCAGCGCACTGGAACTCTGACTTACATTCTCTCCTCTCCCGTCTTTTTTGTTCTGATTGGAGTCTGTGTATTTCTTCTTCCTCGTGGTTGGTCTCGGATAGGGATTCAATGTCCTCATGGTGTGTGGTGGTGGTCTTGTGGGTGCCCTCTGGTTTCTTCTCCTGGGGTTGGCTTGACTCTGCCGATGTTTCCTGGGTTGCCATATTCACTAGCCGCATGGTGGCTGCTGATTTTTTCATGGCTTCGGCTGTGGCCTCAGCGATGGCCTCGGTAACTGTGATGTTTGGTCGGGTCAGCAGTTGGCTCTGCAAGGTGAGGTCTCTCAGTCCTAGGACCATGCGGTCACTCATGGCTTCATCTATGTTGAGGAACTCGCATGCCCCTCCAATGTCCCTTAGAGCCGCTACAAAATCCCCAATGTTTTCACCTTCTTTCTGGTCCCGTTTGTAGAATTCATGTCTCCGGATAAAGCTGGAGACGGTCGACGCATAATGGGCCCTCATTATTCTGTCCAAATCTGGCCAGGCCATTTGCTTTATGTCTTCAGGTTTAGCCAATGCCTTGGCCATCTTAAACACTGTGGGCTCACAGTGTGTCAGGAACACGGCTCTCTTCCTTTTGTCTGAGATCCTCTGTAACTCATTGCTCTCGAGGAACATGAGGAATCTGCTGATGTACGATTCCCAGTCCTCCGTCGCTGGGTTGAACGGTGCGGGTGGCGCGTTGTTGCCGGTCATGTCGTCTTCACTCGGTTCTCATCACCACATGCTCAACTGGTCTCTTTTGTCTCAGTATCCCATCCTCATCGCCAGTGTTGTGTCGTGGGGAAAAGAGAGGCGCAAGACCAGTGTGACTTTCAGCTCTTTATTTGGTTCCTGGAATCAGTCTGACTGCAGAGCCACGGCAGCCTCGTTTATAGCGGCTGCTCACGGCTCGCGGCCAATGACGGCTCCTTGAATCTCCCGCCGCTCAGGCGGACCAATCACAGGGCGGCAATTGTGGACCAATCACCGTAGCTTGAAGGACCAATCACAGTGTAGTATTTGTGGACCAATCAGGAAGCGGTATTACAAGTATGCTAATATAGAACAGGTGGTATCTTTGAACAATGAACCAAATTGATGTAATAACCAACTCATGCAAACAAGTGAACTCATCTTCTTCTGCCAAGTCTGAACACTTCAGGGTTTTTCCTATGTTAACTGTATTGATGTTGCCAGCACTGGATTTGTTACACAGCAAATGAATTAGATCCCAAATTAATTGATAAAACACAGACTTTTTTACAAAGTTTCATTTTTTCACAATGACATTTTTAGACATCCATTATTCTGGCATATTTCAATCATCTTCTCTCCCTCCCACCCTCACCCCCCACAAAATGTGTCTTGGTTTTATATAATCAGCTTGGTGTTTTTCCTTTCTCTTAAGCTGTTTCACTCCTCCAATCATTTTTGCCACCTTTCCTCTCATGTTGTTTTTCTGACCAAAAAGAAAAGAAAGAAGCCTGGTATGCTGAGGAGATGGCCCAACCCAAACACATGTCAGTGTGATTTCTATCATAATCCACAATTTTTGTGTGCTTTTTTGTTTGACTGCTAAGAGACATTTGGTATGGATTTTAACATGTAAAGTTCTGAGTATTTTTCTGGGTGGCTTCAAATCGCTGAAAAGAAGAAAAACTTTTGAGATATTGAATACATATAGAAAATATTTTTCCTGCTTCCCCCCCACAAGATAGTATTACTTCCAGCATGACAATAAAGATGTATTAGGCTTAGTTTCCCTTGTTCTGTGGCTTTTTATTTAATAGTCTTATTTTGATAGTGATCAAACTGCTGAGGAAAGTCCTTGGAAAGCTTCTAAAAAACCTGAAAACTTAAACTTGACAAGCAGCTTCCAATCGACTGCATCTCAGCAACTGAGGACAAGTTATTTACTCTAAATAAGCAATTTAAGTCCCTAAACTCAACAGAAGTTGAAGATGAAATTGTACAGATAATCCTTGAATTACAATCATTTGTTCAGCAATTGTTTGAAGTTACAATGGCATTGAATGGTGGTTACAATGGGTCTTTGGAATTTCATTCCAAACTGACTCACCTTGCACACCCTTGCTTTATGACTGATTCACTCAGTGACAGAAATTCTGGTTTCAACTGCATTACAAGTTGAGGACTACCTAAAATTGCTCTGCTTCTTCCCTGAATTCAGACTCAGTTCCAAATAAAGTTAAATAAGTGAGGAAGATATCACTTGTACAAGAGTCCAGCATTAGAACACTCTCAGACAAATCAATGCCTTCTCACAACAGTTGTGTTGTCCCTCATTATTTTCAAAAACTACAGCCATTAATAAGAAACTTGGCATTCTATTCCAGCTTGTGAACTGCTTTCCTGATTATCAGATTGCTGAAAGTCTCATCCTGTAGCCTGGAAGAGGTTTAATTCTTGGACTCCTGAAGATGTTCAGCCAATGTCGGGAGACCTATTTGATACTTTCCCTATTTGTATTTCTCAAACACCTCAATAATTATTTTCTATCAAAAACAACATAAAAAATAAGCATAGCTCTTTTCCTCATAAAGGAACTGTTCTTTCTCTGAGACTGTTGCTTCATGCTCCAATGCCCCACATTAAAATGAATGTGGTAAAAAGACTCCCTAGATCTTTATATATATATAGCTACAAAGCCTTAATTGAATTTAAAATTCCAATGATCTCACATGTTGTTTAAAATGAGGAAATTTCTAAAGCTTTTTTGTGTGTGTGATCTTCATATCAAACCATTACTGCTTAACAAAAAGCACAGATGTAATATTTAACTAATTAGCCAAGAAGTAAAATCAACTTCAAAAAATCCCAAATTGCTAGATGAGAAAGCACTAAGAAGAAATGATGATGCTCATTTAGAGAGTTTTTAACTTTTTTCCCCATTATTGTCCCAGAAGAAATTTTTAATCAAAAAAACCTATTTCTCTCAATTGCTGAGGACCGATTAAGCGATCACCCTAGTGATAAAAGGACTAAAACAAGTTTTGTTAGGACTTATACTGAGATAATCTTGTATTAAATCTATTTCAACTTCACTTCCAAAGTTTGTGATTTTGCAGACCTAATTCAATAAGTCAGTGCTATAAACCACAGAGCTCCTATAGACCTTTGCAGCTTATCTAAGACAACTTTCTATTAACCTATTTAGTTTATTTTTTAGTATATATTTGATTTGTCAATCGCTTATAACATACAGGTATAAGAATAAACATAGTTTTGAATACATGAGATACTTATAAGAATGAATATATATATATATATATATATATATATATATATATATATATATATGTATGTATGTATGTATGTATGTTTTCTTAGGCTTTCGCGGGTACTTACATGTGTGCTGTTTAGCTTCCTAGGGGTATTATCCCACGTCATTGTAGTTCTGTTAAAGTTGTAGCAACGTTTCAGCAGAATCTCATCTGCCATCCTCAGGCTTCTGTATAGAGTTAGTTCCTGGTTTCAAATTTGAGGCTGGTCCATTCTGATTGGTTGGGAGCCTGGATCTGTATTCATTGGACTTGGAGTTTGATTGATTGGTGTTTCTGGTTTCTTCTGTCTGTTTTGTGGCTTTGATTGGCTGGCAACACTCTGTTCCTGTGTTGGAGGCTTTCAGTGCAGCTTGGCTTCATGTGAAAGGACGGCTGCTATCCATTAGGAAGCTAGGTTTCACCTGGGTGGCTGGTGGGGGGGTGTTTGAGTTGGAGGCATCAGAGGGAGTCTGTTTGTGCTCAGGTGTTTGTCTGTTTTGTGGTGTGGAGATCTTTCTATTTGAGAGTGCAGGCTTCCAAATGATTGACAGTCTGCTGGAATCATCTCTTCTATTCATGATTTCAGGTCTTTTTTCAATCTCTATGGCTTCTCTGATGATTCTGTGGTTGGGGTTTTCTATAATGGCTAGGGTTTTAGTGCCATTGAAGTTGATGTTGTGACCTGTGGTTTTCATGTGTTGGACCAGTGAGGAGG
>BLBF01000007.1:44430910-44480476 GCA_015471245.1 Laticauda colubrina | reverse complement strand
TCTATCTATCTATCTATCTATCTATCTATCTATCTATCTATCTATCTATCTATCTATCTATCATCTATCTGTCTGTCTATTATCTATCTATCTATCTATCTATCTATCTATCTATCTATCTATCATCTATCTAATCATCTATCTATCTATCATCTATCTAATCATCTATCAACCATCTCTCTCTCTCTCTCTCACACACACACACACATCTATACCTACCATCTATCTATATCTATCATCCACCCATCACTGTAGTTGTAGTTATTGTAATACTTGCACATGCTTAGCCAAGTTTTGAAAGTAGGTGCTGGTTTTTATGTTGATGCTCTTACTACATTTCATTTACCAAATTCTTTTCTATCCATTCACCCTGAAACTCAATATTGTCCCCCTGCTCATAACCAGAATTTCTGATTAAAAAGCAACTCTGCTTGATATGTGATTTAACACTGTAAACTCAAACTCTAAACACCCACCCCCAATTTTTTGATCCATAGGATGTGTGTGTGTGTATGTGTGTGTTTCCAAGAATCAGATGCTGAGCAGGGTGGGATAACAAAATGGGATAGTACCTAGTAAAGCAGGAGAACGTCACCTGGTTGCTGGGCATTTCCCCAAGACCTATTGATTTGCTATTGGGTGCTGAAAAGAAGCTCATTGGACAATTGCTCCAACTTCCATGCATTCATGTAAAATCTTTATAGATATACTGGGCAATAGTTGAATGTTGTGTTCTGTTCTTTCCTTTTTAACAACAACAAAACCAAACCAAACCATATTGCAGCTGGAGGAAAATGTTACGCATCCGTTACGCATCCGCTATATCCGCTTGGCATCCACTACGCATCCGCACAACTTGCATCCGCCCGGACGCAGGGAGGAAGCGGAATGGACGCGGAACAGATGCAGAACAGATGCAGAATGGATGCAGCATGGAAACAAAGCGTTTAAAGCGGAAAAAATGTTCGCAGAGGGGACCTATCTCGGATATTAAGGATGTCTAGAGGATGCAAAGGGACACCTATACTGCCTATGAAAAGGGGGAGCAACTCACCTGCATCTCACTTTCAGACCAGCAGCCCACCTGTGCAGACCTCTGCAGCCTTCATGTGACTCTTCCTCTTCCACAGCATCCAGTCATGTCCACCGTGGATTGTACCACAGTCCTTTGGCAGCCACCATCCTTCTGCAACAGTACGAAGCCATCTACAGGCTCTGTGAACTCTACTATGGGAAGAAAAAGAGGTGGCCAAGAAGCGTCTGGGTCAGGAAATGGATCAGGAGAAGAGCAGAGTACGGACTGTACAACAAGCTGATGGTGGAGCTCAGGAACGAAGACACTTGGGCGTTCCAGAACTTCATGAGGATGCCTCCAGCCATGTTTGACGAAGTTGTGCAGCGCCTGACACCCAGGTTGACCAAGGCAAACACCAACTGCCAGCCCAGCCTGGAACCTGGGCTCAAGGTGGCATTCACTCTGCGCCACCTGGCCTCAGGGACCACCTACAAAAGCATGCAATATGGCTGGAGGGTGCCACACAACACCATCAGCATTGTGGTCAGAGAAGTAGTGCAGGCCATCTTCGAAGAATACAAGGAGGAGCTCCTCCAGTGCCCCTCCACTGAAGAAGGATGGAAGAAAGTAGCAGAGCAATGGTATCAGAGATGGAACTTCCCACATACCGTTGGAGCCATCGATGGCAAGCACGTGGCCTGCAAAGCTCCAGCCAAGTCGGGGTCCACTTATTTCAACTCCAAGGGCTTCTTCAGCATCGTCCTCTTCACCATGGTCAATGCTGACTACAAATTCATGTACATCGATGCTTCAGGCTACGGCTCATCTTCAGATGCCCAGGTATACAATGCCAGTCACCTCAAGGAGGGGCTGGAACGCAACTTCATCATGGGCTTCCCAGATCCAGAACCCCTGCCCAACGACACGCAAGATGTGCCCTACTTCATCGTGGGGGATGACGCCTTCTCCCTCAGAACTTACCTCATGAAGCCACACACTTCCAGACTCCTGACCCGTGAAGAGAGGATCTTCAACTACAGGTTGTCCAGGGCAAGGCGGGTGGTGGAGAACGCCTTTGCATCCTGGCCAACAGGTTCCAGGTACTTCTCACCACCATGCAGCATTGCCCAGAGACCGTGAGGAGGATCGTGGAAGCTTGCTGTATCCTGCACAATCTCATGCGCACCCGCTACCCAGTCTTGCAGAACAGGCTCGTGGACCATCAAAAAGGCAATGGGGACATGGAGCCTGGGGAATGGAGGAAAGGGCGAAACCTGATTGACACTCAGGATGTGCAAGGCCACAACAGAGCCTCACATGAAGGGAAGAAGCAGCGCAACCTCCTGAAACACTAGTGCAACTCCCCAGCTGGAGCAGTGGAGTGGCAAGACAGGATGGTAGATGCTTAATGGATGCTTCCTTCAGCCTGTCTCATCACACGGATGAGATTGGGCCATGTATGTTGGGTGGGCATACAATGAACAGGGCATTTAATAAAGAGTTGTGTTTGTGTTCAAATGTGTGGATCAATGCTTACATTGTTATTGATAAAAGAGGGCCCTAGGTGTGGCACCTGGGAGGGTAGACCATGCAGTCCCACTATGCTTGCACTGGAGGTTTATCTATCCCACAGCTATTAGCCATCCCAAAGGTATCCCTGCTCATTCTACAGGTATCCCTGCCCACCCCACTGCTATCTTAACCCATCCCACAAGCATGCAAAGGCTTAAGCCAATTCTAAAAGTTTCCACCAAGACTTTTTTAAAAAAAACAAATGAAGCAAGTGTGTGAATCAAAGATAAACTTTATTGAACAACAAGCTGTAAAAAAAAATGACCCAAGTCAAGTGTCCAAATAAAGTCCACAGGTAGCCAGCTACCCAGTCTCTGGCACTCTTCTTGGTCACTCGGAGGTGTGCCCAGTCTCAGGGGTGAAGGGTCCAGGTGCTGTGGTGGTGGGTGGTGCTGGAGTGCCTGGCCTCGAGAGGACAACAGGGGACGGTGTGTTGAGAAAGCTCTCGGACAGCTGGCTCAGCCCCGTGATGCTGAGAGGTCCTTCCTCCATGCCATGGGGTGTCAGCCCCAGTACTGATGACAGATGTACTGAGGCCGGGCTTGGATATGGGGTGGAGGAAGGAGTAGTGTATTGGGGCTGTCTGCTCTGCAGCTGGGTGAGGACTGGCGTGGGTGGCATCATTGGCATGGGTGGCATCGCTGTCGGTGGCATCATTGGCGTGGGTGGCATCGCTGTCGTCGGTGGCATCATTGTCGTGGGTGGCATCGGTGGCATCAGTGAAACAGGTGGCAACGATGTCGCCCAATGACTCTGTGCCTGGACTGGGAAGGGCTACTGCCTGTGCTGCTGAACCTCCTGGTAGCCGTAGCCCTGGTAGGTGAGGGCCTGTGGGAAGCCTTGGAATGGGAGGAACATCACCTGGGATGGAGGAGCAGACCTGGACTGGGAGGGAGCAGGTTCCTCTGGGTCTGGAGGGTTGTGAAGGAGCTCGGTGATCTGGTCCTTCACCAGCTGGTACTGTGGATCCGCCATTTCCTTGAGGCTCTGGTTGACATAGGTGAGGAAGGGCTTGCAGTTGGAGGATGAGGAGTCGGTGTGGACCAGCTGAGAGAGGAGATCTCCGCTGCTCCTGATGGTGTCTCTGATCTCCAGCAGGACAGTGTGGCTCTGCCCCTCCTGCTGTCCGGCTCTCTGCCTTTCTGCGGAGGCGGAGCTGGGGGAGGTGGATGCGGCTAGGACTGTGGTGGACTCGATGTCTCCTTTCTGCCACTGCACCAGGGAGTCCTCTACGCACTCCACCATGCTTACCACACCTGTCTGCGGGTTCTCCGCCGTGACACGCTCCACAGAAACCTGCCTGGAGACAGGGACTGACTCTCGGCCGGAAGAGGACTGGCTCTCAGCAGGCTGCCAGAGAGAGAGGGTCGTGAGAGGGGCTGCTGGTGTTCCTCGGTGGTGGACCTCACCCTCCAGGAAGCTGCACCTGGCCATGACGTAGGTCTCTCTGTCTGTCAGCTTCACAGTGGCCTGGCCAGATTTCTTCAGGTGCAGCTTCCCGTACCAGGTGTGCATGTGCTTCCACCAGCCGAGGAGCACTTCCGAAGTGTAACCCATACTTTCTGCCCTCTCTCTCCAAGCAGCCTGCTTCCGCTTGGTGTCCCTGTACAGCCGGTGTCCCTTCCGCCACAGATAGTCGTTCTGTCTCAGCCACTCCAGCACCTCATCCTCGTGCGCCTCCTCAATATAGTATTGCCTCCTCTCCCGTTGTCGCATACGCCTCTTCCTCCCTTTGGCTGGACTAGATGGGCCCTCATCAGAGGGGCTCCCAGATAGTAGGGGCTGCTCCTCCACACCACCACCACCAGCAGCAGCACCAGCAGAATCATCATCATCATCATCATCATCATCACCAGCAGGATCATCATCATCATCATCATCAGCAGCAGCAGCAGCGGCAGCAGGATCAGCAGCAGCAGCAGGACCAGCAGGATCAGGATCAGCAGCAGTAGAGTAAGCACCAGCAGGGCCAGCAAGTCCAGGAACACGAGCAGGACCAGAAGCACAAGCAGGACGAGCAGGACAAGCAAGACCAGGAGCACGAGCAGGATGAGCAAGTCCAGGAGCACGAGCAGGTTGAGCAGGACCAGCAGGACCAGGAGCAGCTTCAACAGAGTAAGCCCCAGCAGAAGTCCCAGCACCAGCAGAAGCACCACTGCCAGGAGCAGCTTCAACAGAAGCCCCAGCAGAAGCAGAGTCAGGGGCAAGGGGCGGGAGGTTGGCCCTGTCCCTCTTGCCAGGGATGGCGGCAGGTTGCTGAGGCTTTCACTTCCTCCCCATGGTTGTGGGGTTGCTGGCTGGCAGGGACACTGGCAGGCACCAAGGCTGGCAGGAAGGCTGGCAGGAAGGCTGGCAGGAAGGCTGGCAGAAAGCCTGGCAGGAAGGCAGGCAGGCAGGCAGGCACCAAGGCTGGCTGGAAGGCGAGCTGGCAGGGCAGGCAAGGAACTCAAAGTGTCCAGCAGCAGGTCTTTCCTCGGAATGCTGGCCACGTGCGAGCTGCTTTCCTTTATATCCAGGGGGCTTACGTAATGCTTCCCCCCCGCATGCGCAATTAACGCTCGGCATCCATTCTGCTTCCGCTGTGCATCCGTTAGTCTTCCGCTGTGCATCCGCTTTATCCGCTGTGCATCCGCTGTGCATCTGCTTCATCCGTTCAGCGTCCGTTCTGCATCCGCTGTATCCGTTCTGCGTCCGCTTCGCTGAGGCCCCCCGGAAGCCCTGCGGTTGCGCCATCCGCTCTCATCCGCTTCCATCCGCTGGGCTTCCGTTCCGCATCCGCTTTGCATCCGCCCTGTGTCCTCCCTGCGTCCGTGTTATCCGCTCCGGTTATGCAAATTTTTGCCCCCTTTTAAGAGCGGATAACAACGGATGGAACATTTTGCTCGTCCACTGTGTCCTTTTTGCATCCATTGGCCAGTGTGACATGGGCTTAAGGTGTAGCTGGAATAAGACTGAATATGGGGTAACATCACTTGGGCTTCTAAATTTGATTTAAATTAACCCCCATGTTCTGCTTATTACGCTCTGGATGGGTATAAAGCAGATAGAGCAACTCCACAAAGCATCCATACAAAGTCTTTTCTATTGGTTCATCAGGCATCCTTATCAACTCACATTTATGATGAGGTTCTTCTTCATGTCCAATCCTTTGCATATCTGAGTTGTGGTGTAGAAAGGTAATAAACTCTCATCCTCATGATGACTGAAGCGGCTGCATGGTAAAGGATTCAGGCTATGATAAAAGCAGCTGTATGGTATGGTGGATTCAGGCAAGAGTGAGGGAGCCTCCCCCAACCCAACAAGGTCAATTTAGTGACCAATCAGGATTACAGATGTGACCACATGACATGGACTACATTTCCCAGGATACCTTAACTATATTTACCATGATGCATTCCCTTAAGGGGACAGCTCTTAACTAAATCCTAACTAACTATCCTAAATCCCATTAACTCTAAACTATCTGGACAGCACACCCCAGCTAGATGGTCACTAGTTTAGTCCAAGTCAAATGAAGTAGTGTTCAAAGCATTCAAGAATTGGGCTGGAAGAAATGATGATTTGATCATAAATTCATGAAATTGACTCATTAATTTAAGGAGAAACAATTTGTGAAATGGTTCCACCCTTACTGCAGTTTCTCCAAACTTTATTGATTCTTCAGCATGATTATTCTGAAAGTGACTGGGGTTTGTCTTGGATTTTATTTGCACACACAGCATTGCTCTGTTCATCTCAAGAACAAAACAGAAATAATTTGAGATGTCTTCAAAATTTTGGAACTGGGTTTTGTGTAAATCATCTTACCAATATTTTTATAATCATATTTCAAAACTAAAGTAATCCAAATATAAGAACCATGTTTATTATTGCTCTGTACTTGTTGTATTCAGGGATGGGATTCAAATTTCTTAACAACCAGTTCTGAGAGTGTGCCCTAATTTGTGGGTGTGTCTTGGTGGTTATGTGACCGGCTGGGCATGGCTTTTATGTAAATATTGTAAATATTTATGTAAATATTGAATTTTTTTATTTAAAAAAGAGCAACTTTTACCCAAAACAAGGCAAAGTAGGCAGGCAGATTGAGTTGCTTGCGGAATCACACAGTCACTCACAGATCTACCTTTCTGCAGTCTGCTGCCTGAATCTGCACTAAAAATAGAAGCTTCAGTCCTAAGGAAGGTTCAGCTCTGTTCTCAGGCCAATGGTGTGATTTGCTGGTTCTCCAAACTTTGCAGAATCATAACAACCGGTTCTATAGAACTGGTCCAAATCAGTAAAATCCCACTCCTGATTGTATTGCTAATTTACTCAGTAATTTATATTCAGTAGGGTTCGTCTGAGCTTCAAAATTCAGATTGTATGGAATGGCATCATGAGACTCTATATTATGAATAAAACGGCCTCCTGCGACTCTTGAATAAAATAAACTATTGGAAGCATGATGTACCCAACTCTATAAAAGTGTTTCTTGTTTTAGATATTCATCAGTGAACCATCTGAAGGACAGAACACCTTCTTATGAACAGCCAAGAATGAGCATTTACAGAACTAAAAAAGACTTCAAAAGTTTGGAACACAAAATGGCAATCAGTCTGATTTGTTTCCATTCAAAATAATTTTGCCTCATTTATACAACACCTGATTTCAAGATGGGTCAAATGGCTGAAATTGTTCTTATCAATAAATATGGTATGTTTCTCCTGTGTGATATATGATATATGCTTAGCTACAGTACATATCTAGGAAACTTAACTATTGAAATCATAATGGAAATTACATTTATTTTCCAAAAAGTCAACTGATCAAAAATTCCTGAAATGTACACATCTCACATTGTATGAAGCCACTGAACACTTCAAGAACCAAGCAAAAATTTGCTTAAAAAATACAAAAAAATATTGACTTAATCAGAATCAGGAACCAATTTTGGGAAAAGCAGAGGTGATATTCAGCAGATTCTGACCAGTTCTAGAGAACTGGTAGCAGAAATTTTGAATAGTTCAGAGAACTGGCAAAAACCACCTCTGACTGGCCCCATTCCCATCTATTTTCTGCCTCCGGAGTCCCAGCTGATCGGCTGGGTCTTCTTTTGTTGCCCTCTACAGGAGAATGGAGCTGGAAAGCAGGTTAGTGGGGTGGGGAGGGAATGGAGATTTTTCCTTCCCCTGCCACATCAACCAAACCATGCCACACCCATCAAGCCATGCCCACAGAATCGGTGATTAAATTTTTTGAATCCCACCACTGGGGAAAGGTAAATATTGTCTAAACTCCCTTTGAATTTGGACCACTGAAATGTCTGTCCAAAACCCAAGAATATTCTCTACTTGCACTAACATCAATCACAATCTCACCAGCTTAGTCAATTGGAAGAACAATTGGAAACCATAGGAGGTGTCAAATGTGCGGCCTGTAGGCTGGGTGTATCACATGCTGGCCAACTCCCATCCCAATTTAGCGAAGGGGGAAAGTCATGATACATCACACGAGGACATGACGTCGCATGTTTGACGCCCCTGTCTTGCAGTGTGAAACATTAAACACAACCCTCACCACTCAGGGCTGGGCAAAAGATGAGACATTATTAAACAGTACAAGAACCAAAAGCAAGCTATGAAGCACTGATATATTCTCAAACAATTTGTTTTAGTGGAATAGAGCATTTAAAATTAAAGATATATTCCTCTTTCCATTACATTATATTATTTGTCCCCCTAGTATAATGTTTTAATAAACCTAAATAACGTGGATAAAAATTTAACCTTGGTTATTATATCTACTTGCAAATCTGAAGAATGTGCACATTCAGATTTTTCTCACATCGCTCTGAATACCGTGAGCACCAACTTCATACTAAAGCATATTTCAGTGAAGTTTATTATATCAAAGCTTTCAAAATTACTTCAAAAATGTTTGTGCATGTTATTTTGTATATTTGGTTCTTAAGCCCATGTCACACTGGCCAACGGATGCAAAAGGGACACAGTGGACGAGCAAAATGTTCCATCCGTTGTTATCCACTCTCAAAAGGGGCAAAAATTTGCATAAGCAGAGCAGATAACACGGACGCGGGGAGGATGCAGGGCGGATGCAAAGCGGATGTGGAACTGAAGCCCAGCGGATGGAAGCGGATGGGAGTGGATGGGAGTGGGTGGCACATCCGCAGGGCTTCCGGGGGGCCTCAGCGAAGTGGACGCGGAACGGATACAGCGGATTCAGAGCGGACGCCGAACGGATGAAGCGGATGAAGAGCGGAAGCCTAGCGGATGCACAGCGGAAGCCTAACGGATGCCTGGTGTTCACTGCGCATGCGGGGAGGATGCATTGCGTCAGCCCCGCGGATATAACGGAAGCAGCTCGGAAGCAGGTCGCCATTCAGAGGAAAGACCTGCTGCCAGACACATCGACTGCCTTGCCTGCCCTGCCTGCATATCTGCCTGCCAGCCTTGCTGCCAGCCTTGCTGCCAGCCTTGCTACCAGCCGTGCTGCCAGCCTTGCTACCAGCCGTGCTACCAGCCTTGCTGCCAACCTTGCTGCCATCCTCCCAGCCAGCCTTGATGCCAGCCTTGGTGCCAGCCTCCCTGCCAGACTTCCTGCCTGCCTTGGTGCCTGCCTCCCTGCCAGCCTTTCTGCCAGCCTTGGTTCCTGCCAGCCTCCCTGCCAGCCAGCAACCCCACAACCATGCAGAAGCACAGCAAGCCTCAGCCATCTGCTGCCAGCCCTGGCAAGAGGGACAGGGCTACCATCCCGCCCCCTGGCCCTCACTCTGGTTCTGCTGGGGCTTCTGCAGCACGGGCTCGCTCTTCTGGGGCTGGCGCTTCTGCTGCTTCTGCTTCTGCAGGAGCTGATAACAAGCACTCCAGCACCAGCCACCTCCACAGCACCTGCACCCTTCACCCCTGGGACTGAGCGACCAAGAGGAGTGCCAGAGACTCATTTTTGTCTTATAGCTTGTTGTTAATAAAGTCTATTTATGATTCACATACTTGCTTAATTTCTTTTTTTTAATAAAGTCTTGCTGGAAACTGTTAGAAATGGTTTAAGCCTTTGCATGCTTGTGGGATGGGTAAGGATAGCTTTGGGATGGGTTAGGATACCTGTGGGATGGGTAATAGCTGTGGGATGGGTTAGGATAGCTGTGGGATAGATAAACCTCCAGTGCAAGCAGAGTGGGACTGTATGGTCCACCCTCCCAGGTGCCACACCTACGGCCCTTTATTATCAATAATAATGTAATAATTATCCACACATGTCAACATAAACACAACTCTTTATTAAACGCCCTGTTCATTGTAGGCCAACCAAACATACATGGCCCAATCTCATCTGTGTGATGAGACAGGCTGAAGGAAGCATCCAATAAGCATCTAACATCCTGTCTTGCCACTCCACTGCTCCAGCCAGGGAGTTGCAGCAGTGTTTCAGGAGGTTGCGCTGCTTCTTCCCTTCACGTGAAGCTCTGTTGTGGCCTTGCACATCCTGAGTGTCGATCAGGTTTCACCCTTGCCTCCATTCCCCAGGCTCCATGACCCCATTGGCTTGTTGGAGGTCCACGAGCCTGTTCTGCAAGACTGGGTAGCAGGTGCGCATGAGATTGTGCAGGATGCAGCAAGCTTCCATGATCCTCCTCACGGTCTCTGGGCAATGCTGCATGGTGGTGAGAAGTACCTGGAACCTGTTGGCCAGGATGCCAAAGGCATTCTCCACCACCCGCCTTGCCCTGGACAGCCTGTAGTTGAAGATCCTCTCTTCATGGGTGAGGAGTCTGGAGGTGTAGGGCTTCATGAGGTAGGTTGTGAGGGAGAAGTCGTCATCCCCCATGATGAAGTAGGGCACATCTTGCGTGTCGTTGGGCAGGGGTTCTGGATCTGGGAAGCCCACGATGAGGTTGCGTTCCAGCCCCTCCTTGAGGTGACTGGCTTTGTATACCTGGACATCTGAAGATGAGCCGTTGCCTGAAGCATCGATGTACATGAACTTGTAGTCAGCATCGACCATGGCGAAGAGGATGATGCTGAAGAAGCCCTTGTAGTTGAAATAAGTGGACCCCGACTTGGCTGGAGATTTGTAGGCCACGTGCTTGCTATCTATGGCTCCAACGGTGTGTGGTAAGTTCCACTTCTGATACCACTGCTCTGCTACTTTCTTCCATCCTTCTTCAGTGGAGGGGTACTGGAGGAGCTCCTCCTTGTATTCTTCGATGATGGCCTGCACCACTTCTCTGACCACATTGCTGATGGTGTTGGATGTCCCCCCCCCCCGGCCATACTGCATGCTCCTGTAGGAGGTCCCTGAGGCCAGGTGGCGCAGAGTGAGTGCCACCTTGAGCCCAGGTTCCAGGCTGGGCTGGAAGCTGGTGTTTGCCTTGGTCAACCTGGGTGTCAGCCGCTGCACAACTTCGTCAAACATGGCTGGAGGCATCCTCATGAAGTTCTGGAACGCCCAAGTGTCTTCGCTCCTGAGCTCCACCATCAGCTTGTTGTACAGTCCGTCCTCCGTTCTACTGGTGAACCATCTTCGGACCCAGACTCTTTTTGGGTGGCTCCTTTTCTTCTCGCAGTAGTGTTCACAGAGCCTGCAGATGGCTTCGCACTGTTGCAGAATGATGGTGGCTGCCGAAAGGACTTTGTTACAATCCACGGTGGACATGACTGGATGCTGTGGAAGAGGAAGAGGCAGATGAAGGCTGCAGAGTTCCACACCGCTGGGCTGCTGTTCTGAAAGTGCGGTGCAGGCGAGTTGCTCCCCCTTTTTATAGGCAGTATAGGTTTTCCGCTAGGGATCCTCTAGGCATCCTCTAGACATCCTTAATATCCGAGATAGGTCCCCTCTGCGAACGTTTTTTCCATTTTAAACGCTTTGTTTCCGTTCTGCATCCGCTAGGCATCCATTCTGCATCCGTTCTGCGTCCGTTCTGCTTCCTCCCTATGTCCGGGCGGATGGAGTTGCGCGGATGTGCAACGGATTCCTTGCGGATACAGTGGATGCATAGTGGATGCGTAGCAGATGTGTAGTGGATGCAGAACGGACGAACTGGATAATTTTCCGTGCAAAAGTTTTAGGCAGCCCAAAACTTTTGGAGCGGATGAAACGTCCATAAACGGATGCTGGACGGATAGAGAGGAAGCAAAACGGAGGCAGTGAGTACAGAACGGATACATCGCGTTAACCAACGGATGGCAAGGTTTTTTGTCCATTTTACATCCTCTTTGCATCCGTTGGTTCAGTGTGACATGGGCTTTAAGAAGAACATTCTAAGACATGATCAATCTTGAAGCCTTTTGAAGACAGAGCAGTCATTTAAAAATATTGACTTTTAAGATGTAACTTTGCATTGATTTAAGGCCACCTGTTGAACTACTCTTGGGGGGTAGGGAAATAAACCACAGTTTAAATACTCCATGTTAAATAACCAACATGAAAAAGACTGCATGGCAATAATGATGGTCTATATTTCCTTGGAAGTACAACACATTTTTATCTAATGATACATTTATGTAAACATTTGTGATATTGCAATCAAGTTTGCTACATAAGAACTTTATTATTGTTTTAAAATGCCTCCTAGAAAGGTTGTAGTCTTACATAGGATTCCCTGGGACTAAATTTTATTGTATTTTCTTCTGCAAGAGCAAATAGCATTCCTCTGAAAATTATTCTGATTATTACTTTGGCTAGTACATTTTATACTGTATGTGATCTTTTAACAATATAACATGCATTTTAATTTTGTAGTTTTGAGAGGAAATTTGAATTCATCTCAAAACCGAAAACAATGTTTTATTTTAGTTAACTTTTATTATGTCTTCATTTATCATAATGTCCAAAAGAATATATTTATTACAATAAATATAGTAAGAACAAAGCATTTTATAAAATTACTACATTTATTATGGTAACCACCTTTGTGAGTAAGAGATGAAATTGTTTATAATTCACCAAGATCTACGCTACACATTAAATTAGTTTATTTTGTTGGTATGAAAATAATCTAGGTAACTTTTGTTTCTTGCATGAATAAAATAAAATCTAACTCCCAATTTTTTTCATCTGAGATTATAGTGCTTAACTGTATGTTTTCCACAGTCAACTGCAACTTTAAGGCCCTGTAACATCGGCCAACGGATGCAAAAAGTATGTAAAAAGGACACAGCGGACGAGAAAATGTTCCATCTGTTGTTATCTGCTCTCAAAAGTGCCCCAAATTTGCATAAACAGAGCGGACAAGAACGGAAAGGAACGGACGGGGAGAGGACGTAGTGAGGATGTAAAGCAGATGCTCCAAGGAAGCCTAGCGGATGGAAGCGGATGGCACATCCACAGGGTTTGTGGGGGAGCACAGCGAAGCGGACACGCAGCGGAAGGAGCAGATGCCGAGTGGATGCCGAGCGGATACAGTGGATGCACCACGGACTCCTAGCGGATGCCTAGCGGATGCCTAGCGGATGCAAAGCATTCACTGCGCATGCGGGGAGGATGCATTGCGTCAGCCCCGCGGATATAAAAGGATGCTCGCAAGCAGGTCACCATTCAGAGGAAAGACCTGCTGCCAGACACATCTCCAGCCAACAACCATGGGGAAGAAGAAGCTGGTGCCTACTCCTGCCAGCCCTGGCAAGAAGGACAGGGTCACCATCCCACCCCCTGGTGCTGACTCTGCTTCTGTTG
Organism: Laticauda colubrina; assembly: GCA_015471245.1. NCBI lineage: Eukaryota > Metazoa > Chordata > Lepidosauria > Squamata > Elapidae > Laticauda > Laticauda colubrina. The sequence goes on along the minus strand of BLBF01000007.1, from coordinate 44,467,218 downwards.
GGGCTTCTGCTGCTCAGGCTGACTTTGCTGGTGCTGGTGCTTCTGCTGGTGCTTACTCTGCTGGTGCTGCTGGTGCTGCTGGTGCTGCTGGTGTTGCTGGTGCTGCTTTTGCTGCTGCTGTTGTTGCTGCTGCTGGTGGTGGTGGTGTGGTGGACCAGCCCCTAGAACCTCAAAGTCCTTCTGATGTGGGCCCAGAAGGCCCTGCCAGAGGGAGGAAGAGGCAATCGCGTGATAGGGAGAGGAGACAGTACTCAATTGAAGAGGAACATGAGGATGAAGTGCTCAAATGGCTGAGGGAGAATGAGTACCTCTGGCGGAAAGGACACAGGCTCTATCGAGACACCAAGTGGAAGCAGGCGGCTTGGAGAGAGAAGGTGGAGAGCCTGGGCTACACTTTGGAGGTCCTCCTTGGGTGGTGGAAGCACATGCACACCTGGTTTGGGAAGCTGCACCTCAAGAAGTCTGGCCAGGCCGTGGTCAAGCTCACCGACCGGGAGACCTACGTGATGGCCAAGTGTAGCTTCTTGGAGGGTGAGGTCCACCACTGAAGAGCAGCCCCTCTGTCAACCCTCTCTCTCAGGCAGCCCACAGAGAGGCAGTCTTCTTCTGGCCAAGAGTCAGCTCCTGTGTCCAGGCAGGTATCTGTGGAGAACCCCACAACGGACACTCACCCGACAGCTGCACTCCCCATGGCGGAGCGCGTGGAGGACACCCTGATGCAGTTGGAGGAAGGAGAGGCCGCTGACACCAGAGACCAACCCACACCCACCCCCAGCTCCACCCCCAAAGAAAGCAGGCAAAGAGGCAGACCAGAGGGACAGAGCCACACTATCCTGCTGGAGATCAGGGACACCATCAAAAGCAGCGTAGATCTCCTCTCTCAGCTGGTACACACCGACATACTATCCTCAAACCGCAAGCCCTTCCTCACCTACGTCAACCAGACCCTCATGGACATGTCCGAATCACAGTACCAGGTGATCAAGGAGAGGATCACAGGTCTTCTGCACAACCCTCCAGGCCCAGCTGAACCTGCTCCAACCCAGTCCAGGTCTGCTCCTCCACCCCAGGTGATGTCACAGCCCTTCCAAGGCTTTCCACAGGCCCTCACCTACCAAGGCGATGGCTACCAAGAATTCCAGCAGCACAGGCAGTCCTTCCCAGTCCAGGCACAGGTTCATCATATGCCACCGATGCCACCGATGCCACCGATGCCACAGATGCCACCGACGCCACAGATGCCACCAACACCTCACCTCGCTCACCTGAAGACATGACAGCCCCACTACACTCCTCCTTCCTCCACCCCACAGCCAAGCCCGGCCTCAGAACATCTGTCATCGGTCTTGGGACTGACACCCCATGTCATGGAGGAAGGGGCTCTCAACATCATGGGACTGAACCAGCTCTCTGAGAGCTTCCTCCACACACCATCCCCTGTTGTCCTCTCAGGGCCAGGTACCCCAATGGCACCTCAGACCAGCACTCCAGCAGCAGCCACCTCCACAGCACCTGGACCCTTCACCCCCGAGATGATGGGCACGCCTCAGAGTGACTGAGAAGAGTGCCAGAGACTGGGTTGTTACCTGTTCACTTTATCTTTGCTTGGGACACTTTAATCTTTGCTTGGGACACATTTTGCTATTACAGTTTGTTATTAATAAAGTTTATCTTTGCTCCACACACTTGGTTCAGTTCTTTTAGTAAATAAAGTCTTGGTGGAAACTTTTAGAAATGGTTTAAGCCTTTGCATGCTTGTGGGATGGGTAAGGATAGCAGTGGGATGGGCAGGGATACCTGTGGGATGGATAATAGCTGTGGGATTGGTTAGGATAGCAGTGGGATGGGCAGGAATACCTGTGGGATGGGTAATAGCTGTGGGATGGGTTAGGATACCTGTGGAATGGGTAATAGCTGTGGGATAGATAAACCTCCAGTGCAAGCGTAATGGGACTGTTTGGTCCACCCTCCCAGGTGCCACACCTATGGCTCTTTATTATCAATAAGAATTTAATCATTCATCAACACATTTCAACAAACACAACTCTTTATTAAATGCCCTGTTCATTGTAGGCCCACCCAACATACATGGCACAATCTCATCAGTGTGATGAAACAGGCTCAAGGAAGCATCCATTAAGCATCTACCATCCTGTCTTGCCACTCCACTGCTCCAGCTAGGGAGTTGCACCAGTGTTTCAGGAGGTTGTGCTGCTTCTTCCCTTCACGTGAAGCTCTGTTGGGGCCTTGCACATCCACAGGCTCCATGTCCCCATTGCCTTTTGGTGGTCCATGAGCCTGTTCTGCAACACTGGGTAGCGGGTGCGCATGAGATTGTGCAGGATGCAGCAAGCTTCCATGATCCTCCTCACGGTTTCTGGGTGATGCTGCATGGTGGTGAGAAGTACCTGGAACCTGTTGGCCAGGATGCCAAAGGCGTTCATGAAGCCTTTGAACAACCTCAAGCTCCACAAAGGTATGAAGGGGGAGGAGAAGCAGCCCCAGCCAGAAGAAGCAAAGCAACTCCCTCTCCCATAAATAAACCCGATCCAGCAGCAGCCCCGGGGCCTTCGGCGGGAGGTGTGATTCCTAGAAGGCGTAGAGCTCCTAGGCTGCCTCCGTTAGAAGTAAAATACGGAGGGGATCCCAAAGCCTTGGGATTTTTCTTAGCTCAAGTATGGAGCCATATGGAGGAGTATGGAGAGGATTTTCCCTCAGAAGCAGCCAAAGTGAGGTGTGTTACCAGGGCTCTGGAGGGAATAGCGGCAGAGTGGATGGTGACTTTGCATAATGATAATGCTCCTCAGTTGCTGAATTATAACCTATTAATCCAATTCAACGTTCTTCCTTTTGGTTTACAAGGGGCCTCAGCTGTATTCATGCAAATGATCAATCAAGTGTTACATGAACATTTATACAGGGGGGGTTTGGTTTATCTTGACGATATCCTTATCTACACAGAGACCCTGGATGAACATGTGAAGTTAGTGTGGTCGGTTTTACAGAAACTGTGTGCCGCTAAGTTGTATGCTAAATTGTCAAAGTGTGAATTCCACCAAGACAAAATTGACTATTTGGGATATCGCATTTCATCTGAAAGCATAGAGATGGATCCAGAGAAGGTGCGTGCCATTCTGGAGTGGGCTCCACCACGCACCAGAAAACAACTTCAAAGCTTTTTGGGATTTGCAAATTTTTATCGGCAATTCATCCCGACGTTTGCTAAGATAGCAATGCCCATCACAAATCTCTTGAAAACAAAAGGGGAGGTGAAGCTGAGGCCAGGAAAGCCGCTGGAGTGGTCCATGGAGTGCCAAGCCACTTTTGAAAAGCTAAAACGACTGTTTGCTGCAGAACCAGTGCTGAAACACCCGGATATGGACACTCCTTTCGTGATTCAAGCTGATGCAAGTGATGTAGCTATTGGAGCGGTATTACTTCAAATCAACGAGAAAGGGACCTTACAGCCTTGTGCGTATACCACCCGTAAACTGTCTGAAACAGATAGAAGATGGGCCGTCTGGGAGAAAGAAGCTTTTGCAGTTCGTTGGGCCTTGCTGACCTGGAGACATTTCCTGGAAGGAGCAAAACACCCGTTTGAGGTATGGACTGATCATAAGAATCTGGAAGCCTTAAAAACACCCCGGAAGCTGTCCCCTAAACAAGTTCACTGGGCCCAGTACTTCAAGCAATTCAATTTCTCATTGAAGTACATTCCAGGCGGGAAGAACTTCATGGCGGATGCTCTCTCTAGACTACCTCAATATAATAGTATGCGTCAGGAGGTGATAAGCCCAATTGTCTCAGCCAAACACCTAGCTGCCCCAGTGGTCACCAGAGCCCAAAGGAAGAACCAAGAAGTGGTTTTATCGAATGACCTTACCGAACAATTAAAAGAAGCTTTAAAACTGGCTCATTCCTGGCTCATTCAAGTGACTATACAATTAGAGATGGTTTGGCTTGGGTGGGGGCCAAGTTGTATGTGCCACAGGTACTGAGAAGCCAAATACTACAACAGGCTCATGATTCTAAAGCAGCTGGCCATTTTGGATTTGTGAAGACCTTACATCTGGTTAAGCGGCAATTCTGGTGGCCTACTTTAAAGAAGGACATTGAAGCTTATGTAGCTAGCTGTCCGATTTGTGCTTCGGCAAAGAGACCTCCTGGTAAGCCAGTAGGATTGTTACAAAATGTAGCTAGACCAACGACTCCTTGGAAGGAAATCTCTATGGACTTTATAGTAGAATTACCCGAAAGTGGTGGAAACACGGTCATCTGGGTAGTGACTGATTTGTTTTCCAAACAATTACATTGCATACCTTGTTCCAAGATTCCCTCTGCTAAGACGCTGGCTAAACTATTTATATCACATATCTATAGGTTACATGGTGTCCCGGAACGCATAATCTCTGACAGAGGGGTCCAATTTACCTCAAATTTTTGGAAAGAGTTCCTGAAGTTAATAGGCTCCTCCCAGGGGCTAAGCTCTGCCCACCACCCCCAAACCAATGGGGCCTATGAGAGGACTAACTCAGTGTTAGAACAATATCTCAGATGTTACATAAATTATCAACAAGATAACTGGTCCGAATTACTACCATTTGCCGAAGTGGCATACAACAACTCCGTACAAAGCAGTACTGGATTTACTCCATTTAAAGTGGCTTCGGGACAAGATTTCGTTCCCATACCTGAACTTCCTCGTGAAAAGCCCAACATCCAGTCGTTGGATGAATGGATAACTCAACTCCAACTTAACTGGCCAGTAACACGCAAAGCATTAGATGAGGCCCATCAAGCTCATAAGAAATTTGCAGACAAGAAAAGATCCCCACAGAAAGAATATAAAGTGGGCGACAAGGTTTTCCTGTCCACCAGATACCTGCAGACCACTCAAAAGTCAAAGAAGCTTGGTCCTAAATACGTTGGTCCATTCACAATTGAACGGATTATAAATCCTGTAACAGTCCAGCTGAACTTACCCAAAACTCTTCGACGAATTCATCCGGTTTTCCATGTTAGTTTGCTAAAACCTGAGCGTACTTCTGACCTAAGGCCCATCCAGACTGACTCTCCCATACCAATATTGATTGAAGGCGAACAACATTTTGAAGTTAAAGAAATTCTGGATTCTCGCAAATGGAGGGGTCGACTCCAGTATCTTGTAGCCTGGAAACATTTCCCTTCTTCACAAGCCGAATGGGTTAATGAAACCGATGTTAAAGCCCCTAAGTTGATCAAAGCATTTCGTTCCAAGTATCCTGATAAGCCTTAGGAGTGTATTGTTTTGAAATTGTTTAATGATTAATAATTGTCTTTATATTCTCTCCTCTCTCTCTCTTCTAGGACTTCTAGGACTGATGATTTCCCTTTTTCTAGGAGGGCCGAATGTCAGTCTTCAAGATCTTCTGCTATTGCTTTGCATCTTTTCGACTGCCATAAGTAACGGGGGGTGGAAAAGAGAGGTAGGAATAGTTGGGGAAGTGAGCTGGGGGAGTTACATTCGTCTGATGTATAAATGGAAGGGGGGAGCATAAAATAGAGTTAGGTTTCTATTTCTCCCTTAGCTTTCTTCTCTCTGCGCAACTGCAACCCGTTATCAAACTATGCCAAGGTCAACGGACAGAGGCCTCATCATCACCTGAAGATGCCCACATGATCATATCCACAACTTCTAATTGGAAGTGTCATTTGAACTATTGGGGGTGGGAACATTTCCATCACTTTCTATATGTGAATTGCGCGCCTAAATTCTCAGATTCAGAATTCTTTGGTTGCTACCACTTCACTTTCAGTAAAAGATATCTTTTCTCTAAACTAAAGAGTCTAAGTATTTCTTTCCTGGATTTTGAATGGAGCTCCGCCTGACAGTTCCTCAGCTCCACCATCAGCTTGTTATACAGTCCATACTCGGCTCTTCTCGTGATCCATCTTCGGACCCACTCACTTCTTGGACGCCTCCTTTTCTTCCCGTAGAACAGGTGATAGAGTCTGTAGAGGGCTTCACACTGTTATAGAATAATGGTGGCTACCAAAAGGAGTGTGCGACGATCCATGGTGGATAAGACTGGATGCTGTGGAAGCGCAAGAGCAAGATGAAGGCTGAAGAGGTCTGCACAGCAGGGCTGCTGGACTGAAAGTGAGATCCAGGTGATTTCTCCCTCTTTTTATAGGAAATATAGGTTTTCCGCTAGGTGTCCTTTTGCATATTCTAGACATCCTGCAGACATCCTAAATATCTGAGATACGTCCTCTATACGAACGTTCTTTCCGTTTTAATGCTTTATATGCGAGCTGCATCCGCTTTCATCCTTTCTACGTCCGTGCTACTAACGCTTTTTGTCCGTTCCGCGTCCGTTTCGCTTCCTCCCTGTGTCCGTTTTCCGCTGGAGCGGATGTGAGTTGCGCGGATGCGCAGCGGATGCCTAGCGGATATAGTGGATGCATAATGGATGACAACGGATGTATAACGGATGTTCCCCGTATGTGTAGTGGATGTAGAACGGATGCATTGGATACTTTATCCGCTCAAAAAGTTTTGTGCAGCTCAAAACTTTTTGAGTGGATGAAATCTCAGTAGACAGATGCTGGACAGTTAGAGAGTATGAAAAATGGACGCAGTGAGTACAGAATGGATGCATCACATTAACCAATGGATGGCAAGTGTTTCTCTCTGTTTTACATTCTCTTTCCATCCGTTGGTGCTGTGTGACATGGGCTTTAGCTACTGTGCTAAAAACAACAGTGCTCTTCCTCTCTCTCTCTCTCTCTCTCTCTCTCTCTCTCTCTCTCTCTCTTTCCCCATCTCCCTCTCTCCCTCCCTCCCTTCCCCTCCCTCCCTCCTTCCCTCCTTCTCTCCCTCCCTTCTTTCCCTCCCTCCCCCTCTCCCCCTCCCCCTCCCAATGTTGGCCATGCCCATGCCTGATTTAGTGAAGGGAAAAAATGTCACGTGACAATGCTGTGGTGACGTGATTTTGACACCCCTGGCATAAATGATCTTTAAGATGGCCTTTGAAAGTGAATTTCCCTTCCCTGCTTCCTTTTAGCAAAGGTGATGGATCATGACCCAGATGCCACATTCCAACCTTATAACGTCTGATACCAGTGAATTTTAGGTTGCCCAAAATGAATAGTTCTTCACAATTATCCAAATGAGGAGATCACTTAAAGATGTATGAATACTTATTGCTTTCAGAAATAACAGTACAATCATAGATCAGAGAGCTTTTATGTACCTATATATTTCACTTCCCTCACTATTATGCATATCACCTTTCTATTTGCTCAGCATTGCCTCGAGCCACAAGGCCAAAGCAGTAAGTGGAAATTTAATGAAGTAGTAGAGGAAAGCTATAGGCATTTTCTACGAAGAAAATTAATTAAAATAATTCTTCATTCTGAAAGACCAGAACTCTATTTCTTTGCAAGGCTTAATCTCTTTCTTTTGATTTCCCTTTTCAGAAGAAGGAGAATATAAGTCTTTTAAATACATAAAACAACTAACTAAAATAATTTATTTTTTATTTAATCCTCTATATCCCTGTGTTCATCTATGCATAGCTTCTCTCTCTAAGGGAAAGTGGGGAGGGGAAGGAGTAAAATGTGTATTGTGACTGTGGTATTAATTCTACCCCTTATATATTTTCGTGTGAAGCTGATCCAAATTTTGTCATGGTTGGGAATGGGTGAGAATTGTCACTTCTGTCAATTGTTTTTAATGGCTACAGGTAATAATCTATAATCCAACATTTCTGAGTTAGTCATTCATAAGATAAGTGATATCAGTGTGCCTGAATCTGCATAGGTATATCTTGAAAAGAGGTTGTGAAAGTGCAAATTTCTGCTTGTATGGCAGCTGAAACTATTTAGAACAAGAGCAACAGCCATAGCACTTTGGCTTATATAAAGCTTCATAATGCTTTAAAACCCCTTACAGAGTCAGCATATTGTCCCCAACAATCTGGCTCCTCATTTTACTGAAGGAGGGAGGAGTCAACCTTGAGCCAGTCAAGATTGAAGTGCTGGCAGTTGATAGAGTTAGCCTGCAATCCTGCATTCTAACCATAATGCACAACTTTTGTTGGCTCAAAGGTTGCACCAGGCTGTGCATGATATGTTGAAGCCCAGATTCCTAAGGTGGGGATAAATGTAATACATAAATGTTGGCTCCCTTTGCTTTTCGATTAATTTTTAACAGTGTTGTAAGTATCTTTGCCACTTATAATGTTTGACTTGGGTGTATGTATGTATTGTTTTTATATTTTTATATTTTTATAGATAGACTGGCATTATTGAGGAGTTCTTATATGGATTTAGGCACCCATTTTGCTTTTTCAAAATTTCCTAAATTTTGGCTTACTCAGGAGAATTTTGCTGGCCACTAAACAGATGTTGACAGGCATGACATCCTGAGGATGCACTTTTTAAAACAGAAACAGAACAGGAAGAACTATACCCTTTAACTATTCTTTCTGTGAAAAGGTTTTTTTTAAGACAGGGGTCCCCAACCACCGCTCTGTGGACTGGTACCGGTCCGTGGATCATTTTGTACCAGGCCGCAAAGCTTGGGCGCCGCCATCTTGTTTCAACAGCGCTTCTGGGTTTTTGGTTGCTTCTGGGTTTTCAGTTGGAAAGTGCTTCTGGGTTTTTGGTTGGAAAGCGGCATTTGGGTGCTGAAGGAATCCTAGCACCTTAGTTTCGTCAAAGGGGGGCGGTGGCTTCAAGCGAAGAGCTGTTTCGATGGTGGTGGAGTCTCGCGTTACTCAGGTACCAGTCCGTGGAAGAATGAATAATCGTGAAACCAGTCCCTGGTACAAAAAAGGTTGGGGACCACTGTTTTAAGAGGTTAGGAGAAACTATTCCAACAAAACATAATAACTGTGCAGGGCAATGAATAGATGGGAGGGGCTGCTCCTGTCACAGCATATAGGAATTGAATGGAGTGCAAGCATTTACTTACAGTTTATTTACCCCTATCAGAAATTGAATATATTTATTCATAGTCTTAAAATAAGATCAATTTAGCAAAAGTATTATTGGATTCTTCAATGGATATTCAAATTGAATTGATTTCCTATTTTCTTATGCCAAAGATGCAACCAGTATAAAGAGACATAAACATACATGATTTAGTCACATATACCATTTGAAATATATGGGTGAATAGTCTTAAGTATGGACAACCAGATTCTAGGATGGGCATTAATATTTAAAGTATAGTTCAGATATCTGGAATATATTATCTTTGAAGAACTTGGGAACTATCATGTCTGGAGTGTGCAAAATAAATTTATCAGAGATATATTAGTCGTGTAATATATACAAAGTATATACAAAGTATATATAAACCTTTTAATTGCTCCTATATCTAGTTATTTTTATTTATTTATTTATTTATTATTCATTTATCAAGCAATTATAAGATAGTATGTATAAGTATAAACATAGTTATGAATATATGAAATGGATACATATAAGAAAAAAAAACAATATGACATGGATGGTAGGCACATTGGTGCACTTATGCACACCTCTTAGGAAGGGGGTGAGGTCAATAGTAGACAGTCTAAGATTAAAGTTTTTGGGGTTTGGGGAAGAAACCACAGAGTCAGGTAGAGTATTCCAGACATTGACCACTCTGTTGCTGAAGTCGTATTTCCTGCAGTCAAGTTTGGTGCTATTAAAGCCCATGTCACACTGGCCAACGGATGCAAAAAGGACACAGCGGACAAGCAAAATGTTCCATCCGTTGTTATCCGCTCTTAAAAGGGGGAAAAATTTGCATAACCGGAGCGGATAACACGGACGCGGGGAGGACGCAGGGCGGATGCAAAGCAGATGCGGAACGAAAGCCCAGCGGATGGAAGTGGATGGGAGCAGATGGCGCAACCTCAGGACTTCCAGGGGGCCTCAGCGAAGCGGACGCAGAACGGATACAGCGGATGCAGAATGGACGCCAAACAGATGAAGCGAATGCACAGCGGATGCACAGCGGATAAAGCGGATGCACAGCAGAAGCCTAGCGGATGCACAGTGGAAGCGGAATGGATGTTGAGCGTTAATTGCGCATGTGGGGAGGAAGTATTACGTAAGCCCCCCGGATATAAAGAGAAGCAGCTCGCACGTGGCCAGCATTCCGAGGAAAGACCTGCTGCTGGACACTTCGATTTCCTTGCCTGCCCTGCCAGCCTGCGTTCCACTGCGTTGGTGCCTGCCTGCCTTCCTGCCTTCCTGCCAGGCTTTCTGCCAGCCTTCCTGCCAGGCTTCCTGCCAGGCTTCCTGCCAGGCTTCCTGCCAGGCTTCCTGCCAGGCTTCCTGCCAGGCTTCCTGCCAGGCTTCCTGCCAGCCTTGGTGCCTGCCAGCCTCCCTGCCAGCCAGCAACCCCACAACCATGGGGAGGAAGCGAAAGCCTCAGCAACCTGCCGCCATCCCTGGCAAGAGGGACAGGGCCAACCTCCTGCCCCCTGCCCCTGACTCTGCTTCTGCTGGGGCTTCTGCTGAAGCTGCTCCTGGTGGTGGTGCTTCTGCTGGTGCTGGGGCTTCTGCTGGTGCTTACTCTGTTGAAGCTGCTCCTGGTCTTGCTTGTCCTGCTCGTCCTGCTTGTGCTCCTGGTCCTGCTCGTGCTCCTGGACTTGCTGGCCCTGCTGGTGCTTACTCTATTGCTGCTGATCCTGGTCCTGCTGGTCCTGCTGCTGCTGCTGATGATGATGATGATGATCCTGCTGCTGCTTCTGCTGCTGCTGCTGCTGATGATGATGATGATTATGATCCTGCTGGTGAGGATGATGATGATGATGATTGTGCTGGTGCTGCTGCTGCTGCTGGTGGTGTGGAGGACCAGCCCCTACGACCTGGGAGTCCCTCTGATGAGGGCCCTTCTGGTCCAGCCAAAGGGAGGAAGAGGTGTATGCGGGGACAGTAGAGGAGGCAATACTATATTGAGGAGGCGCACGAGGATGAGGTGCTGGAGTGGCTGAGAGAGAATGACTATCTGTGGCGGAAGGGACACAGGCTGTACAGGGACACCAAGCGGAAGCAGGCTGCTTGGAGAGAGAGGGCAGAGAGTATGGGTTACACTTCGGAGGTGCTCCTCGGCTGGTGGAAGCACATGCACACCTGGTACGGGAAGCTGCACCTGAAGAAATCTGGCCAGGCCACTGTGAAGCTGACAGACAGAAAGACCTACGTCATGGCCAGGTGCAGCTTCCTGGAGGGTGAGGTCCGCCACCGAGGAGCACCAGCAGCCCCTCTCACGACCCTCTCTCTCCGGCAGCCTGCTGAGAGCCAGTCCTCTTCCGGCCGAGAGTCAGTCCCTGTCTCCAGGCAGGTTTCTGTGGAGCGTGCCACGGCGGAGAACCCGCAGACAGGTGTGGTAAGCATGGTGGAGTGCATAGAGGACTCCCTGGTGCGGTGGGAGAAAGGAGACATCGAGTCCACCACAGTCCTAGCCGCATCCACCCCCCGCAGCTCCGCCTCCGCAGAAAGGCAGAGAGCCGGACAGCAGGAGGGGCAGAGCCACACTGTCCTGCTGGAGATCAGAGACACCATCAGGAGCAGTGTAGATCTCCTTTCTCAGCTGGTCCACACCGACTCCTCATCCTCCAACCGCAAACCCTTCCTCACCTATGTCAACCAGAGCCTCAAGGAAATGGCGGATCCACAGTACCAGCTCCCACCCAGTCCAGGTCTGCTCCTCCACCCCAGGTGATGTCCCTCCCATTGCAAGGCTTCCCACAGGTCCTCACCTACCAGGGCTATGGCTACCAGGAGGTTCAGCAGCACAGGCAGCAGCCCTTCCTAGTCCAGGCACAGAGTCATCGGGCAACACCGTTGCCACCGGTTTCATGGATGCCACCGATGCCACCCACGACAATGATGCCACTGACGACAGCGATGCCTCCCACGCCAATGATGCCACTGACGCCAGTCCTCACCCAGCTGCAGAGCAGACAGCCCCAATACACTACTCCTTCCTCCACCCCACAGCCAAGCCCGGCCTCAGTACATCTGTCATCAGTACTGGGGCTGACACCCCATGGCATGGAGGAAGGACCTCTCAGCATCACGGGGCTGAGCCAGCTGTCCAAGAGCTTTCTCAACACACCGTCCCCTGTTGTCCTCTCGAGGCCAGGCACTCCAGCACCACCTACCACCACAGTACCTGGACCCTTCACCCCTGAGACTGGGCACACCTCCGAGTGACCAAGAAGAGTGCCAGAGACCGGGTAGCTGGCTACCTGTGGACTTTATTTGGACACTTGACTTGGGTCATTTTTTTTTACAGCTTGTTGTTCAATAAAGTTTATCTTTGATTCACACACTTGCTTCATTTGTTTTTTTTAAAAAAGTCTTGGTGGAAATGTTTAGAATTGGCTTAAGCCTTTGCATGCTTGTGGGATGGGTTAAGATAGCAGTGGGGTGGGCAGGGATACCTGTGGAATGAGCAGGTATACCTTTGGGATGGCTAATAGCTGTGGGATAGATAAACCTCCAGTGCAAGTGTCATGGGACTGTATGGTCTACCTTCCCAGGTGCCACACCTAGGGCCCTCTTTTATCAATAACAATGTGTCACACCTAGGGCCCTCTTTTATCAATAACAATGTAAGCATTGATCCACACATTTGAACACAAACACAACTCTTTATTAAACGCCCTGTTCATTGTAGGGCCACTCAACATACATGGCCCAATCTCATCCGTGTGATGAGACAGGCTGAAGGAAGCATCCATTAAGCATCTACCATCCTGTCTTGCCACTGCACCGCTCCAGCTAGGGAGTTGCACCAGTGTTTCAGGAGGTTGTGCTGCTTCTTCCCTTCCTGTGAGGCTCTGTTGTGGCCTTGCACATCCTGAGTGTCGATCAGGTTTCGCCCTTGCCTCCATTCCCCAGGCTCCGTGACCCCATTGCCTTGTTGACGGTCCACGAGCCTGTTCTGCAAGACTGGGTAGCGGGTGCACATGAGATTGTGCAGGATGCAGCAAGCTTCCACGATCCTCCTCACGGTCTCTGGGCGATGCTGCATGGTGGTGAGAAGTACCTGGAACCTGTTGGCCAGGATGCCAAAGGCGTTCTCCACCACCCGTCTTGCCCTGGACAGCCTGTAGTTGAAGATCCTCTCTTCACGGGTAAGGAGTCTGGAGGTGTAGGGCTTCATGAGGTAGGTTGTAAGGGAGAAGGCGTCATCCCCCACGATGAAGCAAGGCACATCTTGCGTGTCGTTGGGCAGGGGGTCTGGATCTGGGAAGCCCACGATGTGGTTGCCTTCCAGCCCCTCCTTGAGGTGACTGGGGTTGTATACCTGGGCATCTGAAGATGAGCCGTAGCCTGAAGCATCGATGTACATGAATTTGTAGTCAGCATCGACCATGGCGAAGAGGACGATGCTGAAAAAGCCCTTGTAGTTGAAATAAGTGGACCCCGACTTTGCTGGAGCTTTGCAGGCCACGTGCTTGCCATCGATGGCTCCAACGGTGTGTGGGAAGTTCCACCTCTGATACCACTGCTCTGCAACTTTCTTCCATCCTTCTTCAGTGGAGGGGCACTGGAGGAGCTCCTCCTTGTATTCTTCGATGATGGCCTGCACCACTTCTCTGACCACAATGCTGATGGTGTTGTGTGGCACCCTCCAGCCATACTGCATGCTTTTGCAGGTGGTCCCTGAGGCCAGGTGGCGCAGAGTGAGTGCCACCTTGAGCCCAGGTTCCAGTCTGGGCTGGCAGTTGGTGTTTGCCTTGGTCAACCTGGGTGTCAGGCACTGCACAAGTTCGTCAAACATGGCTGGAGGCATCCTCATGAAGTTCTGGAACGCCCGAGTGTCTTCGTTCCTGAGCTCCACCATCAGCTTGTTGTACAGTCCATACTCTGCTCTTCTCCCGATCCATTTTCGGACCCAGACCCTTCTTGGCCGCCTCTTTTTCTTCCCGTAGTAGAGTTCACAGAGCCTTTAGATGGCTTCGTACTGTTGCAGAAGGATGGTGGCTGCCAAAAGGACTGTGGTACGATCCACGGTGGACATGACTGGATGCTGTGGAAGAGGAAGAGTCAGATGAAGGCTGCAGAGGTCTGCACAGGTGGGCTGCTGGTCTGAAAGTGAGATGCAGGTGAGTTGCTCCCCCTTTTTATAGGCAGTATAGGTGTCCCTTTGCAACCTCTAGGCATCCTCTAGGCATCCTCTATGCATCCTGTACACATCCTTAATATCCAAGATAGGTCCCCTTTGCGAACGTTTTTTCCGCTTTAAATGCTTTGTTTCTGTGCTGCATCCGTTCTGCATCCGTTCTGCATCTGTTCCGCATCCGTTCCGCTTCCTCCCTGCATCCGGGCGGATGTGAGTTGCGCGGATGCGCAGCGGACGCCTAGCGGATATAGCGGATGCGTAACGGATACGTAATGGATGCGTAGCGGATGCGTAGCGGATGCAGAACGGACGAACTGGATACATTTTCCGCGCAAAAGTTTTAGGCAGCCCAAAACTTTAGGAGCGGATGAAATAAATGGATGCTGGATGGATAGAGAGGAAGCCAAACGGAGGCAGTGAGTACATCGCGTTTTCGAACGGATGGCAAGGTTTTTTGTCCGTTTTACATCCTCTTTGCATCCGTTGGTTCAGTTTTACATGGGCTTAACTTTGAGTTTGTATCTATTGTATCTATTGTGTGCTTTTGTATTGTTATGGTTGAAGTGAAGTATTCATTGACAGGTAGGATATTGCAATGTATAATTTTATATACTATACTTAGATCAGACCGAAGGCGGCGTAGTTCTAGGTTTTCTAGGTCTAGGTTTCTCGGTTATCCATACTTTTACAGCCCAGGTATTGTAGCTCTGCATATAACAGTTGCTGAATGATGCCATGGTAGCAAGTACTAAATGAACAGACATAGCTTTTGTAATCTGTAACCTTTCCTTGCCTTGTTGTTAGGAAGATTGACAACTCTTGGAGAAAAATGCCAATAAATTTTTCAGGGATGTGGCTGGATGGATTCTGTTGTCAAAATGACAGCCAAAGGCATAGTGAAGTTGCAAAAGGAAAATACATATGTGTCAGCTGCCATCATAAAGCAGAGGTGCTACTTGACAATTGGAAAACTTTTTCTTCAGAGGCAGGAAAAACCAAAATATGATGCTTAATGTTTCTGTCAAATTTGCTAGATCTTGAATGATAAGTATTCTAGTTACTTATACTGCATGTTGCCTTTTCCAAAAAGCATTCTAGTTATTTGCAGCACCTGTCACCTTTTCCAGTGATTGCATAACATTTAGGCATGTGTGTGTGCTTGTGTGTATTGCAGTCCCACATTATTAAATCATATTTGACATTGGTTTGTCATTTCTGGGAAAAGGTAAGTCATTGATGAATAATGGAGTTACATACTTCTCAGCAGTTCCATAATTCTATTATAATATCTAGTATTTATACAACATTATTGAATGTGTGAACCTAATAGCTTGTGGTCATACTGTGCTTGTGCAGTGTATTGTTATGCTTACATTTTATGTTGTCGCAACTGCTGCAAATTGGTCCTTTTTCAATTCTACTTCCATCAAATGAGGAAAGCTTTAAATGAGACGACCATCCTGTGCTAAACACAATTGAGCTTTTTGTTTGGAAGCCAATCATTTGGATTTGTAGCTTCTGAGGCAAACTGCAGATCAAAACATTCTCCAAATTTGGAAAAATTTAGAACATATTCTTTGATTGCCAAAACACACCATCATAACATATAAAAATATGTTATAGTTGGTTAAAGTGGATCTGATTAATGTCTGTATCATTTCATACTCATGAATACAGCCATAGTTTAATATACAACTGGGGCAAATGAGTTTATCAATATCCATGTGTAAATGGCACACTTATATAACATATTAGAAAGCAGAGACATCATCTTGCTGAGAAAGATTCGTATAGTTTAAAGCTATGGTTTTCCCAGTAATAATGTATGGACATGAGAACTGAACCATGTTGGGGGCAATATGCTGACTCTGTAAAACCACTTAGAGCAGGCTGTAAAGCACCATAAAGTGGTATATAAGTCTAAGTGCTATTGCTAAATGCTATAAGGAAGGCTGAGCACTAAAGAATTGAAATTTTCACACTGTGGTGTTGCAGAAGACTCTTGAGAGTCCCTTGGAATGCAAGGAGATCAAATAAATCAGTCCTAAAGGAAATCAACTCTGGATGTTCTTTGGAAGGACACATATGGAAGCTGAATACTTTGGCTACCGAATGAGAAGAGAAGATTCATTGGAAAAGACCCTGATGTTGGGAAAGACTGAAGGCAAGAGAGAAAGGGGTTGAGATGGTTAAATAGTGTCATTGACTCAATGAACATGAATTTGGGCAAACTCCAGGAGACAGTGGAGGACAAGGGGGTCTGGTATGTTATGGTGCATGGGATTGTGAACAACAGTTATAACTGTCATAACAGTTATAGTACTCTCTGGGTGTTTTATGTCAACATATTGACCCCAACAATCTGGGTCCTAATTTTACTAACCTCAGAAGGATGGAAGTTTGAGTCAACTTTGAATCTTGTCAAGATTGAACTCCCAGCCGTGGGTGGAGTTAGCCTGCAATACTGCATTCTAGCACCACCACACCAAAAACAATTAGCCCATCTCTAACTGAGAAGTGAGAGGTGCTGATATTCAGTAGAAAGTTCATATGACAAAGCACGTAAAATTTCACTTGACCATTTCTACTGCAGTCTTATACCTTAATAACATTAACTCAGTGATCCATACCCTTATATTTTATACTGCAGGGGGGAAAACCATTCATGTTATCATTGGCTAAGCCAAGTTTCTCTCCCTCATTCCCATTTCTATATAAAATCAAAATTCTTACATGCAAAATATTCAGGATATCTCTTCCAGATTGATATATAACCAGAAATTGAGACCTGTGGGATGGTGCAGAGTTGTTTTAACTTTTAATGAGTAATCTGTAACAGAACAGAAAAATTGGCAACACAACTTCCATTTTGGTGCTGACAGCATGTTCCACTGGTACTTGTCTCATAGGTTCCAAAACACAATTTCTTGCATTTTCCTTTGTTTGTATAGTGCAAGAGAATGACACCTCTAAATGCTGCTAAATTGTGATAACATCTTGTAGCTTGGTAAATAAGTTGAAAGATAATGTGCACATAGTTTTAATCATTGTTATTTAAAAATGTGAAAGTTTTTTTGTTAAGCATGCTAATTTTCAAGGACATCATGCTACATGAAGAAGTAATTCATTAGTAGCCACAAGCTCACATAATAATTTGATTTAATGCATTCATTAATACTACTGCACTCTTTTACTAATTTAATGAATACAGAATAAGAGAAGAGACCTTGGAAATTTCAGCTTCTCTTGTAATCCTTCGCTTGTAACTATCGAATATCAAGTAACTTAATGATGCTCTGTTCAGGATTTAAAGAGTGAATAGCTGAGAACTGCATTTTTTTGTTAATTTAGACGACATCTTAAAGGAACTCATCAATAAAGTAGTTCGTATCATATAGTGGCTCCTAATAGCTTTTTTTTTTTTTTTGCATTGCCAAGTCAGACTTAGTAGATCCCAGGAGGTAAATAGGGCTACTCCAGGTTTAATACTTGGAGAGAGACCAACCCAGAATTTCAAGGCTATACACTGGACTGGGAAAATACAAAATCATCCTGGACTATTACATAAATAACCATCAGAAATCAACCTCAACTACAGGAAGTGCTACTATTAATTCTGCCTCTCTTGAATTCATACATATACATCAGATTGCATTATTTATGGTTATACTAACTAGCAAGTTTTATTTTTTAAAAAATCCATATAATTAACTTGTTATGGGCTTTGTTGTTTATTTAGGAAAGCCATTTCAGAAATCCGAGCTAATAAAAAAAAAAAAAAAAGAGAGTGAGCTGGAAAAAATAGAGTAGTCCTGAAAGATAACATATACAGAGATTACATTCCATTGTAGATAAAATGTGAAGGAAGCAAGCTGTGGAATATTTAATGCAATAGATTTGGGGATAACATTAAATTACAGGAAGCTATTATTCATTTAGAACCAGAGCTGAGCCAACCAGAAGGCAGAAGAATAAATCAGGAATTATCTCAAGAAGTCGTCAGAGGCAAAAAAATAAAAACATATTAGTGCCACCAAATAATATATAAAAACTAGCATCAAGAAAAAAACTTCAAAGTCTATTTCCCAAAAAAGTCTTATGTAGATTTTCCAATCAGGAGTTTATGTATGCATGTGTGTATGCTTTGGAGGCCAGTCCAAGGGATGAAATTGGCCTATTGCTTGAGAATTGTAAATTGATGTACCCAAAATAGTCCAGAACACTATTTGCATAAGAAAAACCCACCTCTTTAGTTAATTCAGAATATGCCCTCTTGTGGACGGAGGGTTGGCTAGATTATCTGTTTTTTGGCAGCATGACACCCTCAAGAAGCTTGAAGAACATTAGAAACCAATTCATTCCTGTGTAGAATGTTAGAATCCTGAACAAAAATACTCCTCTAAATTTTTGTTGCAGGAATTACATGCATCTCATTATCTCTAATCCATCTGTCCCCAATTCATTGGTTTAATTACCTTTGAAATATAAGCCTATAATATAGGATTCTAAAGTGACTATTCTTACAATTTTGTTCTCAGGAAAAATTTTGTTTGTTTTTGAAAGTTCATTTTTATTTTTTTCTTTCTCTCTTTTTTTTTTTTTGCTTCACTCTTTAAAGAGACAACTTGTTTATGGGCTTTGTATTTCATTTGTAGCCTCATCCTTGGACCCCAAATTTATATTTTGCAAGAGAGAAGAATGAATTCCTGATTCAAGTGTTGATTCTAGCTTTGGACTCATTCTAGTCACAGGGATAAGCTTTGGCCTTAGATTGCCTCATGTCTCCTGCTCAGGGAAAAATCCCAAACAAAATAATTTTCATTTCAGTTCATTATATTCCTGGAGTTAAAAGGCCAGGTGTGCCAGCTCAGAGATCCTGAATGAAAATGCCTGATGAATGGAACCTGAACTGTTCATATCAAACCCACTAATGTGGCCTTTGGTTCTTCATATTGCCCATTTCATTCTGGTATTTTCTGATATAAAATATTTCCTTCTTTTACATCAGTTTGCCAGTCATCTTAGTTCCGAAAATTAGATGAAAATGAAGAGTTCTGCCAGCTCAATCTACCTTGGTAAAATATCTACAATGCGAAGTGAAACAGAGGGAAAATTGGTTTATAAACCATGAGTTCTCTTGAGGACTTGGGCAGAGGTGAGCAACTTTGTTTGTTAACTGAAGGTTGGCTTGTGTGTGATTTGAAGCTATATGCATAGTGGTGCTATATATATGGCATAATAACATACCAGATTGATATGCTGCCACATATAGCATAAAAGGATAATAAAATGTTTAAACATTTCCCCAAATACATCATGCTGTGGCTTATCCAGTGTACTCTTTTCCCTCCTCATATACAAACTTGGGGTGGACTCCTTGTTTGTGTTGTACTTAAAAATGTGGGTATGCAAAGGCCATGTTGGCTAGGAATTCCAAGAGGCAGGGATCACTGAAAGGGAAGGCCACAAGGGCATTTGCAATCAAATAGAATAAAGAATCTGAACAGGGAAGCACTGCTATGATGAGTCATCTACTACAGTGCATACAATATATTTCTTCCCCTGAGGATAAATTCCTCAGAATATTTCATCATAGCCACCAATATGCTCATCTCAGATCTGTGAAATCTAGACTGAACTGTGAAGAAATCCAAAAGATCTAAAATGGGAACAAGAATGACTTTGTTTTAAGAAATTAGGAAAGATTCAAATCTCATATCCCTCAGATATATGTTTCCTTGAGAGGGCTCACTTCCTTGTCTCTAAGAAATGCAATGTTAGTAAGTAGAAGTTTATTATGAAGGTGCTTTTGCCATTTGCGATTGGGGAAAATAATCTGAACTGTTTGATTCTTCTTTCAATACAGAACAAACCTGCAAAGCATATAAATCATGATGATGTCTTTATGAGTTTGCAGGATTGAAACCAAGGAAGAAATACTTTGTGCAGAGATTTAACAAAATTGTAAGTGAGAAGTTTAACAGAAAAGTATAGGATGGTGTTTTAAGGTGATTTAAAGCAACCATATCATGGAGGGATCAGACAACTGTGGGTATTTTAACTGATTTGGTATCAAATGGTTGGTTTATATTATGCATGAATAATAATAATTATGATAAGTTATGAATCCCCAAGTTGTTGGATGGATACCAGGCTAGGAAAAGTTGCTCAGAGTCTTGAAATACCTTTCTGAGAATACTTAGAAATGAAGGCAATGTTATCTTTGGGTTTGAAAGAGGGTTTCTGGATGGGCTGCTTCTAGAGGTACCACTTTGTGTATTTATTTCCTTTTGTGTGTAAAAAGGAAACAAAAATGCAGCTATGGGAAAATGCACGATACACATGTGCGTGACAAGATCATCTGGACCATTATGATTAGACAAAGTGACTGCATGATACAAGTCTCATCTGGAGGCACAAGGAAGAGGTAAAGAGACTCTATGTATAAAAATATCTCTGAGGATATAGACTGCACATACCTCTAATAGTAATCCAGGGCTCCTAAATGGACCTCCAGAACTGACAATACCGAACCTTCCAAATGTGTTAACTCTCTGAAACCTTAGAAGATTCTGAAAATTGAAATGCATTGTATTTAGAGAGCCTCAGATCCAGCAAGACTAATCTAAATAAACATAATGTCTGATAGAGTGCCATATTATCAGTCAATGAGTCCATTTTAGGTACTGCAAATGGCAGTGATTCAACAGTATGATTCATCATTCAAAGGGTGTCCTGCCAACAGTCTTTCAACAGAAAATTGTCTCTTCCAGTGCAAACATTCACATTTAAAAGTGAGCCTATCAGTAGCAGTTACATATTCTCTTTGTGCAGCATATATTGCAATAAGTGTGTGTGTGTGAGAGGGACCCCCCAATTTGGGCTGCAAAAATCTGGCCACTTAATAGAAAGTAGTAAATAATGTTTTCTTTATATTTTTGCTGCTGTCTGGTGGCCACTGGGCTTTTTGCAATCCAGATGTGATAACTCAAGGAGATTCAGAACATTTGACCCCAAAGAGTGTATCCGTGTGTGTATGTGTGTGTATGTGTGTGTGTGTGTGATGGGAGGGGGAGGGAAATCCACCTTTTAAAAAGAGCCTTCTTAGAAGATGAAAGAAAGGTGAAGTAATGTCTGTCGGCTGTGATTTTATTGGCTGATAAAAGGATTGCAATGCCATTTCCTCACAAATCACACAGTTGTCATACATACTGCAGACAAAAAGCACCATATCCACCCACCACCAGCAGTATAATGAAACTGCAGTTTCCAATCAACTTTCACTTATACAAATGAGAGACAGCATCTTCTGAACTGTGAATGAATGTCAGATTCATGGTAAGTTAACCAAATGGTGCTGCATATTGGAAAAAAAAAATCAACCAACCACTGGTGCTCATTAGGGTTTACTAAACTGAAACAATTGAAGCCATTATTTCTTGCAAATGCATTTCTTGCTTCCAAATGAGAGCCAAGTATTTGTCTGTGTATCTACCTTTCTATTATCTATTCATCCATTCCCTTTTGCCTGCAAATACATGAATCCAAATGGAATAGCCAAACCTGAGTTAAAACAAAAAACAATTACATTCTGATCAGAGCTGTTCTTCTGATGTAACAGGTTATTTAAGGCCCTGTCACACTGGCCGACGGATGCAAAACATTTGTAAAAAGGATACAGCGGACGAGAAAAATGTTCCATCCGTTGTTATCTGCTCTCAAAAGGGGCAAAAATTTGCATAACCAGAGCGGACAACACGGAAAGGAATGGACGGGGGGAGGATGTAGGGCGGATGGAAAGCGGATGCTCCACGGAAGCCTAGCAGATGAAAGTGGATGGGAGTGGATGGCACATCTGCAAGGCTTCCGGGGGAGCGCAGCAAAGTGGACGCGGAACAGATACAGTGGATGCAGAGTGGATGCCGAGCGGATGAAGTGGATGCACAGCGGATGCCGAGCGGATGAAGCAGATGCAGAGTGGAAGTCTAGCAGATGCCTAGCGGATGCCTCGCAGATGCCTAGCGTTCACTGCGCATGCGGGGAGGATGCATTGCGTCAGCCCCGCGGATATAAAGGGAAGCAGCTCCCAAGCAGGTCACCATTCAGAGGAAAGACCTGCTTCCAGACACAGCCTGCCAGCCTGCCAGCCAGCCAGCCAGCCAGCCAGCAACCTCACAACCATGGGGAAGAAAAGGAAGCCTCTGCCATTTGCTGCCAGCCCTGGTAAGAGGGACAGGGCCACCCTCCCACCCCCTGGCCCTCACTCTGCTTCTGCTGGGGCTTCTGCAGCCCGGGCTCGCTCTTCTGGGGCTGGGGCTGGGGCTTCTGCTGATGCTGCTTTTGGAGGAGCTGCTGATGCTGCTTATGGCGGTGGTGCTTCTGCTGGTGCTTACTCTGCTGATGCTGCTTCTGGCGGTGGTGCTTCTGCTGGTGCTTACTCTGCTGGCACTGCTCCTGGTGCTGGGGCTTCTGCTGGTGCTTACTCTGCTGCTGCTGATCCTGGTCTTGCTGGTGCTGCTGGTGCTGCTGGTGCTGCTGGTCCTGCTGGTCCTGCTTTTGCTGCTACTGTTGCTGCTGCTGGTGGTGGTGGTGGTGTGGAGGAGCATCCTCTGATGAGGGCCCATATGGTCCTGCCAAAGGGAGGAAGAGGCAGACATGAGAATGGGAGAGGAGGCAATACAACATAGAAGAGGAACATGAGGATAAGGTGCTGGAGTGGCTGAGAGAGAACGAGTATCTATGGCGGAAGGGACACAGGCTCTATAGGGACACCAAAAGGAAGCTGGCTGCTTGGAGAGAGAAGGTGGAGAGCCTGGGCTACACTTCGGAGGTGCTCCTCGGCTGGTGGAAGCACATGCACACCTGGTACGGGAAGCTGCACCTCAAGAAATCTGGCCAGGCCGCGGTCAAGCTGACGGACAGAAAGACCAACATGATGGCCAAGTGCAGCTTCCTGGAGGGTGAGATCCGCCACCGAGGAGCAGCCCCTCTCACAACCCTCTCTCTCAGGCAGCCTGCTGAGAGCCAGTCCTCTTCCGGCAGAGAGTCAGCTCCTGACTCCAGGCAGGTATCTGTGGAGCATGCCATGACGGAGACCCCCCCCGACAGCTGTACTACCCGTGGTGGAGTGTGTGGAGGACCCCCTGACGCAGTGGGAGAAAGGAGACGGCACTTCCACCACAGCCCAACCTGCATCCACCCACAGCTCCACCTCCACAGAAAGGCAAAGAGGCAAACTGGAGGGACACTGCCACACTGTCCTGCTGGAGATAAGAGACACCATCAGGAGCAGCGTAGATCTTCTCTCTCAGCTGGTACACACCGATTCCTCATCCTCCAACCGCAAGCCCTTCCTCACCTATGTGAACCAGACCCTCATGGACATGGCGGAACCCCAGTACCAGGTGGTGAAGGACAGGATCACTGATCTGCTTCACAACCCTCCAGACCAAGATGAACCTGCTCCCACCCAGTCCAGGTCTGCTCCTCCACCCCAGGTGATGTCATTCCCCTTCCAAGGCTTTCCACAGGCCCTCTCCTACCAAGGCTATGGCTAACAGGAGGTCCAGCAGCACAGGCAGCAGCCCTTCCCAGTCCAGGCACATGTACATCAGACACCACTGGTGCCACTGATGCCACCGATGCCACCCACGCCACCGATGCCACCCACGCCACCGATGCCACCAACACCAATCCTCACCCAGCTGCAGACCAGACAGCTCCACTACACTGCTCCTTCCTCCACCCCACAGCCAAGCCCGGCCTCAGTACATCTGTCATCGGTACTGGGGCTGACACCCCATGTCATGGAGGAAGGGGCTCTCAACATCACGGGGCTGAGCCAGCTGTCTGAGATCTTCCTCAACACACCGTCCCCTGTTGCCCTCTCAGGGCCAGGCACCCCAGTGGCGCTTCAGACCAGCACTCCAGCAGCAGCCACCTCCACAGCACCTGGACCCTTCACCCCTAAGACTGGGCACACCTCCGAGTGACCAAGAAGAGTGCCAGAGACTGGGTGGCTACCTGTTGACTTTATTTTTGCTATGGACACTTGACTTGGGTCATTTTTCTTTTACAGCTTGTTATTAATAAAGATTATCTTTGCTTCACACACTTGCTTCATTTATTTTAATAAATAAAGTCTTGGTGGAAACTTTTAGAAATGGTTTAAGCCTTTGCATGCTTGTGGGATGGGTTAAGATAGCAGTGGGATGGGTTGAGATAGCAGTGGGATGGGCAGGGATACCTTTGGGATGGGTAATAGCTGTAGGATGGGCAGGGATACCTGTGGGATGGGTAATAGCTGTGGGATAGATAAACCTCCAGTGCAAGCATAGTGGGACTGTATGGTCCACCCTCCCAGGTGCCACACCTATGGCCCTTTATTATCAATAATAATGTAATCATTCATCCACACATGTCAACATAAACACAACTCTTTATTAAATGCCCTGTTCATTGTAGGCCCACCCACCATACATGGCCCAATCTCATCAATGTGATGAGACAGGCTGAAGGAAGCATCCATTAAGCATCTATCATCCTGTCTTGCCACTCCACTGCTCCAGCTGGGGAGTTTCACCAGTGTCTCAGGAGGTTGCGCTGCTTCTTCCCTTCATGTGAGGCTCTTTTGGGGCCTTGCACATCCTCAGTGTCGATCAGATTTCACCCTTGCCTCCATTCCCCAGGCTCCATGTCCCCATTGCCTTGTTGGAGATCCGCGAGCCTGTTCTGCAAGACTGGGTAGCGGGTGCGCATGAGATTGTGCAGGATGCAGCAAGCTTCCACGATCCTCCTCACAGTCTCTGGGCGATGCTGCATGGTGGTGAGAAGTACCTGGAACCTGTTGGCCAGGATGCCAAAGGCGTTCTCCACCACCCGCCTTGCCCTGGACAGCCTGTAGTTGAAGATCCTCTCTTCACGGGTGAGGCATCTGGAAGTGTAGGGCTTCTTGAGGTAGGTTCTGAGGGAGAAGGCGTCATCCCCCATGATG
Organism: Laticauda colubrina; assembly: GCA_015471245.1. NCBI lineage: Eukaryota > Metazoa > Chordata > Lepidosauria > Squamata > Elapidae > Laticauda > Laticauda colubrina. The sequence continues at coordinate 44,442,106 of BLBF01000007.1, read as the reverse complement.
AAGTAGGGCACATCTTGCGTGTCGTTGGGCAGGGGGTCTGGATCTGGGAAGCCCATGATGAGGTTGCTTTCCAGCCCCTCCTTGAGGTCACTGGCATTGTATACCTGGGCATCTGAAGCTGACCCGTTGCCTGAAGCATCGATGTACATGAACTTGTAGTCAGTATCGACCATGGCGAAGAGGATGATGCTGAAGAAGCCCTAGTAGTTGAAATAAGTGGACCCCGACTTTGCTGGAGCTTTGCAGGCCATGTGCTTGCCATCTATGGTTCCAACGGTGTGGGGGAAGTTCCACCTCTGATACCACTGCTCTGCAACTTTCTTCCAGCCTTCTTCAGTGGAGGGGCACTGGAGGAGCTCCTCCAGGTATTCTTCGATGATGGCCTGCACCACTTCTCTGACCACAATGCTGATGGTGTTGTGTGGCACCCTCCAGCCGTATTGCATGCTCCTGTAGGTGGTCCCTGAGGCCAGGTGGCGCAGAGTGAGTGCCACCTTGAGCCCAGGTTCCAGGCTGGGCTGGATGTTGGTGCTCTGCTTGGTCAACCTGGGTGTCAGCCGCTCCACAACTTCGTCAAACATGGCTGGAGGCATCCTCATGAAATTCTGGAATGCACGAGTGTCTTCGTTCCTCAGCTCCATCATCAGTTTGTTGTACAGTCGATACTCTGCTCTTCTCCCGATCCATCTTCGGACCCAGACGCTTCTTGGCCGCCTCCTTTTCTTCCCGTAGAACAGGTGAAAGAGCCTGTAGATGGCTTTGCACTGTTGCAGAACGATAGTGGTTACCAAAAGGAGTGTGTTACGATTCATGGTGGACATCAATGGATGCTGTGGAAGAGCAAGAGCCAGATGAAGGCTGCTGAGGTCTGCACAGCAGGGCTGCTGGACTGAAAGTGAGATCCAGGTGAGTTCCTCCCCCTTTTTATAGGCAATATAGGTTTTCCACTATGTGTCCTTTTGCATCCTCTAGGCATCCTCTAGACATCCTTAATATCCGAGATAGGTCCCCTCTGCTAACGTTTTTTCCATTTTAAATGCTTTGTATGCAAGCTGCATCCCCTTTCATCCTTTCTCCGTCCGTGCTACTAACACTGCGCGTCCATTCCGCATCCATTTCGCTTCCTCCCTGTGTCCGCTTTCCGCTGGAGCAGATTTGAGTTGTGCGGATGCACAGCGGATACCTAGAGGATGTAGCGGACGCGTAACGGATGACGATGGATGCAGAACGGATGTTCCCCTTATGCATTGTGGATGCAGAACGGATGCGTTGGATATATTTTCCGCTCAAAAAGTTTTGAGCAGCTCAAAACTTTTTGAGCGGATGGAACCTCAGTCGACGGATGCTGGACGGATAGAGAGGAAGAAAAACAGATGCAGTGAGTACAGAACAGATGAATCGCGTTAACCAATGGATGGCAAGTGTTTCTCTCTGTTTTATATCCTCTTTCCATCCGTTGGTGCAGTGTGACATGGGCTTTAATCAAGTCATGAAAACTAATAACAATGAATGCTTCCTTCCATGGGAATAAAAATAATTATATTTCGGGGGGGGGGGGATTCCAAAATCTTTGCAAAAAACCATACCTTAAGGGCAACAAAAATTATCCAGAATTCTTCTAATGCAGTATTAAAAATAGGGATTGGTTAGAAAGAGAAAGAAGAAAAAGGAAGTATTTTTTCAAGTGGAGCTGAGCTCCTGATCCACATATTGATTGCAGGTGTCTGAATTGTGTATTCTATAGATGAAAGTCAGTCTTAAGATGGAGAGTCCTGAGAAGTGACCCTTAGCCATCCCAGCTTTGAAATCCAAAGGCTATTCGGCCTGTCAGGAGCAAAACTGAAACCAAAATTAATAAAACCTTAAAGTCTTACTAACATTGCTCAATAAATCTAGGGAGTGACTTTATTTCATGTGTTGCATAAATTGAGTAGTTGTTCCATATTAACATTCTCCAAATAGTCTATTCATATTGGTTAATAAATACTGGAAGCTGATTGGTTCCCTACTTGACGCTGATTGGCAAATAATAGCTAACCTATGATTGGCCAGCTCAGTGGCGGGAAAATCAAGAAACCATCATTGGCCACTAGCTGTGAGCAGCCTCTCTATAAAAAGAGCTGCCGCGGCTCCTGGTTCAGACGGATTTTCAGAACTAAATAAAAGAGCTGAAGTTACTCTGGTCTCCGGTCCCATTCTTCGCGAACACTACACTGGCGACGAAGGTGGGATCCTGAGAGAGGAGACCAGTCGAGCATGTGGCATCGAGAACCGAGCAGACGAAATGGCCAGAACCAACTCACCTACTGCACCATTCAACCCAGCAACGGAGGACTGGGAATCCTGCATCGATAGATTCCTCATTTTCCGAGAAAGCAACGACTTGCTAGGAATCTCCGACAACCGAAAAAGAGCCGTGTTCCTGATGCACTGTGGGCCCACGGTGTTCAAGATGGCCAAGTCGCTAGCGAAACCAGAAGATGTGAAACAGATGGCCTGGCCAGATCTAGAAAAATTGCTGAAGGCTCACTACGCACTGACCGTCTTCAGCCTTATTCGGAGACACGAATTTTACAAACGGGACCAGAGAGAAGGTGAGAGCATTGCAGACTTCATAGCGGCTCTCAGGGACATTGGAGGGGCATGCGAATTCCAAAACATGGATGAAGCCATGAGGGATCGCGTGGTCCTCAGACTGAGAGACCTCACCCTACAAAGCTGACTGTTAACCCGACTAAAGATTACAGTCACTGAGGCTATCGCTGAAGCCACGGCAGCAGAAGCAACACGGCAGCCAAAATGCAGCAGATGAATGCGACAACATCCAAAACACCGGCCGAAATGAGCCAAGGTACAGAAAAAAAGGCAGAGAGTGCGCACAAGACCACCATGCAGATAGTGGATAGTCCAAAATCGACGATGACGATGACGAAGAGATCCACAGACTCCAGGCTGAATGAGATAGACGGCTGAAGAAAGGTTGTAAGTTGGGGTTTCAGTGCGCCGGGTGCAGAGGTGACCACCCCCATTCCGAGTGCCGGTTCCTAGATACTTTGTGCCGGTACTGCAAGAGACGGGGTCGCATCACAAGAGTATGCCAAAACTATAAGAGTTACGGCCCCCGACATAGGGACAACACACCACCAAGAACCAAAGATAGACAAACGTGGAGCCATGAGAGTCATGAAAGCAAGGGCAAGCGGCTAAATGAGAACTTCAGAAAAGAAGAAACACACCAAACCTTCACCATCGGTCATTCTAATGCAACAAATGGCTGAAAAGTACATGTGGCAGTCAGGATCAAGGGCCAAGAATGTAAAATGGAGGTGGATTCCGGATCGTATCTATCAATGGTATCATGGGATATCATTAAAAGACTGATACCACACCTTGGCAGAACTGAACTAGAACACCAATCGCTAGTACTAAAGGACTACCAAGGAAACAGAACACCAGTAGTCGGACTCAGACATTTCCAAATAACTTTCAAAGAACATAAGAAAATCTTGCCTTTAACCATTGTAGATCAAAACCGGCCTAGCCTGTTGGGACTCGAGTGGTTCAAACCTCTAGGAATCGGTGTGACTGGCATTAACAGCATTGCCGAGACAGACTGGGAGGAGAACCTAATGAGGGAGTTCCAGGATGTCTTCGATGGGAAATTAGGCAAGTACCGAGGGTCCCCTATATCATTTAATTTAGATCCAACAATAGCTCCTATTAGGCTAAAAGGGAGGCGAGTCCCCTTGCCGAAAAGTACATGTGGCAATCAGGATCGAGGGCCAAGAATGCAAGATGGAGGTTGATTCCAGATCATACCTATCGATGGTATCCTGGGATACCATCAAAAGACTAGTAAAGCACATTGGCAAAGCTGAATTAGAGCAACAAGCACTGATTTTAAAAGACTACCAAGGCAACAGAATACCGGTAGTCGGACTTGGACACTTCCAGGTAACCTTCAAAGAACATCAAAAAATATTGCTGCTAACCATCATAGATCAGAACCAACCAAGCTTACTGGGACTCGAGTGGTTCGAACCCCTAGGAATCGGAGTGACCAGCATTAACTGCATCACCAACACAGACTGGGAGGAGAACCTGATGAGAGAGTTCCAGGACATCTTCGATGGAAAGTTAGGCAAGTACCGAGGGTCCCCTATCTCATTCAATTTAGACCCAATCATAGCTCCAATTAGGCTGAAGGCGAGGTGAGTCCCCTTTGCACTAAAACCCAAAATTGACGAAGAATTAAACAAATTTATAGAACAAGGCATCCTGGAACCAATTGACCATGCTAAATGGGAGACCCCAGTCGTGACCCCAGTTAAGCCGGATGGGTCGGTGAGAATTTGTGGGGACTACAAGGCTACCCTGAACCATGCGCTACAGCAAAGTGCATATCCTGTTCCGGTAGTACAACACCTACTACACTCCCTGGGAAGGGGCAAGGTCTTCGCAAAGCTCGACCTTGCCCAAGCTTACCAGCAATTCCCAGTAGACCCAGAAACAGCAGAGGCCCAAACGATCGTGACTCATAGGGGAGCCTTCAAATGCAAAAGACTGCAATTTGGAGTCAGGGTGGCCCCAGGGGTATTCCAAGGCCTACTGGAGCGGTTATTACAGGGGATAAAAGGAATAGTCCCATACTTTGATGACATGCTGGTGTCAGCCAACAATGTGAGACAACTAGAAGCCCGTCTCAGAGTCGTCTTACAAAGGTTCCAGAAGGCGGGACTCAAGGTCAAGAAAGAAAAGTGCCAATTAGCCACCTCAAAAGTTGAGTTCCTGGGGTATCAAGTCGATAAAGAGGGCATCCACCCCACAGAGAAAAAAATTAAAGCAATCAAAGAAGTGCCTAGACCAAAAAACAAAGTAGAGTTGCAAGCATTCTTGGGACTTATAAATTTTTACAACGTTTTTCTGCCACAGAAGGCAAAAACAGCAGAACCACTACATAGGCTACTGGACAAAGCAGCCACCTGGACCTGGGGACAATGTGAAGAGACAGTGTTCCAGAGGGTAAAAGACTTAATCACATCCGACTCTGTATTAATGCAATACAGCGAGACACTACCATTGACAGTCACCTGCAACACGTCACCGTTCGGTGTCGGAGCCATACTGAGCCACATTCTGCCTGACGGGAGAGAAGCACTGATCGTGTTCTACTCCAAAACACTATCAAAAACTGAACGCAACTACAGTCAATTGGACAGAGAGGCATTAGCAGCAATATCCAGTGTCAAACGGATCCATGAATACCTTTACGGTAGGACTTTTACCCTTATTACAGACCACAAACCCCTATTGGGAATACTAGTAGGTAACAGGGCCACCCCAAATATACTATCCCCATGAATGACAAGGTGGGCCGAGTTCCTTGCAGCCTAGAATTATAAACTGATTCACCGACTGGGCAAAGACATTTCCCATGCCAATGTGTTGAGCCGTACTCCCCTACCGGAACTAGGAACTGACCCGACACCAACCACATCCACCCTACAGATTGAGACGCTATCAAACCTACCCATAACCGCAGCAGACATTGCGAGAACAATGACAAGAGACTTGTCACAAGTTTTAAACTGGGTAGGAAAAGGGTGGCCGGAAAATGAGACAGACGTTAAATTTAAACCATTCAAGCTTAGGCAAACTGAACTGTCATTGTTAAAAGGTTGTATCTTATGGGGGGATTGGGTGGTAATACTGGAACCGTTACAAGAACAAGTACTGAGAATGTTACATGAAGGACACCTGGGCATTGTACGAATGAAATCCCTGGCCGGGAGTTATGTATGGTGGCTATTATGTAAGGATATTGGGAAATGGGTAGAAACCTGCGGGAAATGCCAAAGATCCTGACCTGCACCCCCTCCAGCGCCTATACTAGACTGGGAAACATCGATGGGCCCCTGGTCAAGAATCCACATAGACTTTGCGGGGCCAACAAAAGGACATACATTTTTAATCATAGTAGATGCTTACTCCAATTGGCTAGAAGTAATCGTCATGAACTCTACCACCACAGAAGTAGTTATAAAACAACTACGGAAGCTATTCACCACACATGGGTTACTGGACTTGCTCGTCTCAGATAACGGCCCGCAGTTTACTGCACTAACATTTGAACAATTCCTCACCAAATATGGCATAAGACATGTTTTGACAGTGCCGGGTCGACCGGCTATGAACAGGAGGGCAGAACGCATGGTCCAGTATACCAAAGAAACCTTAGAAAAATTAGACTCAGGGGACATACAAGAAAAAATGGAAAAAAAGCTCACCATACAACACATAACACCGAGCTCTACTACAAATAAAAGCCCAGCAGAATTACTAATGGGCAGAAAATTAAGATCACAATTGGATAGATTACACCCAATATACAGCTCTGAAAAATCAACGGACTCCTCCAGCAGACACCGCACATTCGAACCAGGAAACCTAGTACATGCAAAAAATCTCACCAGGCACCCACTGTGGGTACCGGCAAAAATAACACAAATAACAGGACACCGGTCCTCTTGACTAGAGACGGATGATGGCAGAAGCTGGAGGAGACACATTGATCAGTTATGATCACGAACACTGGAACGCACCACTGACATACCCAGACACAAAGAACAACACACACACACACCAGAACCAGAGCAAACATTAAACAAAAATATTAATAGACCAACCAGAGAGGAGGGAGACCCCTCAAACTCAAATAAGGGGGGGAGGGGGAAACCCTCCGGCAGAACAAGAAACCCCGCAAAATCAAAATACAAACAATAAACAACATTCACAAATAAATTCAGATAGAAACAACGACTTACCTGCAGAAGACTTTGGCGGAGAGGAACGGGAGGCTCAAGAAGACCTAAAAGCCATTCTGGAAGGGAGCAGCCGAGCCGACTCTACCAGCCCAGATAGGCCGGGAGGGAGTGGCATGGCTGACTCCACCTTCCAGGAGGTTCCACAGAGAAGGACGGGAGGAACAGCGATCCCATCCGAACCCGCCGAAAACAACAACACAACTAAACTGCGCAGATCAACAAGGCAACCAAAAAGCCCCGCCTACTTACGTGACTACGTAAGGTAGGATCATACCAAGAGGGGAGGAGTGTTCCATATTAACATACTCCAAATAGTCTATTCCTATTGGTTAATAAATACTGGAAGCTGATTGGTTCCCTACTCAGCGCTGATTGGCCAATAATAGCTAACCTATGATTGGCCAGCTCAGCGGTGAGAAGCCGTCATTGGCCACTAGGCACGAGCAGCCTCTCTATAAAAAGAGCTGCCGCAGCTCCTGGTTCAGACAGATTTTCAGAACTAAATAAAAGAGCTGGAGTTATGCTGGTCTCCAGTCTCATTCTTTGCGAACACTACAGTAGTGATCCCAAGTGGCTTGAGGGAATTGGACCTTACAATATCAATTCCTCCAGGTTGCAGAATATCTCTCCCAATACTTTCCATTATGTTTTCAAAGCCAAGTCGCATACTTAAATTTTGAATAGTTTCTACTATGTGTCTTGAAAGTAGAATATCTACTTATATGCAATATTAATATTAATAGTGTTGATATGTTGCTGATTGGTCTCACGTGGAATCTGCAAAATAACTCATAAATAGAAAGAATTATTAATAAAGTAGGCATGTTACTATAAGGTTAATAGTAACCAGGAACCATTGGTAATTGATGAAAGAAATGTACAATATTGTGTTACTTGGGAGAGGAGCCTAAATAGAAAGAATTATTAATAAAGTAGGCATGTTAATAAAGTAGGCATGTTACTATAAGGTTAATAGTAACCAGGAACCATTGGTAATTGATGAAAGAAATGTACAATATTGTGTTACTTGGGAGAGTAGCCAGAGTGTGGAAATGATAATACATGCATGACCTCATTACTCATGAGTGCAATCACAGGATTTGTGTAACAGCGTCATGGTCATTTGTTACTAATGTCGCTGTGCATGGTATAAATGTGAGAAAAAGTACAAGATACTGAAATCTGTTTCATAACATTCTGTTACGAAACATTCTGTTTCATACTGTCACAATTCCAAACCAAGCCAGCAAAAGAAGAGGCCACACTATGAGCAGAACGAGCCTCTTTACTGGAGTCACAGCTTGACACGTGGTGAACAATGCAAGTAAAAGGGTTTCTAGCCAGCATTATGGCTTCTGCTAGCCAGCTGGCTATATTGTCTCAGCACACCCTGCCCTAGTATTCCAGGTTGCTCCCGGCTGGGAGAATACTTGCTGGAACTCGGTTGCTCTCTGGCTGGCTCCAGCAAGTACTTTTTGGCCTGGCTCCAGCAAGTACTCTTTAGGCCTGGATGGCTTTTGAACCAACCACAGCTGGCTTGCCTTCCTGGCCCTTCTCCCATCACCCGACACCCTCTGTGCCCCTATGCAGCCCCCTCTCCTTGCATGTGTGTGGCAATTCTGAAATGGCACATTGTGGCGACTTTCAACAGTGCACTGTCTAGGACGTTGACACATACTTGCTTTGAAAATGACAAGCTTCAAAGTAGGAACCAGATGACAAGTTCTTTGTATAGCACTGCTTCATAGGGAAGTGCAGGAATGGCAATGGCAAACTCGATGACATGACGTTAGAGATGAGTGACCACTATCTCCATGGTTACAAACACAGTAATGGTAAACATTTAACTACAGCATTTTTGAGAGGCCTTACAAATTGCCTTTTGGTCGAGACCCTCATTCAATTTAATTTGCAGCAATGTTTTTCCTGGTTGTGCTAGGAGCATTTTTGGAAGTCCAGATGACCATCCATCGTGTTCATTTCACTGAAATCCTGACAACTCCTCCACTGATGGAGAAATTCACTCTGTAATTTAAATAGTTAACATGTCTCTTCAAGTAATTTGTATAACTCCCTGGGAAACTGATGAGGGAATAACATCTTATTTGGACCTGGCTGCATCCTGGATTCTCAGCACCTGGCATTCAATTTATTTATTGATGTATTTTTTTATTTATTACCCACATTTATATAGCCCCTCATCTCATGGCAGTCTGCAATAAAAGCCCATTCCTCAGAGTGCTTCAGGCACGTCAAAAATTAAAATGGAGGTGGAAACCTCCCCCTTTGTCCCATCCTTCTATGCCTCCTCCCTCTTTCTCCTCTATGTTTCCCCCTTTCTCCTCTGTCTCCCTCTTACTCCCTCCTTCCCTCTTCTCTCCTCCCCTCTCCCTCTCTCTCCCTCTCTCTTTCTCTCTCCTCCCCTCCCCCTTTCTCCCCTTTCTATCCCCCCCTCTCTTTCTCCTTTGTTTCTGCCTCTCCTTCTCCTCTTTCTCCCCCTTTCTACTCTGTTTCTCTCTTGCTCCCTCCTTCCCTCTCTCCTCTCTCTATCTCCCTCTCTCTTTTTCCCCTCTCTCTCTTTCCCCTCTCTCCCCCCCTCTCTCTCTCAAAATAAAATCACATGGAGATCAGGATCAGAACATGTCTCTTATCTCAATGGTCCTAGAGGATGATTGCTAGTTACAAAACCTTTGCAAGACTACCACTGCTCTGTCAGTTTAATAAGTAGTGGTGTAGTTCATCTAAACTTCTCCAAGGAAAAATATAGTACAGGTAGTCAGTCCTGGCTTGCAACCATATGTTTAGTGGCCATTCAAAGCTACATCGGCACTGAAAAAGGTACTTTATGGCCAATTTTCACATTTATGACTGTTGCAGCATCCCAGTACCCCATGATCAAAATCTGTGTGATTGGCAACTGGAATGTATTTATGACTGTAGCACTGTCCTGGGGGGGTGTCATGTGATCACCATTTGTAACCTTCTAACAAACCAAGTCAATGGGGGAAGCCAGATTTGCTTAATGACCACACAATTCACTATAACAACTGCAGTGAATTGTTTAATAACTGTGACAAAAAAAGTCATAAAATGGGGCAGACTCACTTAACAGCTGCCTCACTTAGTAACAGAAATGTGTGTGTGGGTCAATTGTGCTTGTAAGTTGAAGACTACCTATATACTGTTAATAGCAATAGCATTTAGACTTAAGTAAGACTTCAGCATATTGCTCCCAACAGCCTGGATCAACCTTGACCCTGATGAGATTCGAACTGCCAAATTGTAGGCAGCCGGCAGTCAGCAGAAGTGGTCTGCAGTACTGCATTCTAACTACTGTGCCACCATGGTTCTTGGTCATAATAGTAGGCCCTATTTATTTTTCTCATTTACTGCCAATAGTTTGATTCTACAGCCTACGTAATCGAGCAAAGTTGGCTGAATTCCCCTATGTATTTCCATGGGACGAAGCCCAATGTATCCAAAGGGATTATCTCCATCCTATCATTATGGATAGGATTGCTTTGTGAAAAGCCTGATCAAATTATGCTTATATTGTTTTGGTGTAGTCTTAAAGCTGCACTTCAGCCTTGTGTCCTAATGACTATACTCATTCGATACACATAATTGTAAGCATATTTTCAACATATTCTGGGGTTTTTTTGTTTTTACATTCGCCACATAATCAGTCTACATCCAAAAATGTAGTACATGAACTAAACCTCAGAGGAATATTTGGCTTTTTATTTTCATTTGAAGGTTAGCTTTGATTAGCTTTGCAAAATTCAGTTCATTTAAGGCTCATAGCCTCTTTAGTCTCTTAACATTAGAGTAAAATGGGGAACATTGAAAAGCTCACAGATGCTCTTACTAACACTTATGTGCATTTTCTATCACATAAAAGAGAATCTATGCCACTGACCTAAGCATGAGACAAATATCAACAGTTGCTAGGCAACTAAAAACAAAGCCAATGTACAATATGCTTCAGCAGCCATGTTGGATTTCCTGCATAAAAGGTCAGGGTGACTTTAAGTATACCAAGCCCCAAGTTCCACCTTGCCATGAATGTAAATTAGAAATAAATTGATGCTTCAGCAATCTATCAGTCTAGTTCCAGGACTAAAATCCACTCATTAGAAACTCTGTCATTTAATGCATACACCCAATCTAGATTCTAGTTTTCCAGATGCCTACAATGAGCCAATGTAAAAATATTGGATGCATCCCTAATATCAACTGACTAGCCAAAGCAGGATTTTTACACTATGTACTTGCTGCCAAACTGGAGGGGTGTATGTGTGACAATTGTTGGATATATCAGCCTGATCCATCCATCCATCCATCCATCCATCCATCCATCCATCCATCCATC
>BLBF01000007.1:44412692-44430900 GCA_015471245.1 Laticauda colubrina | reverse complement strand
ATCCATCCATCCATCCATCCATCCATCCATCCATCCATCCATCCATCCGTATGGAGCTGGAAGATCTTCTAGTCCAATCCCTTGCTCAAGTAGGAGACCGTATACCCGTGATGGTAAACCTATGGCACACGTGCCACAGGTGGCAGGCAGAGCCATTTGTATGGGCACATAAGCCCCAGCCAAACTTACCTGCACTGCACATGTGGGAACCTCCCAGATGATTTTTGGCCCATTTGAGGCCATTTTCGGCCTCCCAGAGGCTCGAGGGAAGCCTCTGGAGCCTCAGGAGGCTAAAAAACAGGCCTTCCGGAAATACCAGAAATACTGAAATGGGCCCACTTTCAGCCACCCAAGGCTCCAGAGGTTTCCCTCAAGCCTCTGGGAGGGTGAAAACAGCCCCTGGGCTCCAGAGGCCCCCAGAGGCTGAAAACAGGCACTTCCTGTATTTCTGGAAGGCCCGTTTTGCAGCCTCCTGAGGCTGCAGAGGCTTCTCTTGAGCCTCCGGGAGGCTGAAAACAGCCTCAAATGAGCCAAAAATCAGCTGGGAGGCACACATATGCACAGTGCAGGTAAGAGGGTGTTGAGGTAATTCCCTGTTAGGAGAATGAGTGCATACAGGGAGACGTATAGAGAGTAGTGTTGGAATAATACACACAGAGCACACAGATACGCTGTACAGTAAATGTAGGTTTTTACTTCCAGAAATGTTAAGCAAAGTCCAAAATAAGCAATCCAAAGTCATTCACAAGTTAAATTAGTCAGTTTTCAATCCAGGGATAATCCAAATATCAAAGTTCAGTGTCAAAAAACAGTTCAGTAACAGACTTACATTAAATACAGTAATATCAGTCAATTAGAAGAAATGGAGCAATAGCAATACTTTTCAACAGAAGGAAACAGAGATATACTCACACACTCTTCTGAGATTCAGACTAAGACAAACCAGGTTTCTGGCTCCATCTTATGGCCGTTTGAGAAACCACACCTAATTACAGTTTTGCATTTTCTTTAAGATACAGTTTTAAAATGTTTATCCTGGTTTATATATTTCGAACCCAAATACCTGTTAGGTGACTTATATTCCTAACAGAGGGCGGGGGCGTGTTGTTGCACACACATGTGCAGAGGGCACAGGGCACATTGCATTGTGGGTGCCAGCACATGCATATGCGTGCGCTTTTGGCACCCCACAACAGTTCACCATCACTGTCTTATACCACTTTGGACAAGTGCCTGTTCAGTCTTTTCTTAAAAACCTCCATTGATGAAGCCCCTAAAACTTCTGAAGTAAAGCTGTTCCTGATCAATTGTTCTCACTGTTAGGAAGTTTCTCCTTAATTTCAGATTGCTTCTCTCCTTGATTAATTTCTATTCATTGTTTCTTGTCTTCCTTTGGAAAACATGTTGACCCCCTCTTCTTTGTGGAATACTGCTATCATGTCATCTCTTGTTCTTCTTTACTCTAGATTAGCCATACCCAATTCCTTCAACCATTCTTCATATATTTTTGTCTCTGGGCATTTAATCATCTTAAGGCCCTGTTCCACTGCACTTTCGGATGCAAAGAGGATGTAAAATCTTTAAAAAAGCTTGCCATCCATTGGAAAATGCTATGCATCCATTGTGTACTCATGGCATATGTGTTTCATACACTCTATCCGTCGAGCATCCATCCACTGTGATTTCATCCATGCAAGAAGTTTTGAGCTGCACAAAACTTTGTGAATGGATGAACTTTCTGCCATGTACAATGTAAATCCGCGACATACGAGCAACAAGCGTTCTATGTCCGTTTATCATCCATTAAACGTCCGCTGTATCCTCTCTGCATCCTCTGGGCATCCTTGCAACTCACATCCACTGCAGCTGAAAATGGAAAGAGGGAGGAAAGAAAAGGTACATGGAACGTCTATACATAGTTAGTAGCATGGAAATAGAAAGGATGCACAGTGAACGGTTTGCATCCAATATACATCTGCGCGGCATCCCCTTTCTTTCCTTTAGGCGTACGTAATGCATCCACTTCATCCGCTGTGTGTCCACTTCACAATTATCCCCCGGAACCCCTTCAGGGTGTCATCCGCTTCCATCCGCTAGGCTTCCTATGAACATCCATTTAACATCCCCGCTACATACTACCCACGTCCGTTCTTTTCTGTTCTTTTCCATTCTATTTATGCAAATTTTCACCACTTTTTGGAGCGGATGACAACAGATGGAGCCACCCCCCAAATTTTGCTCATCCACTGTGTCTTTTATGCATACGTTTTGCGTCCATTGGCCAGTGGGACCGGGCCTTAAGTTGTTCTTCTTGCAACTTTTCTAAAGTCTCAACATCTTTTTTTGTCATGTGATAACAAAAACTGGATGCAACATTCCAGGTGTGATCTTACTAAGGTTTTATAAAGTGGTACTAATACTTCACGTGATTTTGATTCTATGCTTCTGGTTTGTTTGTTTGTTTTGTTTGTTTCAAGTTGTTCTCTTCATGGTACAGGATAAAAGAGAGATCACTTACATCCCTATTCTGCTGCTTTTACATATATAACAGGGTTAAAGCTGAAATAACTAAAGGTTGTCCCAGGACTGTCCATGCGTTACCCAATGTGCTGTTTCCAACTGGTCAGCGCTTTCAGTGTCCTTTTGATAGAGACATGTGGATTCCTGGTATTGCTCACCTTTTTTTCTTTCTCTCTCTCTCTCCCTTCTTCCTCCCTCCCTCTTCCTCCCTCCCTCTCTCTCTCTACCCCTCCTTTTGTCTGCCTTTTTATCCCATTTTGCTAGTTAACTGCTTTTGATATTTGTTGATATTTAACAAAATAAACATAAAGCTATCTTTTTTGCAAGCTGAACTAAACGGCTCTGATCTGGATATGTTGGAATTAAATTAGATGGAAATTACCTTCAGCAATTTTCTAGCATTGACAAAGATAGAGATGGCAAAAATAGTGGATGAACTGCAGATGGTGGAGAAATAGGCTAAAAAATGGGAGAGGGATCAAGATCCAAGAAAATATTTTCCAAGGGACCTGCATATCTTGCAGCCCATCTTACAGGAACTTACTCAGACAACCAGGTATCAGGTTACTCCTGACTATTGACTATCCCATTCACTGTCATATGCTTGCTGTTAATGGGAAAGAGACACACTATACAAGGGACCATCCTTGAAGTGCATTGAGAAAATTCAACTAGCACAGGATGCAGGGACTAAATCCTACATAGTCCCTGTTACTTGGCAGGTAATAAATTATTCTATGAGCTGCACTGGTTGCCAGTGTGCTTCTGGGTGCCATTCAAGGTGCTGGTTGCCACCTTTCAAACCTTTCATGGTGTGGGACTGGGTTCCCTGAGGGATCACTTTTTCCTACCAATTCTTTCTGGTCTAGCCAGATGGGCATGATCTATCTATCATAGACCATGGAATGCCGGTTGCAGGACCCAAGACAGGTGCCTTCTCTGCTGTAACGCCAGTCCTAGGGAACTTTCTCCTGCCAGAGAATAGGATGGCATCAACCCTGCTGGCTTTTTGTAAGGCCTTAATGACCGGGTTTTGTGCCTAGGTCTGGAGAGTGAAGGATCCCACCTCATGGTTGTACTAAAAGCAAGCAATAGTGATATCTTTCTTGGCTGCTATGCATTTTAATTTTTGTACTTCCATTTATTTTACAATTGCTGCCCAAAGTCATTTGCCAAGGTGAGTGGCCATATAAACTGAATAAATAAATAAACACTCCCTGAAAAAAAAGGGCCTTTTCTCCCCAGCATTGCTGATCATGAGACCTTCTGAGAACCTGATCATTGAATCACATGGCAGATTGCTAATCTCTCTCCCCTTTCTTATCTTCATTGGGACAGGATTGTGTATGTGAACACACATCCTCAGAAGATAAGGAATAAATTACGGAAATCTGCATGGGAATCTGCCCTTCTGGATTTTAGGTGTTCCATCAGTTCAGAACTCAAGGAGGCAGATTATCCTGGAGGTCAGAGGTGCTGTTCCACAAATGACCACGTGGGAGACTTCCTATGTAAAGTTGGGCCAACAAGAGAAATTACAATTGTTGTTATTCTGCTGACCTACTTGCTGAAGAGATATACCCACCATCAGTGGTGAGATTCAATGTTTTTTTACTATCGGTTCTGTGGGCGTGGCTTGGTAGGCGTGGCAGGGGAAGGATATTGTAAAATCTCCAGTCAGAGGTGGTATTCAGCGGGTTCTGATCGGTTCTGGAGAACCGGTAGTGGAAATTTTGAGTAGTTCAGGGAACCGACAAATACCACCTCTGCTCACCATCTGAATTTCTGGAATTCATTACATGGTTGGTGTTGATGGCCCTTAAGCTTTTGTTGCTGGAGATTTCAATATAATTTCACCTATGTGAAGACACAGCTTTTCCCAACTTATCTTAGCTCTGGCACATAGAAGAGGACATCCATTAGACTGAATTTATCTTGGAGTAGTTGGGATGTGATCTGAAAATGAAATACATCTCTTAGTTATGGTCAAATCACTCTGGTTACCTGGCATCTTGCTTACCCTGACAACTGCAGGGAAGAGGAATTTATTAATTGGTCTGCCCTAATTATCTGAGGAATCTGGAGGGGTTTGGTCCTTTCCCTTGCTACCATTTAATATCAGCACGAAGCAGCTGGGTGAGGTAATAAGACAACATGATATGAAGCATCATCAATACGCAGATGACAACCAGGATGCTGTGCAGAGGTGGTATTCAGCAGGTTCTGACCAGTTCTGGAGAACCGATAGTGAAAATTTTGAATAGTTCAGAAAACCGGCAAATACAACCTCTGACTGACCCTGCCCCCATCTATTTTCTGCATCCTGAGTCCCAGCTAATCAGCTGGGTCTTCTTTTGTTGCCTGCACAGGAGAACAGAGCTGGAAAGCAGGTTAGTGGGGTGGAGGGAATGGGATTTTGCAGTAACCTTCCCCTGCCATGCCCACCAAGCCACACCCACCAAGCCACATCACACCCACCAAGCACACCCACAGAATCGGCAGTAAAAATTTTTGAATCCCAATTATAAATGGAAGAGATCAAACTTAGATTCAGTTCTTTAAGGAAACTATAAATCTCACCACCTATACAGGAATGCAAGAGCTAAAAAAAAAAAGGTTTACCCAGAAGCCAGAGTTCAGTGAAGAGAAATCCAAATCCTAGAATTCGAGTTAAGTGTAATCTTGTATAGTCTAGAGGCAAACAAGGGAGTTGGAAGCAGCATACAATCAGGAAGACAGGTTCACAATTGGAAAGAACTGTCAGTAAATAACTCCGAAAAGCATTTTTTAAAATAGAACTGACTCAGGAATTCCTATTTTTCCTGAATTATGCCTCATGAAACCACTTTATTCTACTAACTTGATTTGTGTGTGTGTGTGTGTATGCGTACGTGCGCATATGTGTATGCAGCGCCAAGTATCTTTTCCTGCTTAGCATCTAGGTTGGGTGACTAATCCAGTGGCTGTTCTTCAGCAACACGTGGCTGATTATCTCTGTGCTCCAGAGATGCTCATCCTCTAAATCTGTGCTCCAGAGATGATCTCTCTCTCTCTCTCATTTCAGGGCCGAAACCTGACAAGCTGTGTGCCTCCAATTCTGAGTCTGATTCATCAGACATATCTGGAACACTCAGTTGTCATCTCCATCCTTGGCTGAACAGGTGATATATTGACTCAGAACCTCAAGATTCCAATGAGGAGGAACAGGCTTAGACTGAACCCTTGCAAAATGAAATAAGCGTGGGTATGGAAATGATTATTTTTAGATGAAAATAGAATTATGTTCCCTTGGACAGAATTGATTTGCAATTTTAGGAATCCTCATGGCTCCCATTTCAGTAGCAGGTAGAGACTATACTTAGGAGACACTTCACATGTACACTTCACACATGACATGTGCACCACCTGTGTCCTTTCCTGCACCATGAGTATTTCAGGCCTCATGATTATTGCAACTAATAATTGCAATAATAGCAACTAATAATAACTCACCCTATATGGAGCAACTCTTGAAAAAATATACATGGAAACTTAAAACTTTCAAGTCTGCAGCAAACTTTCAAGTCTGTTGGAAGACTTTGAGAGTTGCCCATATAACATGTTTACTCCCTGAACTATGGTGGCTGCCAATCAGCTGCCAGGTTCATTTCAAGGAGTTTGTTATCATCTTTAAAATTGTATCTGATTTAGGATGAAGCTCTCTCCAAGACAACCTGCTTGAAAGTAAATTCACTTTGTCCTGTAAGATCTGAGACAGAGGCCTTGCTGAAGGTTCTATCTCACTGTTACCTTATATGAGCCATTACCTTTCTTCATCTGAAAATATGTGGTACAGTGATGCTGTTTGATGTTTCCCATGGATTTTTATCTTTGTTAAGGAGAGATTATCAGTGACATGTAATAGCTTTTTCCAATATTTAAATTGCCCAAACAAATAGGATGGTTCAGACCAATAATTATTCTGGTAAAATTAGTAAGATTATAGCCCGTGGGTTTTAAAATAGAACTTGTTCTCTATATCTGCAGAAAAATAATAACCATGGATAATTATAAATCCTCCAATTTATGTAGACAGTACAAATTAATTAGAATTTTTAAAATGTAAATGTTTCTACTTGAGCTCCTTGACATATACGTTTCCCTGTTGCAAGTTTTAAAAAGTTAATTATGACTGTGAGGCATAAAAACAATAATTGAAAATACATTTTTGTAATGTGACTAAAAAATCGGGTGAGAACAATATGGTCAAATTTGCTTCATTTTAAAAAATATCTAGAAGTAGAGCAACAATTATTAACGACACAGAAATCTTAAAAATACAAATGCACTGTTATCCAATCTCCCCAATATATATTTTTCCCTTCTGTTAATTATCTGCCTTCCTCTTTCCTCTTTTTCAAAACAGTTTTGAGTGTTTCTCTCTCAAATCTCTTCTAACTTTAGCTGTAGAGAATATTATTTTTCTCCAGCTTAGGGTTACATGCTTAATCTAATCTAATTGGCTCAGGCCATAGTTAGGAACAATATAAGTTAACCTAGAACAATATCCTGAAAATTATAGCTTTCTTTTTTCCAAACAAATACTATTCTCTCTTCAGAGAATTCCAGAGAAATTCTACTCATTAAAAAAAAACATCATGATCCATTAAGTTGCCATTAAATGGCTTTACAAAAAGAACAGCTAAGCTATCATTCATAACATTATCCTGTTTGTCATTTCGCCCCTTCTCCAAAGTCAGAAGAAGGATGCTCTGTTCCCTAAGATCTTTTAATTAGAAATCTTAGGGGTTGAAGCTTTCCTCATAGAGAACTAATTTTCTCCTTCTGATGTTAATTTCAACCTGGATATCAGAACACGGTATAATATAGCTGTATATATAGTAATATATGATAGCTCAGTATCATGCAGGCAAGTAGAATATTTAGAATAGAATATCTATGTAAAGATTAAGTAATTGGTTGTCTTCACTTTGAGATGGTGAGATACTCGGGGAAAAGGTTGAACTAGCAAGACCCGTGATTGATTACATAAATTAAAATGGGGCTACAGAGCCATCTTCACTGACTTATTGCTTGGCATGAACCAAGCTACTTACCTTTGGGGTATGGCAAGAGAAGTGGGATAATCAGAGGAAAGAGTCTGAAATAGCTGTTATTTGTCTCTATCTTACTGGAACATGGAGACATACAAGCTTACTAGGGATAATGACAATAAGAGCATTTTGTGGAGGAATGAGATGCTAAAGCTGAGGAAGACCATTTTACATAGTACAGGTAGTTCTCCAATTGCAACAGTTCATTTAGTGAATGTTCAAAGTTACAATGGCACTGAGAAAAGTGATTTATGACCTTATTTCATACTTATGACCATTGTAGCATCCTCATGGTCACATAAACAAAATTTGGATGCTTGGTGACTAGTTCATATTTATGACTGTTGCAGTGTCCCAGGGTCACATGATTACCTTTTACAACCTTCTGACAAGCAAACTTAATGGGGAAGCCAGATTCACTAAACAATCGTGTTTCTAAGTAACAATTGCCATGATTCACTTAACAAATGTGGCAAGAAAGGTCATAATATGGGGGTGGGTGGGGAATCATTTAAATGTCTCACTTAGCAACATAAATTTTGGGCTTAATTGTGGTTGTAAATCAAGGACTTCCTGCAATTGCCTGGATAAAGGACTTTTGGGTCGTGATCAATATACATAGATTGGGCTCACACTTCTCGGTGGCATACAATGAAGCTTGTTTGATACTGGCTTATGTTGTATGGGCACAGCCAGGGTTTTTTAAACCATGGTTTATGGTTTATGGCTTAGCATATTTATGTACCTAGTGAATGTAATACCCAACAAGTCATGGTTAAAATGAACCTGGTTTTTGCCATGCTTTCAAGTCAAGCTACGAGTAGAAAGTAAAGACCTATCAGCTGTGGTGCCTATTGTATCTTCTCTGACACTTGGAAACTTTAATGTTTTGTCAATTAAAACTATTTGCCTTTCCATTTGCTTTATTGAATAATTGCTGACTATAACTTTCGATTAATTGTGGTTTTAATTGGCATTGTGCTTAAAATTACTGTTACTGTAAACCTGTTTGAAATCTTCTCTTCAACCCTAATGTTTTTAATCTCTCCATAAAATCAACCCTGAAGCTCTGTCCTGGAATATTTGGGGAAAGCTTAATAATATGTTGCTATAATCACTTGCTTTCATTGTTGCTTATTTTAGGCTACATTGTCCTTTGGCTCTTTCTTCTGTCAGCTTTCTTCTGTCTTTGTTCATCTAAATCTGCAGCAGACAACTTTAGCCTAATGAGGGGTCCCCCTCCTTTTTTTAGTCTATGTGTCAAAAATTTCAGTCCAAATTGGGAGATTTGGAAGGAAATTTTATTTTAAAAATTTCCCCCCCCCTCAAAATAATTGCCTTAAGTTTATTTTCACCAAAAAAAGAAGAATCAAAATTGTACCACAGACATTGCCAGTTTGCTGCATGAATTAAGGTTGATTTAGAGTGGGGAGGGGGCTTCTGGCAGAGTAAGGAAAATGCTGGCTTAAGGTTGCTCATTCTGGATCTAAAAAGTATACTTTAAGAAAGGACCAGAGGCAGGAATAGTTAGATACACATGATGGAAATTACAATTTTATGTTTCCGTTCCTATAATCTGATGAAGTCTTAACCCCTTAATTGTTCTAAAAACTTGTTAGCAAACCTAATCCAGATTAAGCGCTGACATTTGCAAGAATTTATGAAGGTCTGGCCCAGCTGTTTTCCCAGGACCGAGATAAATAAAAGTCCAGACAAAGAGAACGAAAAACCCTATAAAGGAAGTGATTGAGAAGGGAGATGAAACAGAATTATAAAACAAATAGCGAAAGCTGGTTTTAAGATTCATTGTTTCAGTCCGTTTTAACATGAGAGGAAAAGATGCCCGCTGTGGGGCAGGAGAAGGACTGTCTGCTATGGGGAGAGAAGCTGAGGAAATTAGTGCTGCTGCTGGGCCTTGGGCACAAGAGAAACGCTGGCACGCTTTCATGTTTCCATGCCAAGGCATATCTGTGTACACCCAACTCTTTCCTGCTGTAGTGACTCTCCTTCCTCCTCAGTTGATCAATATCCAGCAAAAGGCACAGGCCAAAGAGAACTGCAGCCGAGCTAAGATATCTAATTGCAGCCTCCCATAATCTCTTCTGCAGTCGTTATCATTAGTGTATAGATTTCCAGCCCAATTTGTTTATCTTTTCCAGCCTCCTGTCTGTGCACCTGCCGCTTCTTCTCCTGGCTGCAAATATCTCCTTATCGCCCTTTCTCATACTGCATTTTGTTTACTTCGGCCTTTGTGTCTTGCCTCTTTGGTCATTTATTCTATCAACCTCCTACTTCGCAGGCCTTGTTGCAAGGAAGTCGGCTGTGTAAGTTGTTGAAATTGGTTATTGGGGGCAATTTTGTATGGTCTGCTATGATTTTCTTTTGATGAACTGATCTCAGGTCCAGATCAAGAGCTGCTTGCTTTTGGCCCCTCAGCCAGCATGGATGTATTGTAGTTTCACAAGCTGGATAAGATTGTTGGATGCTGAGGTCTCTGTGGCTGGAGGTGGGGAGAAATCTCTCCAGCTGGCATTTGAATGTGAACATGTTTAATGTTGCATCTTCAATCACCCAGACTTTGCTTACCATTAAACCCCCTCACAGTTCTTTGCTGCAGTACTATTTGGTATTTAAAATGTATATTAGGAAACAACTGTATAAAAGCATACCTAATAAAACAATTATTTGCAAACCTGTGATGTATAGGCCAAATTGGAGAGCCCTGCACCCTTTCTGTACTAACAATGGCTCCAGCTATATTTTATTTATTAAACTTATATGCCGCCCATCTTGCCTAGAGATGATTCTAGGTGCTATGAATAAAAAACAATGTCAAATTTAAAACAATGAATAATAACTCTCGAACTGATTTAAAATTCACAAAGATGGGAAGGAAAGAAGGAAGGAAGGAAGATGCACATGGGGAGGAGGTGGAAGTCTTATTTTATCCCATTAATTGCCTCTAGAATTTCACACCTCCATTGAGTCCCCGGCCAGTTGGCAGAGCCAGATCAAGAAGCCAAAAGCATGAGTGTAGATCTTACTTTGGGGAGATGGAGGCACGATGTTTCAGAGGGTGGGACCAAAGCAGACAAAGATCTTCTTCTGGATCTCGCCAGCCAAACTTCTTTGGCCAACAGGGTCTGCAGCATTGCTCCTTCTGCCGATGCACTTGGGATGGGCAACCTCATTGGGGTGAGATGGTTCCTCAGATAACCTGTATATCTGATATACTTGAATATACTTATTGTCATACTATTCGATATACTTGAAAAATCACAAGTAGAAAAAAACCAGGACAGAGAGAGTAATCCACCTTTATCACTGATATGAATTATAGGCAGTTCTGTTTTAAAAGTGGGTAGCAAAATGTCCATTTTTTTTCTTAATCAAAATAAAATAAACATCTGAGATATCCATTAGAAATCAAAAAAGATGCATTAGGTTACCAATTGCATATTAGTGTACTGGTCCCATTCTCCATTTACTTTCAGTGGCAAAACTTTTATGCCCATTTTTGTCCCTGCAGAATCAGGCCTTCAAAAATATGGGGAAGAAGGGTATACTTTTGTGCTTTGGGGTTTTAAGTAGAGCTCTATTTTACATTTGCATTTTACACAAATCCCATTTTCAACTTTTAGCAGCCTTGGGAAAATATTAAAAATGGAAAATTATTCCAATGAGAAAACAGATCCTATTCTTCAGAAACTGGACTAAGTAAAAGGAGAGGAGAATTTACTGCTTTTTCTTTTCTTTCAGCACCCAGCCTACATGTTAAATTCAATTGACCCCCTTTTCCTCCTTTTTTTGTACACTATTTTGTTCTTTTTTGTTATTATTAAGGTTGAAGGTATATTTTGGTTTGATTTCATTGTGCTTGGGTTTTTTTGTATTTTATTTTCTATGAGAAAACAATACATTTGATAACAAAAAGAATCTGGACTAATGTTTTGTCACCATTCCAGGAGATATCATCACTTTCCTTGAATGGTGACAAAAATATTTTGCAACCAAATTGCCAAGCTCGGAGCTTAAACTAACAGCCCAACTGCCAACCCGAGCTACTAATATTCAAAAAAATCTCAGACCTGACTAAGCTTGAGATAACTTAAAAACCCATGATTTCTTGGTTGCTAAATTGGAAAGGCAAAATGCTTCCAACTGGATTAATAGTTGAGTAGAGCGTAAGCTTTTGATAAATAAAAATGTTTGGCAACTTGGTTCACTTTATAAATGTTGGTGAATTGTTTGCTGAGTCTTGGCTTTTTTTTAAAGATACATGAGAAGGTAACGAGATATTGAGTCAGTCAAAATGAAAGGTGTGTGTGTGTACAAAAACATGGGATTTTAAGTTGTGGGTAGGTTGTGGTGATGGTGATGGTGATGGTAGTGATGGTGGAAAAGGAAAAGAAGGAGGATAGGAAGGAGAAGGAGAAAGAGAAATTCTGCCAGCAAAAGTCAAATGGGGACAAGTACAGAATATTCTCTCATCTTCGACTGACATGCTCTCTGTCCCTTCAAGAATTTGTCTTGGCTTACCACACCCTTAGTGTGTGATGATAACCCAAGGAAAAGTGTTTGGAGAAAGGGCCTCAAAGATATACTTGAGCAGGCACATTCTTCTACATTATCACTAACCTTTACTGGTTTAGGTTAGGTCCAGATTTGAAGACAATTGCCTTCTCTCTAGTTTAGCCCTGCTTTTCCCCCTTTAAGAGAAAGATGTTATGAAACTGTGCTAAGATTTCAGGCAAAATTTTTATCTACTAAAATTTCTAAGCAATCTCAATTAGCAGAGGCTTAAATTGTACTGAAGTCACTGAATCATTTTAGTTTATCACCCAGAGTGTAATAAGTGCATTATTTCATTCACTCCATGTCTCAGTGTGCATTATAATGAGAAGGACATTTTTCCTCTCTAGGATAATTTTCCATTTTTAACCATTTCTAAATGTTGGTGAAGAGCTGTCACAAAAATCATGCTGCTAACTTTATTACTGGAGTTTCAAAGTTGCTAAATTGTGATATAAAGTAACACTTTAGTTATAATTCTAGTGCAATGATTTCAAGTGTGAATTTTTGTTCTTTTTCCTGGGGTTTGCTATGGGATGCCATCATCATATCTAGTTTTGACTTGTTCTGGCCCATGAAGGGATGGTGATCTGCAAATTTCCTTGAAATGTAAATTACTTCTTAATTTAATAGGGTGATTCAAATATAGGATTAATACAAGGTCATGGATACAAGGTCAACTCTTCATTTAGTTCTGAAATTAATGAAAAGAATGTAGGCTGTCATTCTCTTTCAATAAAACTTCTCATAACATTGTTGTGAAAGATAGAGTAAATGTCTTCTTGATCTTCTTGTAAAGGAAATGTTGTAAATATAATAAATATATGCCTTTAAGTATTAAAAGCATTTTTATACTGGCTATTATTTAAGCAGATCTACACATTGCATAACACTGAAATGCCAAGGTAAATGTGCAGTATAGTATAGAAAAAAATCCTAACTGTTTCACCTAATCACTAAGTCAAGCAGAATATTCTGTACATTATCAAACAAATGCAGGTCAAAATTTGTGATGGGTACTGAAACAACATTAGGCTTATTTCATGGGGGAGCATTCCAGAAAGTGGCAAGTATAAAAAGAAAGGTCCTTTTTCCTGCAGTTGTCATGTATACAATATTTGTATGTTTCTATGTGAGTATCATTATGGTTGGTGTGTGTAGATGTGGCTCAATGCATTGTACACTGGGTTGCTTTATTTTACAGGCATGTAACTGTAAGTAATCCAATTAATATGTATTTATTATTTGTCCTATGCTTGATTCTTTTTGCAGTGTTATATCTGCATATGGCAGATATAAACACATACATACATGTGTGCATTCACATACATAACTGGCTCATATGTTCACTCAGCAGGAAAAATCTCTAGAAGCTGAAGTTTTAGGTTAGGAAGGCGGGGAAACTGGGCAATATTTGAACATGTGTTTTTTTCATCTAATATTTCTTTGCTTAATTTAAATTTATAGTTGTTTTCTTTTCAAATAAACACAAATTATAACAGAGAAGTTATTTTAGGTAATCTTGTCCCCAAGTTGTTAAAAGCTCTATTAATTAATGCCAAAATCTCAAATGCAGATCTAGAATATAATGAAACCCAGTGTATGATTTTTCACTGACTTTGGGAGGGAAAATGGGAATCACAGTTTTCTGGCCAGGATTTCTAATTATATGAACAACCATCTGTGCTCTATCATCAATTCTGAGAAATGTAAAACAAGATATAGGTGGTCTTCACTTTACCAACTATTTCATCTGGTGAAGGTTTAAAGTTACAATGGTATAAAGAAAAACCAGCCATGCAACCACTAATCCTTACATTTTTTACTGTTGCAGTGACTCTCACTCATTTGGCCACTTGGCGACAAGTGTACATTCATGTCTGTTGTAGTCTGAGTCCCCTGTGGTCATGTGATTGCCATAGTGCTTTGCAACCAGCTGGCAACAAGCAGAGTTCATAGAGGTAACTATTTGCAGAAGTGAATTTGTAGGTTGTGGTCATGTGATGTTTGGCTTCACTACCACAGTATTTCACTTAATTACTGGAGTGGAAATGAGGTTGTAATCCTGTCATTGTCACATAATTTTCTGCTTAGCAACAATGATGTTCAGTGATTAAGTTGCTAGTCCTAAATTAACTCTACCTGTATATATTAAGCCATGAGCAACATGAAAAAAAGAAATTCAGGATTTGGCCTACATTATTCTGTTGACAGAGAACAACCAATCATTTGAAGTGGCCTCATAGGCAATCTGTACAGATTTTATTTCAATATCCCATACTGACATAAGCATAGTTTATGTCAAGTTGGGCAAGAAAATCAAATTCTTGAATTTCCTGATTTGATTCGACTTCTGCAGAAGACAGAACGAGCTGCTGGGCTTCAAAGAGGCATGACTGCACATCTTAGTATTCTCAGTATTAAACACATATTAAGGAACTGGTGATCCAGCAGTTGTCATGGATTCACTTTGGGATGGTTCAGGCATAGACAAGACAAAAAGCATAACCTGCACCCTTGTAAAGTTTCTTTTTAGCATAGAATTCTTTATTGGCCAGGCGTGATTGGACATACAAGGAATTTGTCTTGGTGTAAATGCTCCCAGTATACATAAGAGAAAACATACATTTGTTGAGACTCAAGAATCATAATGTACAACACTTAATGATAGTCATAGGGTATAATCAGCAATCAAACATATTAGGAAACAGTCAATATCAATTGTAAGGATACAAGCGACAAAGTTACAGTCCTACAATCACAAGTGGGCAGGAATGGGTGATAAGGAGTGATGAGAAGATTAACGGTAATAGCAGTGCAGACTTTGTAAATAGCTGAACAGTGTTGAGAGAATTATTTGTTTAGCAGAGTGATGGCTTTGGGGAAAAAACTGTCCTTGTGTCTAGTTGTTCTGGTGTGCAGTGCTCTATAGCATCATTCTGAGGGTAGGAGTTGAAACAGTTTATGTCTTCAGGTTAAATCAGGGCTGTCAAAATCCCCACATGCATTGGGCATGCCCATTTTAACAAAGGGGAGGAAAGTCCCGATATGTCATGTGACACCGGCATGATGACATGAGTCTGACACCCTTAGGTTAAATAAAGAAGTAGCTGGATTAGGCAAAGCAACTTGCTACCTCCTGAGAGTATGGAGGAAGTGGGAGATCTTTCAAGGACCAAAGCATAAAAACAACTCCTTATATTAAGAGAGGCAATTGAGGGTTTTGTATGTTTAAAAAGTGTAATTTTCTTTATTGATCGACGAAAGGATGCTAAGTGTCTTTTATTGATGCCGCTTTGCATTTTTGCTGATTGCTGATAAGGATACTTCTCATCAAGCAGACAACTGATTGTCAATTGATGATTTAGGTGCAGCAGGAAAGAAGTAGTTTACTCCCCTCACTTGTAAGCCAAAGCAATAATTTGTTATACCAAAGCTACCATGTTGGGTTTGTTCCTTGACAACCTCTATTTATTCATTCAGAGATAGACAGATAACACTTATCTTTTAGTAATCTTCCCTTAATTGTACACTTACATCTAACTTAACCTTTCTGGATTACTATTAATTATTACATTATTCCTATAAGCCTATTAACTAATTTACAGAGTTTTCTGTGTTTGTTCTTAGCACAATGGCCTGAGTTCAGTTTCCATTTTTATTTCCAACTCTTCTTCTTTATATGCTGTTGAGATTCCACCCAATTCTCCTCTTTCCTCACGTGCTTTTTTACTTCCACAGTCTCTTTACACAGTGTTTTCTCAGTCTGCTGGTTTATACTATAGACCTGTTTTTCTCTCTCTTTTAGGTTATCCCAAAAGTAAACTGTATCTTTCATCCCAAAGTGTAGACTGTTTCTCTTTACTTATGATAGCTCTTAGCGATTATCTTTCCCTTTGTCAGTCTAACAAGAATTCTGTTCTTCTGGCTGTTCCACATTGTTGTTGTTTTTTTCTCTCTGATTGGCTCAGCTATGGCAGCTCTTTCTCCAGTGCATTTCAGATTCCAGTATAGTCCAACTACTCAGCAGTCTGACCTTCCAGGCATCCATCTCCTTCTGAGTTCTGTTTATTAGTTAGCAGATGGCAAGGAGGTGAAGAAAATACAGAGATTCCTGTTTCTCCTAGAACAATTCTGAATGTACTGTGCAGGAAAGAACATGAATCTTCCAGAATCATGTCGTTTCCCCCCAAATCACAGAACGCAGGGGGAGGGGGGGAACTGCCTTGTGCTATTACAGTTTTACCTCTCTCTACACACATTTGGAAGAAAAGTTCATATTTTTCCAAACTTGTTTATGTTCACTTCCATCCACAAGTCTCACAAGCACATACATACTAGTGGTGGTATTCATTTTTTTTTACGACTGGTTTGGTGGGCGTGACTTAGTGGGTGTGGCAGGGGAAGGATACTGTAAAATCCCCATTTCCACCCCACCCCACTAATCTGCTTTCCAGTTCCTTCTGTGCAGGGGCAACAAAAGAAGACCCAGCCGATCAGCTGGGACTCCAATCAGCTGGGACTCAGGAGGCAGAGAATAGATGGGGGCGGGGCCAACCAGAGGTGGTATTTACCGGTTCTCCAAATTACTCAAAATTTCCACTACCGGGTCTCCAGAACCTGTCAGAACTGGCTGAATACCACCTCTGATATACCTCCCTCCCCCAATTTCTTTATTGTGTTGAAGGATGAAGCCTCTTAGAAGATTTGCCAATTACAGTACATGGCAGTTAAGGACTAAACATAGATCTGTTCTCCAGGATTTACATTCTTGGCATTTCCTTTCTGCCTTTTTGAGTTAGTGGATATTTGGCTGATTCCTTAAAGCCCTGACATTGAGGGGCATGTGATCTATTGAAACATAATGGTTCTCCATGTTCATATAATAATGAGGTTCCTGCCTTACCAGCTTCATTCCTTACAATGGGGAGACTGGAAAAAGCTTTTGGACAGTCCTGTGTTAGCATTTAGTTAGTCTAGTCCATCCAGAGCAGTCTTTCCCAGCAAGTAAAGGTAAGCATTCCCCTCACACATACGTAGTACTTGTTTCTGGCTCTAGGTCCCTGTGTTCATCTCCGCTACAAACCTGAAGAGCCAGCACTGTCCGAAAATGTCTCCGTTGCCATGTGGCCGGCATGACTAAATGCTGAAGGCACACGGAACACTGTTACCTTCCCACCAAAGTGGCCCCTGTTTTTCTACTTGCATTTTTACACGCTTTCGAACTGCTTGGTTGGCAGAAGCTGGGATAAGTAATGGGAGCTCACTCAGTTATGTGGGGCTAGGGATTCAAGCTGCCAAACTGCCAGCCTCTCTGATCGACAAGCTCAGCATCTTATCTACTGAGCCATTGCGTCCCCTTTCCCAGCATGGACTTGTACAAAAGTGTTGAGTGATCAGTTTCCATAATCTCTATTCATTTTTCCAGTGTGTTTAGAGGACATCATTTGGAGCCTGCTACCAGTAATTTGAGATACAGTATACAGCTGGAGGCACATTTCTGATGCTGATTATTTGTTTCAAAAGCAAAAATGGAAACTCACATATAAATGTACAAGAAACCTTTTTTCCCCCTGAGGTCTGTGGTGTAAAGATTCCTAAAGCATTCTGGAAATTTTACAAACATTCATTTAAAAATAAGGGCACAGTAACTCCTGAGTTTGTATCAATTCCATAGGTACAGACAGATGGGGAAGGGTATGTGTATCCCCAGTGTACGTGATAGGAATGTGATAGGTACAGGCTAGAAAGGCTCTTATTGAAATGGTGCTTCCCTACAAAATCCCCAATTTTGAAGCAGAGCTGCCAGAGTCTATTTTGTGAGGAAATGTAATTTGAGCAATATAAAATAACAAAAGCCATAGTCTGTGCTGAAAAAAGCATCTGTGCCTTCATAAATAAGTTAATGCACACAATCATAATTAAATACACAAATTGGATTTTATGACATTTTTTAAGCAATTGGTTTCTCTCTCTCTCTCTCTCTCTCTCTCTCTCTCTCTCTCTCTCTCTCTCTCTCTCTC
>BLBF01000007.1:44373914-44412682 GCA_015471245.1 Laticauda colubrina | reverse complement strand
CTCTCTCTCTCTCTCTCTCTCTCTCTCTCTCTCTCTCTCTCTCTCTCACACACACACACACACACACACACACACACACTTTTTCCAACCTCTTCACAACCTGTCAGTTCTGCAGTCTGAATCACTGGGTTATAACTACAACAGTTCTCTGCCACCTCTGGGTTTCTGGGCATTCTGACTACAAGGGGGCATTGTACCCTGCACAGATGTTTGACTGCTATGCTTGGATGGTAACAACATCAGACAGAACACTGATATGACTCACCCATTTTACTAATTTATCAGAGCAGCCTTCCTTGAAATCTCAACATAAAGTCCTGTGCTTTCTCTGCCTGAAAGCAAATAAAAGCCTCAAAGCCAATAAAAGCAGTGGAATGAGACACCAAATACAAAACAACTAATCTCCCAGCCCCGTTTTTTTCTTGCAGGTTGACGTAAGTTGTCTTTACAGCGAGAGCTTTAGGAATCCCAGAGTAAAGATGAAAACACCATCACACCACAGGTAAAAGTTAGAGCAGAGGAGACTGTTACACTGCGGCAAGTGAAAAATAACAGCAGTAGAGATATCCTGATACTGCAAATAACTATCTTTTGGGATTTCATGGCTTCTTTGCAGAATTGCAGACATTTGCACCAGAATGTACCTTAGAAGTCTTTTAATGGACACTTCAAAATATAAACGGAAATGCATTCCGTTCCATTTATAATTCCATTTTCCATTAACAGATGCCTATTGAGCAAATATATTTAGATATTATATTTAAACGATTTAGATGAGGGATAGAAGAAGAACTCATCAAACTTGGAGGTGATACCAGGCTGAGGGAAATAGCCAACACTTTAGAAGATAGGATCAAGATCCAGAAGGATCTTGACAGACTTGAACACTAGGACCTATCCAACAAAATGCAATTCACTGGTGAGAAAAGCAAGATTGTACATTTAGGCAAACAAACAAATAAACAAAAACAATTGCACAGGTGGTACCTAGATGAACAGCAGTAACAGTGACAGGGATCTAGGAGTCCTAGTGGACAACAAATATGAGCCAACAGTGTGCTGCAGCTGCCAAAAAAGCCAGTGCAGTCCTAGGCTTTACCGATAGAGGGATAGTATCAAGCTAAATGAAATGTTAGTACAGTTCTGCTTTATTCTGCAAAAAAACCTATGTTGAAATTCTAGAAAGAGTAGAGACAAGAGAAGCCAAGATGGGTGGAGGCTAAAACATATAAAAATGGTTGCAGGGCCTGGGAATATCTAGTCTAAGGAAAAGAAGGACTAGGGATAATATAATAATGGTCTTCCAATATTTGAGGGGCTGTAATAGAGAAAAGAGGTCAACCTATTCAGTGGAACAATAAATAATGGATGGAAACTTATCACAGAGAGATCCAATCTAGAACTAAGGACAACTTTCCTGACAATGAGAATAATTAATTAGTGGAATGGCTTGCTTCCAGAACTTGTGGATGTTCTATCACTGGAGGTTTTTAAAAAGAAATTGGATACCCATTTGTCCAGAATGGTATAGGGACTCATGCTTGAGCAGGGTTAGCAGGGGGATTAGGAAACTTGCAAGGTCTCTTTTAACTCGTGTTATTCTTTCACTCCTAATTTATGAATCTTTCTACCTCATGAATTTTCCCATGTCCTCTTGAAGTGAGGCCATTTTGATGTCTTGCTGCTCTTCGTCAATTGTTTTTGCCTTATTCTAAGGCAGTTTTTTTTCAAACTTGGCAACTTTAAGATGTGTGAACTTCAACTCCCAGAATTCCACAGCCACTGCTCTAAGGGATGACTTTGCTGTTCACCTCTCCTAATATTTTTTTCCTTTAAAGTCTTTTCCCTTGTCATAAAAATGTGTTGAAAGGAAAAGCAAAGAAAATGGAGAATCATGCAAAATAGCTTTAAAAAAGGGAAGTGAAAGATGTTGAAGAAGTGCCATAAGGAGACCAAAAAGTCCTCCCAAATTTTGGATGTCAGTGAACCAGCTATCTGAAAGGTGATGCTTTGACTCTGAGAATTTTTTTTTTTTGGTTAAGTTTTATTGATTTTTAAGGACAAACAAAAACAAACAAAACATAAAAACATCCAACTTTCTTCCATAAGTGTACAAACAGTGTGTTGGTTGGTTTACAAATTTTTTGTGCATCAATTTCATAGTCTCAATTACAGCTACATTACATGATAGCTCATATTATCAGAAATTGAATATACTAGTATTATTATTAATCAATCATTTTACTGTAATTTTGTTCATTCATACTTTGCAAGATAACTATACTTTACTTAGTTTATTTTATAACAATTCATATAGTCCTTCCAAATCTATCCTAAAAACATTTTATATATGTAATAATAATAATAATAATAATAATAATAATAATAATAATAATAAAGAAATACATCTTTATATATTCATTATTTTCTATAATTCTACATATTCTATTACTATATTTTGTTATCTAGCTATTGAAAGAAAAGGTCCCAAATTTTGTAAAATTGTTTATCCTCTTGTTCTCTAATTTCAAATGTCAATCTACTCATTTCAGCACATTCCAGTATTTTCTTGATAATTTCTTCCTGCAATGGTATTTTCTCATTTTTCCAATTTTTAGCAAATACAATCCTAGCTGCTGTTAATACATTTACAATGAAATATTTTAATCTTTGCTGTATGTATCAGGTAGAATTCCCAATAAAGATAACTCTGGTTTTAAATCTATATGCTTTTTAGTCATTTTTTCCAACCACGTGTGGTTTTTAGTCCAATATTTTTTTGCATTCGCACAAGTCCATCATATATGGTAATATGAGCCAGGTATCTGATGACATTTCCAACATCTTTCAGATTTATTCTTGAACATTCTTGCTATTCTTGTTGGGGGAAAATGCCACCTGTAAAACATCCTATACAAATTTTCTTTAGATGCTGTTGACATTGTCATTTTATAATTTTGAGACCACAATTTTTGCCATTTCTCTAGATCAATCCCACATCCAAAATTCTTCCCCCAAGCAATCATAGTTTCTTTAACTTGTTATTTTCTAGTTTAATTTCTAATAAATATCCATACAATTTTTTAATCACCTTTTCATCAGTACCTGTCAAAATCTTATCTAAATCAGTCAATTTATTATAGAAACCTTCTGTTTTAAAGTCTTTTTCATACCTTGAATGTATTTGCGCATAAGAAAACCAATTCATCTTTATACCTTGTTCCTCTAGTTTTTACATCGATTTAAGTTCACCCTTTTCATTCAGAATTTCCCCATATCTAACTGTTTGTTCCTTCTTATATGTTACAGGATAAGAAAATGCTTCAATAGTTGATAACCAGACTGGAATTTTCAAATAACATTGTCTTTTAATCTTCTCCCAATTTAACCACAGAGACTCCCGTATATGATGTCTTCCAAAATAACCCTGTATTTTAGTTCCCTTATACCATAAAAAGGCATGCCACCCCAACAACAAATCATGTCCTTCTAATGTTCAACAATCTAGTATTTCTTAATGTTATCCATTCCTTAACCCATGTCAAGTTTGTAGCTTGGTAGTACAACTCCCAATTAGGCAGACCAAATCCTCCTCTAATTCTAGCATCTTGTAAGAGTTTTAACTTTATTCTCACTTTCTTACCTTGCCATATATATTTCAACACAATTTTGTTTAAATCTTCAAAGTAGTCCTTTTCAAGCCTAATTGGTATTGTTTGAAACAAATATAGAATTCTGGGTAAAATATTCATTTTGATTGTTGAAATTCTCCCTATTAGTGACAATTGTAGGTTTTCCCATTTCATCAAGTCTAGTGTTATCTGTTGTTTAAGTTTAATGTAATTGTTCTCTTTTAATGTACTACATCTTGCTGTCAAATGTTTCCCCAAGTACTTAACCTTATTCGTGACTTGAATTTTCAATACATCTGCCAATTCTTCTTTTTGTCTTAGTAACATATTCTTTGTCAAAATCTTTGTCTTATCTTTGTTTATTTTCAGGCCGGCCACCTTACCATATGCCTCTATCTTTTCCAATAGTTTTGGTGGTGTTTCTAGAGGGTCTTCTAAAATAAAGGCCAAGTGATCCGCAAAAGCTTGCAATTTAAATTCTTCCTTTTTAATTTTCATTTCTTTTATACTCTTTTCGTCTCTAATGTTTCTATTTAACATTTCCAGAGTTAATATGAATAGCAAAGGTGATAGTGGACAACCTTGTCTTGTACCTTTTCTTATATTGATAGAGTCTGTTAATTGTCCCTCTATCATTATCTTTGCCGTTTGCTTATAATATATGGCTTGTATTGCTTGAATAAATTTTCTGGCAAAGGCCATCTGTTCCAATAATAATAATAACATGAATCTCCAGTTCACATTATCAAATGCCTTTTGTGCATCTAAAAATATCAAAGCCATTTGTTTTTCGGGGTGAGCCTCATAATATTCCAAAGTGTCCAATATTACTCTCATATTATCTTTAATTTGTCTCTTTGGCAGAAATCCATTTTGGTCAGAATGAATAAAATTATTTAAGTATTTTTGGAGTCTCTCTGCCAATATTGAAGCGAAGATTTTATAATCTGCATTTAATAAAGAAATGGGTCTATAATTCTTAATTTGTAATGGATCAGTCTCTTCTTTTGGAATAAGTGTAATATAGGCTTCTGACCATGTTTTAGGTATCTTCTTCTTTAGCATAACTTCATTCATGACTTTTAGCAATGGAAGGTTCAGCGATTCTTGTAATGTTTTATAGAATTTTGCTGGAACTCCATCTGGGCCTGGTGCCTTCCCATTATTTTGTTTCTTAAGTGCTTCGGTTAACTCCATCATGGTTATATTGCTTTCTAACATTTTTTCAGTCTCTTTAGGTATCTTAGGTAGATTAGCATTCTGTAAATACTGTTTAACTCTTTCCTCATCAATATTATCTTGTAATTATATTCTCATATAATTTCCCATAAAAGTCTCGAATGATTTCCTTCTTCTCTTTATTTCCGTGGCAAACTTGACCTTGATCATCTATTAACTACAGTATTTTCCTTGATTCTTTTTCCTTTCTCAATTTGTATGCTAACCATCTACCTGGTTTGTTTGCATCCTCAAAATAATTCTGTTTAGCACTTCTAATTTTCTGTGCTAATTCTTCTTTCTCTATTAAACTCATTTTATGTTTAATTGTATCCAGTTTTAGCTTAATGTCTTTTTTCTGTGGCATTTTCTGGAGTTCTTTTTCAAGTCTTTTATACTCATCTTCTAAAGCTTCTGTGGCTTGCCTTTTCCTAATGTTCCTTTTCCTTGTGTAGTCTACTATCAAGCCTTTAGCATATGCCTTCATTGTGTCCCATACGTTCTGGATTGAAGTATCTTCTTTTTTATTTTCTCTAAAGAAAAAAACCAATTATTTCTCTATCCACTGTATAAAATCCGTCTCCTTAAAGCCCATGTCCCATTGCACCAACAGATGCAAAGAGGATGTAAAACGGATAAAAAAGCTTGTCATCCGTTGGAAAACGCGATGCATCCGTTGTGTACCATTTGACCCAACTTAAGAAAATAAAAAAGACACACTGAACTTTATTTAATTATCCAAGGCTCTTGTCATAGCTCTCTCCAAACTTTAAAGCCAAGTTTCAATTGTTGATAGAAATTCAGAAGAACACCTGCAGTAATACTCTTGCGTGCTCTTCCCTCTATCTTATCACATAGCAATGTCCTTGAAAAAGAATTTTAGAGCTTTCTTTCTCAGCTTTCTCAGCTTCATCTAAGATATTTTCAAGCCTCTAGTTGGCAGTGTTACAAAGTTTCTTTACTCTCACTCTCCCGCTCCTTTCCCGGACAAAACGTAATTAAAAAACACAACAAAACAAGTATAACTTAAGGGAGCCTCTAACCTAAAATATTACAAAGTCAAAAAAGAAGAGAAAAAATAGATATAACTAGAGAAAAAAACAGTCCAGTTAGCAAATGCAGAATCACGATAGAAGTCCAGCCATGAGGAAAAAAAAAAAACATAAAGCAAAGCCTTACTTTGACACTTCTGTTTAAAAACCGCCGCTTATTCAGTTCTGTCAAAACTTTTATGGATTCTTTTTCCCTTTAGGGTGTCCTTTAAAGTCCTTTTAAGTCTTAGAATAATAAAATAACAATTCTCACCAGACCGACACACTTTCTCTTTCAACCTCTTCCATTCAGAGCTGTCCCAACTTCAGCAGCTTTGGTGGCTGCATCTCTGCCTTTGGCAAAAGGGCTTCTCTTGGATCAACCAGGGACTTTGTGATATCCCTGGGATCTACAGGACGCACCCTTCACTATCACCATCTCTTCAGGATGGTTTAGGTCCATTTGGACCATCCAGGGGCAAAGATATCGGCTGCAATCTCAGACCTCCAAAATTGCATGCAGTATCATTGCGACACCAGCTCCCGACTCTGAGAAATTTTTAGATGAAGTGTTTGCCTAGGAGTAAGTTCAATTTATTACTGATAAAGAAAAACTCATCTCTCTGGAACAGAAATGGGTAAAGTTTTGATTTAATAGTTTTTTGGGGAAGTATCACCAAATAAGTTTAGCGTTAAAGCTTGTTTGGGGTTTATGCTACAATTTTCCTGGGTTTCCTGCTTTACAATACAGATTAACAGAATTGGAAGGGATATTGTACTGTAGGTTATCTGGTCCAAACCCCCTACCCAAGCAGGAGACCCTAAACCATCTCTGAGAAATGGCTGTCCAATCTCTTCTTAAAAGCCTCTAGTGATGAAGCTCCCACAACTTCTGAAGGAAAGCTGTTCTATTGGTTAATTGTTCTCACTGTCAGAAAATTTCTCCTTATTTCTAGATTGAATCTCTCCTTGATCAGTTTCCATCTAATATTCCTCATCTGGCCTTCGGGTGCTCTGGAAAATAGCTTGATCCCCTCCTCTCTGTGGCAGCCCCTCAAATATTGGAAGACTGCTATCATGTCTCCCCTGGTCCTTCTCTTCACTAGACTAGCCAAGCCCAGTTTCTGCAACCATTCTTCATGTAGGCTCAGGCCATGGGAATTTGGAACTCCACACCTAGAATTTGGTCCTCATGATCTAGAGAAAAGATTTCAGCAGACATTCATATTTTCACAAAACATAGCTCCTTTACAAATGGAACATTTTCCATAATTTTGTTGGGATTGATGGACATAGTTAGAGTTTGGTTTCTTGATTGGAATATGTATGTGTTTTATCTGAAAACACTTTTATGATCTTTCTCTCTCTCTGCTTTTATCATATTTATCTCAGCTGGGACCTTGGAGGCAAATCCTTAACTTTGCTCACTAACACATTCTTCAAATGCATCAGGAGGTTAATAGAGAAGAACAGAGTGAGTTGGTTTTTCGAGAAAAGTATACACGTTACAAGGACAAACCAAACAGATTGGAAAATAATTTATTGGGTAAAGAAAAATAACATCCTGGAAGAGTGTCTTCAAAACCTGGGCAAGATATGGAGCTTGTAAACTAGGATAGATTTATTTCATGCCTCATTTAGAGGAAGAACACACATTCTGTATACAAAAGGCTTTGTGTTTAATCATCATTTGGGACTGGAAGAAGAATTTTGGGATTGCATGAGCTCTGCAATTCATACAAGCAGCCACACTTTTGATGCTTCCACCTGAGTGTTAAAAAGACATTCCTCTGGATGCACTAGCATTCGTTTCCTATATTTCTATTCTTAAGCCATGTTGCATGCACGATAAGCATCTTCCCATTTATTTCCCAGCCCCATATTGGTTCCTTTATCTGCTTGCCTCTGTTGTAATTAACAGAATAACAGAGTTAGAAGGGACCTTGAAGGTCTTCTAGTCCATCCCCCTGCACAAGCAGGAGACCTTAGAACATGGGTATCAAAGTCATGCCATCATGTTGCTGTCTTTTGTGATGTTTATCCATTCATGGAGCTGGGGTGGGCATGGCCTGTGCATGACATATCTGGTCTGCAGGCTGTCAACATTCCAGACAAGTGGCTGTCCACTCCCTTTTTATAACCTTCCAGTGATGGAGCAACCACAACTACTGAAGGCAAGCCATTCCACTGGTTGATTGTTCTCACAGTTAGGAATTTCTCCTTTGTTCTAGGTTGCTCCTCTCCTTGATTAGTTTCCATCCATTGTTTCTTGACTTGCCTTCAGATGTTTTGGAAAATAAGTTGACCCCTTCTTCTTTGGGGTAACCTCTCAAATATTGGAACACTGCTGTCATGTCATATAATTCCTTTCTTCTTTATGGTATCAGCTTCTCTCATCCTATTTGCTCCATTTCAGTGTTGCCCAGAACTTTGCTACCAATTAAGTAATGCACATTTCCCTTATTTCTCTCTTAAACATTTCCAAGATTTTGAATGACATTCTCCTTTTGCTTTTTGTGCTCCTGTTTTTATCTCTGTCTTCATTTTCCCCTTCCTCTATGGCTGAGTTTTCTTTTAGAACATTTGCTTCTAAGTGTTCGCCTTGAGGATTGCTGAGGTACCGCTGATGTACCGGATAAATGTGATTTTAAAAAAAGAGGAAATAGAAGATGAAACCTTATCTCATTATTTTTAAAAAATATAATATTGCTTGTAGATTGTGGAAGGGCAGTCAGCTTATCTTGATTTCAACAAAACATTTGACATATTATCCCATTGTACTCTGATTGAGAAATGTGTTACATGTAGGCTTATTAAGCACATGACAATTTACACAACCCATGGATGCTTTGAAACTTGTACTACAAAATATTCCTTAGTGGTTTCCTCTCCAACTAGATAAGGTGCCACAAGGCTTCATTCTTGATCATTAATATTTTTATAAACAATCCTTTGATTAAAAAGAACTCTGCAAACAGCAAAAGTCTTTCGTTGGATGGAAGCATAAAATTGGATTCAAGCTTGACAAAAATGCTTGTGAAGGTAATGTCCCTTGGCAATTTTACTGCTCGAACTCTCTAAAAATTTTACATGCACGGATATACTTGCTGAATATATTTAAATATTAGAAATACTATTATTTGTGTCTTTTAGAATTTTTAAGCCTTCTTTCTTTCCCCCCTCTCTGTCTTGTTTTTCTCAGCAGTCCACTTCAACAAGCTAATCTTCTTTATGCTTTGAATGCCAAGAACCTAAGTGCTTCTTCAGAAGTACCCATTGTATTCAGAAAATTAACATTGCTGTTTCATTTTTTGGGGTCTATTTTCTTGTTGTTTTTGGAAATGGATAGTAGACGAATATTCATAGATAATAGGAAGGTTCTGATTTGCAGGAAATCCTCCCCACAACCAAATAACCATCTAAAACAGAGCAAGTTGATGGGATAGAGAAAAAGAGCTAAGATTAACCATTCAAAAAGTAATTTGCAGTTTTTTCTTCTCCATTTTGCAGTTTTTCTTCTCCATTTTGCAGCATGCTCTAGTCCATTTCAATAAATAGAACAAAAGGTTGGGAATGAATATAACTCTAATAAAGACTATTGGGAATTTTCAGGTTAATTGGTTTTATCCTTCCCCCCATTTTAATTTACAGCAAAAAAAAAAAAAAAAGATCGGTTAGATCGAGACCTGGTATCTTGACAACTTAGGCTGATAACAATAACTAGTCATTGAAACAGGGCCCACATTTCCAGGAGATCTGTGGAACCAAAATGAAGAGATTCTGATTTTGAGTGGCAACATTGATGCTGCCCAACAGCCTCCTGCTTGTTATTAAGCTACTGACATTTTGAAGCCTTTTAAAGATGAAGTTGTTCTGGAGGGCTTCCTCCTTTTTTTATTATGGCGCCTTCATTTTCTATTTCTATTGGGGGAATCAGTTTGGGTGACTGTATTTACCGTTTTTATAGTTGCTATGTTATATAGGTAGTCTTTGAGTTACGATAAGAATTGAGCCCAAAATTTATGTTGCTAAGTGAAACATTTGCTAAGTGAGTTTATGACTTTTCTTGCCACAGTTGTTAAGTGAATCATTGCATTTGTTAAGTTAGTAACATGGTTGTTAAGTGAATCTGAATTCCCCATTGACTTTGCTTGTCAGAAGGTCACAAATGCAAATCATATGACCCCAGGACATGGCAACCGTCATAAATATGAACCACTTGCCAAGCATCTGAACTTATCTTTTTAAAAGTTTTATTTATACATTTTTCTTTCCAAGCATCTGAATTTAGATCATGTGACCATGAAGATGCTACAATGGTCATAAATATGAAATAGGGCCATAAGTCACTTTTTTTTCAGTGCCGTTTTAACTTTGAACAGTCACTAAATGAACTGTTGTAAGTTGAGGATGACCTGTAGATATTTTACTTGGTCTTTTTACTTTATAGAAACTGCCAAGACTCTCCAGGTTGCAATGAGCTAGAAGTGAAGAAAATTAATAAAAAAATGCCCAGAACTACAAACTAGACTTGGTGACAGAACAAGAATTTGAATCTCTACTTCCTATGATGGATATCTTGTAATTAGAGTTTTTCTACTCTTCAGTTGTCCAGCTACGCTCAAAGATCTGTGTGCCTTCCTTTGCACAAACAAAAAGGTTGGGTCATGGTCTGTATTTCAACCAAGGAAGAGGATTTAGGGTTAATAAAAGTGTTATTTGCTAAATTTAGGAAGTATACACTTACCAAGGACTACTAATGCTATCTCCAGGATGAGAAGAAGGTTGAATGTCAATAGCTGGAGAATAAAAAAAGGGAAAGGGGAGAAAGATTGCCTTTCTTCTGGATTCTGTTCAACCAATGTGGAAAACAGGATGATGGATCAACCAGAGCTTTGGTTCGAATCAAGCAAACTGTTTTCTTAGGTTCTTATATTGTAAGACCCCTGAATTGCTGTGATTAGTCAATGTGACATTAGAAGATTGAAGGAAACAGATTCAGAAAGGTTTCAGTGGCCATGACTGGAATAGGAAAAAAAAATTTAAACCCAATTGAACAGATGGGACAAGATTAAATATAGCTAGAGTCAAAATATAGTTTAGGTAACCTAATCTTTTAAATCTTCCTATATAGACCACCCCATTCAATAATGAGCTTAAAGGGCTGCTATTCAGATATAAATACAGATTAACAGGTTCAAAATACATTTGTGTTAGATGTCCCAAAGGTGCTTTTTCAAAAGGCACCTGGACTTTCTGGTTTTTCCTTTGAAGATGTTTCACTTCTCATCCAAGAAGCTTCTTCAACTCTGACTGGATAGTGGGAAATGAAAGGATTTATACTCCTTGCAGACAGCTGGTCATTTGCACACTTTCAGCTGTCTGCAAGAACTATAAATCCTTCCATTCCCCACCATCTAGTCAGAGCTGAAAAAGCTTCTTGGATGTGAGATGAAATGTTTTCAAAGAAAAACCAGAAAGTCCAGTTGCCTCTTGAAAAAGCACCTTTGGGACAACCATGACCTGGTATACTGAAAAGCTCCATAGACATTTGTGTTAGATGATGTGTCTGGCTGGAAAGCAGAAGATCCTCAGTTCTTCTAATGGAAACTGAAATCTGAATGATCATGCATAGTTATTTTCGAAGCATTTCCCACAGACATCTAGTTTCAACAGAAAATGTTGCTTTAAATGACAAATTATTTCAAAACTTAATTTTTCAACAATGAAAGAAAATGGTAAAGTGAATGCAAATAGCAGTTGTTTTATTCCAGGTAGTCCTTGAAATACGACCACAATTGAGCCTAAAATTTCTGTGCTAAGTGAGACATTTGTTAAGTGAATTTTGCCCTGTTTTATGACCTTTCTTGCCAAAGTTGTTAAGTGAATGACTGCAGTTGTTAAAGGCTAGGTCACACTGGCCGACGGATGCAAAACGTATGTAAAAAGGACACAGCGGACGAGCAAATTTTCCATCCGTTGTTATCCGCTCTCAAAAGGGGCAAAAATTTGCATAAACATAACAGAAAAGAACGGAAAGGAATGGACGGGGAGAGGATGTAGCAAGGATGTTAAGCGGATGCTCAACAGAAGCCTAGCAGATGGAAGTGGATGGAAGCAGATGGAAGTGGATGGAAGCGGATGGCACGTCTGCAGGGCTTCCAGGGAAGAACAGCTAAACGGACGCGTAGCGGAAGGGGCGGATTCGTAGCGGATGCATAGCGGATGACGCGGATGCATTCCGGACGCCTAGCGGATGCCTCGCGGATGCGTAGCATATGCGTAGCGGATGCAAAGCATTCACTGTGCATGCGGGGAGGATGCATTGCGTCAGCCCCGCGGATATAAAAGGAAGCAGCTCGCATGCGGCCAGCATTCAGAGGAAAGACCTGCTGCCAGAGACATCTTCATCAGAGACCATGGGGAAGAAGAGGAAGCCTGAGCCTAATCCTGCCAGCCCTGGAAAGAAGGACAGAACCACCATCGCACCCCCTGGCGCTGACTCTGCTGCTGCTGGTGCTTCTGCTGGTGCTTCTCCTGCTGCTGCTGCTACTAGTGCTACTGCTGGTGCTTCTGTTGCTGGTCCTGCTGGTGGTGGTGCTGCTGCTGCTACTGCTGCCGCTACTGCTGCTGGTGCTGCTGGTGTGGTGGACCAGCCCCAAGGCCCTCAAAGCCCTGCTGATGAGAGCCCAGAAGGCCCTGTCAGAGGGAGGAAGAGGCAATCGAAGGAGAAGGAGAAGGGGGAGAGGAAACAGTACTCCATTGCAGAGGACCATGAGGAGGAGGTGCTCGAATGGCTGAGGGAGAACAAGTACCTGTGGAGGAAGGGCCACAGGCTCTATCGCGACACCAAGAGAAAGCAGGCAGCTTGGAGAGAGAAGGCGGAGAGCCTGGGCTACACTTCTGATGTCCTCCTGGGGTGGTGGAAGCATATGCACACCTGGTATGGCAAGCTGCACCTGAAGAGATCCGGGCAGGCCGCTGTCAAGCTCATGGACCGGGAGACTTACGTCATGGCCAGGTGCAGCTTCCTGCAGGGTGAGATCTGCCACCGAGGAGCAGCCCCTCTCCCTCAGACAGCCCACAGAGAGGCACTCCTCTTCCAGCCAGGAAACAGCCAGTGTGTCCAGGCAGGTGTCTGCGGAGCGCCCCACGACGGAGATCCCCCCAACAGCTGCACACCCCATGCTGGAAGATGTGGAGGATCCCCTGACACAGATGGAGCAAGAGGAGGCCGCAGCCACCAGAGACCAACCCACACCCACACCCATCTCCACCTCCACAGAAAGCAGGCAGAGAGGCAGACCGGAGGGACAGAGCCACACTGTCCTCATGGAGATCAGGGACACAATCAAGAACAGCGCAGATCTCCTCTCTCAGCTGGTACACTTCGAGATTCCATCCACAAACCGCAAGCCCTTCCTCACCTATGTGACCCAGACCCTCATGGACATGCTTGAGGCCCAGTACCAGGTGATGAAGGAGAGGATCACTGTGGATCTGCATCACCTCCAGGCCCACCTGAACCTGCTCCCACCCACTCCAGGTCTGCTCCTCTACCCCAGGCGATGTCACAGCCCTTCCAAGGCTTTCAACAGCCCCTCTCCTACCAAGGCTACGGCTACCAGGACTTCCCTCAACAGAGGCAGCCCTTCTCAGTCCAGGCCCAGGTTCATCGCCTGCCACAGATGCCACCGATGCCACCAACGCCACCGACGCCACCGATGCCACCAACGCCACAGATGCCATAGATGCCACCAACGCCACAGATGCCACCAACACCACATATGCCACCGATGCCACATATGCCACCGACGCCACAGATGCCACGGACGCCTCACCTCGCCCAGCTGCAGACCAGACAGCCCCACTAC
Source organism: Laticauda colubrina (assembly GCA_015471245.1). Lineage (NCBI taxonomy): Eukaryota > Metazoa > Chordata > Lepidosauria > Squamata > Elapidae > Laticauda > Laticauda colubrina. Next base: position 44,398,927 of record BLBF01000007.1, on the reverse strand, counting down.
ACTCCTCCTCCCTCCACCCCACAGCCAAGCCCCTCAACAGAACGTCTGTCATCGGTCCTGTGCCTGACATCCCAGGTCCTGGATGAAGGGCCTCTCAACCTCACGGGCCTGAGCCAGCTCTCTGAGAGCTTCCTGTACACACCATCTCCTGTTGTCCTTTTGGGGCCAGGCACCCCAACGGTGCCTCAGACCAGCATTCCAGCCACTGCCACCTCCACAGTCCCTGGACCCTTTACACCTGAGACCATGGGCATGCCTCAGAGTGACTGAGAACAATGCCAGAGACTGAGTTGTTACCTGTTGACTTTATCTTTGCTTGAGACACTTTACTTGGGTCATTTTGCTTTTACAGTTTGTTATTAACAAAGGTTATCTTTGCTTCACACACTTGGTTCATTTCTTTTACCTAATAAAGTCTTAGTGGAAACTTTTAGAAAATGATTAAGCCTTTGCATGCTTGTGGGATGGGCAAGGATAACTGTGGGATGAATAATAGCTGTGGGATGGGCAAGGACAGCTGTGGGATGGATAATCACTGTGGGATGGGCAAGGATAGCTGTGGGATGGATAATAGCTGTGGGATGGGCAAGGATAGCTGTGGGATGGATAAACCTCCAGTGCAAGCATCGTGGGACTGTATGGTCCACTCTCCCAGCTGCCACACATGTGGCCCTTTTTTATCAATAACAATTTATTCATTGATCAACACATTTCAACATAAACACGGCTCTTTATTAAATGCCCTGTTCATTGTAGGGCCACTCAAAATACATGGCACAATCTCATCAGTGTTATGAGACAGGCTCAAGGAAGCATCCATTAAGCATCTACCATCCTGTCTTGCCACTCCACTGCTCCAGCTGGGGAGTTGCACCAGTGTTTCAGGAGGTTGCGCTGTTTCTTCCTTTCACGTGAAGCTCTGTTGGGGCCTTGCACATCCACAGTGTCGATCAGGTTTCACCCTTGCCTCCATTCACCAGGCTCCGTGTCTCCATTCCCTTGTTGACAGTCCACAAACCTGTTCTGCAACACTGGGTAGCGGGTGCACATGAGATTGTGCAAGATGCAGCAAGCTTCCACAATGTTCCTCACAGTCTCTGGGCGATGCTGCATGGTGGTGAGAAGTACCTGGAACCTGTTGGCCAGGATGCGAAAGGCGTTCTCCACCACCCATCATGCCCTGGACAGCCTGTAGTTGAAGATCCTCTCTTCACGGGTGAGGAGTCTGGAAGTGTAGGGCTTCATGAGGTAGGTTCTGAGGGAGTAGGCGTCATCCCCCATGATGAAGTAGGGCACATCTTGTGTGTCGTTGGGCAGGGGTTCTGGATCTGGAAAATCCATGATGAGGTTGCGTTCCAGCCTACCCTTGAGATCACTGGCGTTGTATACCTGGGCATCTGAAGCTGACCCGTTGCCTGAAGCATCGATGTTCATGAACTTGTAGTCAGCATCAACCATGGCGAAGAGGATGGTGCTGAAGAAGCCCTTGGAGTTGTGATAAGTAGACCCTGAGTTGGGTGGAGCTTTGCAGGCCACATGCTTCCCATCTATGGCTCCAACGGTGTGGGGGAAGTTCCACCTCTGATACCACTGCTCTGCAACTTTCTTCCAGCCTTCTTCAGTGGTGGGACACTGGAGGAGCTCCTCCAGGTATTCTTCGATGATAGCCTGCACCACTTCTCTGACCACAATGCTGATGGTGTTGTGTGGCACCCTCCAGGCATACTGCATGTTTCTGTACGTGGTCCCAGAGGCCAGGTGGTGCAGAGTCAGTGCCACCTTCAGCCCAGGGTCCAGGCTGGGATGGAAGTTGGTGCTCGGCTTGGTCAACCTGGGTCTCAGACGCTCCACAACTTCATCAAACATGGCTGGTGGCATCCTTATGAAGTGCTGGAATGCACGAGTGTCTTCATTCCTCAGCTCCACCATCAGCTTGTCATAGAGTCCAAACTCCACTCTTCTCCCAATCCATCTTCGAACCCAGACAGCTCTTGGATGTCTCCTTCTTCTCCTTGCATAAAAAAGATGAAACAGTCTGAAGAGGGTTTGGTTCTGGTGTTCAATGATGGCGGCTACCAAAAGGAATGTGCGTTGATCCATGGTGGAGATCAATGGATGATGTGGAAGAGCGAGAGCAAGGCTGAAGAGGTCTGCACACCACGTCTTCTGGACTGAAAGTGAGATCCAGGTGATTTCCTCCCACTTTTTATAGGAAATTTCGGTTTTCCGCTAGGTGTCCTTCTGCATCCTCTAGACATCCTGCAGACATCCTAAATATCCGAGATACATCCCATATACAAACGTTTTTTCCGTTTTAATGCTTTATGTCTGAGGTGCATCCACTTTCATCCTTTCTATGTCCATGCTACTAATGCTGTGTGGACATTCCGCGTCCGTTTCTCTTCCTCCCTCTTTCTGTTTTCCGCTGGAGCGGATGCGAGTTGCGTGGATGCGCAGCGGATGCCGAGCGGATACAGCGAATGTTTAATGGATGACGACGGACGTAGAACGTTTGTTCCCCATATGTATCGTGGATGTAGAACGGACGCGGCAGAAAGTTCATCCGCTCAAAAAGTTTTGTGCAGCTCAAAACTTTTTGAGCGGATGAAATCTCAGTAGACAGATGCTGGACGGATAGAACGTATGAATCACGCATGCAGTGAGTACAGAAGGGATGCATCGCATTAACCAATGGATCGTAAGTGTTTCTCTCTGTTTTACATCCTCTTTGCATCCGTTGGTGCAGTGTGACATGGGCTTTAGTTAGTAACATGGTTGTTAAGTGAATCTGGATTCCATATTGACTTTCCTCATCAGAAGGTCGCAAAAGTTGATCACATGACCCTGGGAAACTGCAACCATCATAATTATGAGTCACATGTCAAGCTTCTGAATTTTGATCATGTGACCATGGGGATTCTCTTGCAATTTAGTGTGAAAAACAGTCATAAGTTTTAATGCCGCTGTAACTTTGAATGGTCACTAAATGAATAGTTGTAAGTCAAGTACTAAGTGTACTTTTTTTTTACTCCCCATAGCATATCTTCTGTGCGCCTTCTGCAAAATTTTGTTAAGAAATATTAAAATAAATTCAATTCATTTTCAGCTATGATTCAGCACCATTGTTATGATCACATCCCTTTCCACACTGTTTTTTTCCCTTTGGATGTAGCCAACAATTTCATCCAAAACACTAAAGATTTGCTATGACAGTCAACCATTAGTACATTATGTTTAAAATGAAGAGGTATTATCTATTCTTTTTCTTCTTGGCAGGCACATCACTTATTTTGTTAAAGAAGGTGGGAATATTTCAGATGATGCCTTGATTGGTTTTGGCTGTTTTTTTGACTTCATATAGTTGTAAATAAGTTTGATTAACAAGCAAGGTTTTAAGAGGTATCCAAAATCTGCCACCAAAATATGACCCCAGAACTGAGTAATCATTTAGGGTCTCTTCTACAGACTCCATACACTGAGACACAGTTAGATTTTTTTTAAAAAATCCTGTCACTAGAAGAAATCTTGCTCCCCTGTCCTGGAAGCTAAAGGGGTATTATGTTTTCTTGGTCCGACTCCTGAGGAAAAATGCAAGTTAAAACCTCTTTTTAACTCATATATGTTTCCAAAAAGAACATTTAAAGGAGTTAGCCAGATGTTTAAACTGGACCTGATGTTTTTTATCTCCACATCAAGTCCTTCCCAAGGACCAGGGATAGAGAGGTGTTGTTTGATGGTGTTAAAGATATTGTTGCAGGATGTAAGCTGTTTCAAGTAGAATTGTCTTTTGCAACTGACTGTTGATGAAATTCGTCAATGCTGATGGTGTTCAAATGGTGTTCTAGATGTTTTGGGATTATATCCAAGGTACCTATCACTACTAGTACTACCTTTCCTTACTTTTGCTACAGTCATATGGTCTTTACAGTTCTTTGCATTTTGTGATTTTCCCCAGGTTTTTTTCTTCTATTTTGCTATTTCCAGGTCCTGCAACGGGGGTGTCAAACTCAAGGCCCGTGGGCTGGATGCAGACTGTGGAGTGCTTAGATCTGGCCCATGGGGCCACCCAGGAAACAGTAAATGATCGGCCCATGGTACCTCTGCCAGTGAAAATGGAGCTTGGGAGGGCCGCATGTGGCAGAGGGCTTCAGGAGGCTGTCACAGCCAAAAACCCAGGCCATTATAGGTGCCCCCAACATGAATGATATCAAGCTGGCCAAACCCACCCTGGCCACGCCTATCCTGGCCACCCACCAGCCCCCTGAGGTCAAACACAACCCTGATGCAGCCTTTAATTAAAATGAGTTTGACACCCTGTACTACGATGTCCACTCTCTGGATTTTTAAAAATATTTCATATCGACAATTGTTAAGTGTTGTGTGTTATGTGGCAGGTGCTTGTCTGTTTGAATTTTAAAATTCCAGAGCACTTTAACTTCTTCATTTTCAATTACTTTGTCTATTTTGTGGTCCCACCAGTCCTTGCTTGCAGGAAAATGTTTTTTTTTTTTTTGCAAATATTCCAATTTACCATTGTTACTACTTTGCTTTACAGTTGTATTATAGCCCATCTTCTTGCAGCAACTAACTAGGTAGTTCACTGTTTCTTCACTGACTCTGCAGAGATGACATTTGCTGTCGTTGATCTCTTCTCAATTTGGGCTTTCTATGCATTTGCTCTTAAGGCCTAAAAGGTTCTTTTGTTTAGACACAAACTTGAGTCTCAGCAGATTGCAGCACCTGACGAACATCTCTGACAATACTTCTACCCTTCAAAATGACCTCAGCTATGTGTCAGAATGGTCAAACAAATGGCAACTTCAAATCTCAACAACAAATGCTCTGTCATACATATTGGCAAAAAAGAAAAAAAATCAGGAAATAAAATACAAGCTGAATAATCAAGACCTTGTTGATTACCCCAACTATGTCAAGGACCTTGGAGTACTCATCTCAAATGACCTAAGTGCTAGAGCCCTCTGTAACTTAATGCCAAAAAAGCATTAAGATTTGTTAACCTAATCCTGCATAGCTTTTTCTCCGGAAATATCACACTATTAGCTACAGCATACAAAACATTTGCTAGACCAATATTTGAATACAGCGCATCAGTCTGGAATCTGCATTACATATCGGATATTAATACAGTTGAGAAAGTCCAGAAAGATTTCACAAGAAGAGTTCTCCACTCCTCTACTCGTAGCAAAATATCTTATACTACCAGACTTGAAATTTTAGACCTAGACAACCGAGAACTACGCCTCCTTCAGTCCGATATAAGTATAGTACATAAAATTATCTACTGCAATGTCCTACCTGTCAATGAATACTTCAGCTTCAATCATAACAATACAAGAGCACACAATAGATACAAACTCAAGGTAAACTGCACCAAACTTGATTGCAGGAAATACGACTTTAGCAACAGAGTGGTCAGTGTCTGGAATACTGTACCTGACTCTTGATTTCTTCCCCAAACCCCAAAAACTTTAACCTTAGACTGTCTATTGTTGACCTCACCTTTTTCCTAAGAGGTCTGTAGGGGGTATGCATGTGCACCAACATGCCTACCATCCCTGTCCTATTGTTTCTTTTTTATTCATATCTATTTCATGTATTCATAATCATGCTTATATACTTATACCTGTTATCTAATACTTGCTTGACAAATAAATAAATAAAAATAAATTGTTTGGACAGGGAAGATAGCAGGCTTAAGTTTGGTTAAGAGTTGAAAGGGAAATCACTAGGAAATTGCCAGTCTGCAGGCTAGATTAGAAAGCAGAAGAACGTCAAGCAAGAAAACAATGGTAAAGCAATTTGGTATTGCTGCCAAAAAAAGAACATGGACATCTGTCCTTATAGTAATGAACAGGAGTTGAGCTCATCTCAAGAGTATGTTTATCATAATTTGGAAATTATAATATACATGAGTTATATGAAAGGGGAAAACATTTTGCTTTCTCACATGTGAAAGGCAAGGATGGCTGTTATCCATCGTTTAATAATGATGCTTTGAGACTCAGAAGAGGCATGATGAGCAGCTGAACTGCTGTGAATCAGGGAAGTGAAGTTTTCAGTCTCTGTGAATCACGTTACTGCTGAGATTCATGCCGCCCCGCCAACTTCTTGTTGCTTTGCTATGATCTGTTGCATTTAATGAACTGTCAGCTGGCTATGATCCATTCCTTCTTTCACTTGTTCATTTTCTACTGTTATTCTATGGCATCCAATGTACCACATTTTTCATTAACAGGACCCGAACTGCACAAGGATGAGCAACAAGATTAAAAACCCAAGGTCCATTTTCAATTATACATTTTTAACTTTCTCGCAAAATAATTATACATGAGCAGGCCCAGGCCTCCAAATCACTACTGGTTTAACCTACCCATATTTAGATACATTTCCTTTTCTAAAGTTTAAGAATCCATAAAAAAAAAAAATCTACAGATTTCAGTGAAAAAGTTAAATACCTCATTCATTCTTTTCTGCCCGAACCAATAAGATTTTAAAAAGTTTGAAAAAGGATTTGGTGAGATGGTGCTCACTTCTTGTGGGTGTAAGATGTGAAAGGGTATTTGGGGACATGAAATATGATAAAAAGCTAATAGTTTGTCTGGAAATATGCAGTAGGATATTTGTCCTGAATGCCCTATGGAAGACAAATGCAATTGTTGCTTGTAATCAAATTGTGACATGCAAATCAAATTAGTAATCTTGTAATTCAAGTAATCTTCTCAGTATTTTAAAGCTAATAGGCTTGCACGTGTCTGATTCTGCCTCCTTCCAGCCTTCAGAGATTTCCTGGAGAATTTTGAGAGGTCTCCTGGCTCCATATGAAGGATATGGTTGCAAGATGAGCAGTAATAGGTTTTTTTGAGTTAGTTTTTTGAGTTAGTGCTTTTTCTTTTTCAAATGCCAGTTAATGCAAGACCAAGCTCTCTGTACTGTAATGGATTCATTGCTTGGAACGTCCTTGGCCCTGGAAAATGTTAACAAGGTTGCAACATCAATATAGGTAACTTGGGTGGAAGCTGTGATCACTTTCCTATTGTCTGGTATATCACATTCCTAGAGATCCTCCAGGGCTGGATAGATCCTCCATAAGTGAGATAGAGGTGGACTGAAGCCATTCCTCCAGAGATAATGTATTGATCTTGTTATTGTCTACAACAGGGACAAGTGATTTTAAGCAACGCAAATCTGGAAACTTGCTCATAAAGGCCCCCAGGAATAGCATGCTCCCTCCAATTCATGATCTAAGAGTATTGTGGGATGGTAGAGTACATGCAAGGCCCACATTATAAGTGCTGGTGCCAACATAACTATTTCTTGTTTTCACCTATTTAACCTTCCTGAATGTTTAGGTTGGCTATGTTCTTTTTTTTTTTTTAACAGCTGAAGAGCCACCAAAGGATTGGAGCAAAAAGAATTTTGCTTGCCTATCTCCCTGGACATGAAGTCCTTTTGTAGGTCCTTGATTAGTTGTCATAATCATGATCAAAATTAAGATTCACCCTCGGATATTTTCCTTGATTGTAGTCCCCAAAATTCCCATGATGGAATGGTTTCCTGGTAGTGCAGCTAACTGGGGGCTTTATTCTGTCTCAATTATTTGTGTGCATATCTTTAATATTCCCAATTTTCTTTATTGTTGGTCCCAATATGATTTCTCACTTTCTCTAGGGGAAGAGCTTCATCACGTTTGATGGCAGCAGCCTTGATTTTGCCTACCAGGACAGAAACATTGCTTAAGTCATTCAGAAACTGCCAACCCCTTTGGGATACATGGACAGGACCTCAGTTGCACAAGTCAGTTCCTGGAAGTGTTTGCTGATTTGGATTTTCTCTCCTACTCCTGAACCCTTTTTTCCAACTCTACATTTGCACTCTTTGTTCCATGAATAAGAAGGGGAAAATATAAATATAATGACCATCCCAGGATACATTAACACATTTTGCAGAGCCTGAATACCTGATTATTGTCATTCAAGTCTATTGAATGAATGGTTTCTGTGTTGATTGCTTCTGGCTTATATTCCAAAGTTTGCTTGGCTAGATCTGCAAATCCAAGCCCTATTCATGATCTTAAGGAAAACCTGGAGGCCCTGACATATGAATTTAAGTATCTTAGTATTTATTGGGTATTGTTTATTTCATTGGGTAAATTCAGATGTACCAATATCATCCTCGTATCTTCTTTCTTTTTCATCTATTGTATCTTGAACATTTGTTTTCACTTTGACTTTTTTGTACAGGAATGTCCCTGCCATTCTCCAGATCCAGAACTGCTATTTTCTGAAGTATTCCATGCCTGTATTCTCTTAGTTATGTGTCTTTGTCAAACTTTCCACGAAGATGGTATAATTCAAATGGTGATCAATAACTCCATCCTTTGACTGATTATTTCCAATGTAATCCACCATTGCCATAAGGAGGTTATAGAATATCGGGATCAATGATGGTTTGCTGTTGACCTTGGCAATGTTGTTGAGCCTAGCATCACGGACGCTTATAGGAAACAAAGGGGATGCCGCGTGGATATATATTGGATGCAAAGCGTTCACTGCGCATGCGGGGGGTATGACTTGTGTCCACTCCATGGATATAAAAGGATGCAGCACTCACGCAGTTAACATACAGGGGAAAGATGTGTTGCCAGATACATCTTGCAGGAACACCATGGTTCGTCAGTCAGGCAAGAAGAGGAAGTCCATGCCTACTCATTCAAGCCCTGGCAAGGTGAAGAAGGGCATCCCACCCCCTGGCACTGACTCTGAAGCTGCTGCTGCTGCTGCTGCTGCTGTTGTGGTGGACCAGCCCCAAGGCCTTCAAGCCCCTCAAAGCCCTGCTGCTGAAGGCCCTGCTGCTCAAGCCCCTGAAGGCCCTGCTGCTCTAGCCCCTGAAGGCCCTGAACAATCTCCAGAAGGCCCTGATGCTGAAGCCCCTGAAGGCCCTGCTGAAGCCCCTGCCAGAGGGAGGAAGAGGCAAGGGAAGGAGAAGGGAGAGAGGAAACAGTCCACCATTTCTAAGGAGCATTCTGAGGAGACCCCCTCAACAGCTGCACTCCCCATGCCGGTGGATTTGGAGGATCCCATGGAGGATGACGCCCTGCTGTCACAAATGGAGGAAGAAGCAGCAGCCACCAGAGGCCAACCCACCCCCACCCCGACCCCCAGCTCCACAGGACGCAGGCAGAGAGGCAGACTGGAGGGCCAGGACCACAGTGTGCTGTTGGAGATCAAGGACACAATGAAGACCAGCACATAACTTCTCTCTCAGCTAGTCCACTTGGACAGAGCATCCTCAGGCCGGAAGCCCTTCATCACCTACGTGAGCCAGACCCTGAGGGACCTGTATGAGGCCAAGTACCAGGTGATGAAGCAGAAGATCACAGCACTTCTTCACAAACCTCAAGGCCCAGCTGAAGCTGCTCCTACCCAGTGCAGGTCTGCTCTTCCACCCCAGGAGATGTCACAGCACTTCCACGGCTTTCAACAGCCCCTCACCTCCCAAGGCTACGACTACCAGGACTTCCCACAGCACAAGCAGAACTTCCCAGTCCAGGCCCAGGTTCATCGGATGCCACAGACACCACTCCTCATTGCAGACCAGACAGCCCCACTACACTCCTCCCAACCCTTCCTCCACCCCACAGCCAAGCCTGTTAATGGACAATCTGTCATCAGTATTGGGCCTGACATCTCAAGTCCTTGATGAAGGGCCTCTCAACCTCATGGGACTGAGTCAGCTCTCGGATAGCTTCCTGAACACACCACCACCTGTTGTACCCTCGGGGCCAAGCACCCCAATGGTGCCTCAGACCAGCACTCAAGCCACATCAACATCCACAGTCACTGCCCACTTCACAGCTGAGACCATGGACATGACTCAGAGTGACTCAGAATAGTCTCAGAGACTGAGTTGTTTACTTGTTAAAGATCCTGTCACACTGGCCGGCGGATGCAAAATGTTTTAAAAAGGACACAGCGGAGAAGAAAAAGGTTCCATCCGTTGTTATCCGCTCTCAAAAGTGCCCCAAATTTGCATAAGCAGAGCGGACAACAACAGAAAGGAATGGACGGGGGGAGGACATAGGGCGGAGGAAAGCGGATGCTCCACGGAAGCCTAGTAGATGGAAGCAGATGGGAGCGGATGGCACATCCGCAAGGCTTCCGGGGGAGCACAGCAAAGCGGACGCGGAACGGATACAGCGGATGCAGAGCAGATGCCGAGCGGATGAAGCGGATGCACAGCAGAAGCCTAGCGGATGCCTAGCGGATGCCTAGCGTTCACTGCACAGGCGGGGAGGATGCATTGCATCAGCCTCGTGGATATAAAGGGAAGCAGCTCGGAAGCAGGTCACCATTCAGAGGAAAGACCTGCTTCCAGACACAGCCTGCCAGCCTGCCAGCCAGCCAGCCAGCCAGCCAGCAACCCCACAACCATGGGGAAGAAAAGGAAGCCTCTGCCATCTGCTGCCAGCCCTGGCAAGAGGGACAGGGCCACCCTCCCACCCCCTGGCCCTCACTCTGCTTCTGCTGGGGCTTCTGCTGCCCGGGCTCACTCTTTTGGGGCTGGGGCTTCTGCTGATGCTGTTTCTAGAGGTGGTGCTTCTGCTGGTGCTTACTCTGCTGATGCTGCTTCTGGCGGCGGTGCTTCTGCTGATGCTTCTTATGGCGGTGGTGCTTCTGCTGGTGCTTACTCTGCTGATGCTGCTTATGGCGGTGGTGCTTCTGCTGATGCTTACTCTGCTGGCACTGCTCCTGGTGCTGGTGCTTCTGCTGGTGCTTACTCTGCTGGCGCTGCTCCTGGTCCTGCTGGTCCTGCTGGTGCTCTTGGTCCTGCTGGTGCTGCTGCTGGTCCTGCTGGTCCTGCTGGTCCTGCTGGTCCTGCTTTTGCTGCTACTGTTCTTGTTGTTGTTGCTGCTGCTGCTGCTGGTGTGAAGGAGCAGCCCCTACAACCTTAAAGGCCCTCTCATGAGGGCCCAGATGGCCCTGCCAGAGGGAGGAAGAGGCAGACGTGTGAACGGGAGAGGAGGCAATACTCCATCGAAGAGGAACATGAGGAGGAGGTGCTTGAATGGCTCAGGGGGAATGAATATCTCTGGCGGAAGGGACACAGGCTCTACCGAGACACCAAAAGGAAGCAGACTGCTTGGAGAGAGAAGGCGGAGAGTCTGGGCTACACTTCGGAGGTGCTCCTCGGCTGGTGGAAGCACATGCACACCTAGTACGGGAAGCTGCACCTCAAGAAATCTAGCCAGGCCACGGTCAAGCTGTCGGACAGAGAGACCTACGTGATGGCCAGGTGCAGCTTCTTGGAGGGTGAGATCCGCCACCGAGGAGCAGCCCCTCTGTCTACCCACTCTCTCAGGCAGCCTGCTGAGAGCCAGTCCTCTTCTGGCAGAGAGTCAGCTCCTGTGTCCAGGCAAGTATCTGTGGATCGTCCCATGGCGGAGAACCCCCCGACAGCTGTGATACCCGTGGGGTGTGCGGAGGACCCCCTGACGCAGTGGGAGAAAGGAGACGCCACTTCCACCACAGGCCAACCCGCATCCACCCCCAGCTCCATCTCCACAGAAAGGCAGAAAGCCAGACAGGAGGGGCAGAGCCACACTGTCCTGGTGGAGATAAGAGACACCATCAGAAGCAGCGTAGATCTCCTCTCTCAGCTGGTACACACTGACACCCTAACCTCCGACCGCAAGCCCTTCTTCACCTATTTCAACCAGACCCTCATGAACATGTCGGAACCCCAGTACCAGGTGGTGAAGGACTGGATCACCGATCTGCTTCACAACCCTCCAGATCCAGATGAACCTGCTCCTACCCAGTCCAGGCCTGCTCCTCCACCCCAGGTGATGTCACTGCCCTTCCAAGGCTTTCCACAGGCCCTCACCTACCAGGGCTACGGCTACCAGGAGGTCCAGCAGCACAGGCAGCAGCCCTTCCCACTCCAGGCACAGGTACATCGAATGGCACCAGTGCCACCAATGCCACTGATGCCACCCACGCCACCAATGCCACCCACGCCACCGATGCCACCCATGCCACAGATGCCACTGACGCCAGTCCTCACCCAGCTGCAGACCAGACAGCCCCACTACACTGCTCCTTCCTCCACTCCACAGCCAAGCCCGGCCTCGGAACATCTGTCATTGATATTGGGGCTGACACCCCATGTCATGGAGGAAGGGGCTCTCAACATCACGGGACTGAGCCAGCTGTCTGAGAGCTTCCTCCACATACTGTCCCCTTGTTGTCCTCTCGGGGCCAGGCACCCCAATGGCGCCTCAGACCAGCACTCCAGCAGCATCCACCTCCAGCGCACCTGGACCCTTCACCCCTGAGACGATAGGAATGCCTCAGACTGACTGAGAAGAGTGCAAGAGACTGGGTGGCTACCTGTTGACTTTATTTTTGATTTGGACACTTGACTTGGGTCATTTTGCTTTTACACCTTGTTATTAATAAAGGTTATCTTTGCTTCACACACTTGCTTCATTTATTTTTGTCAATAAAGTCTTGGTGGAAATTTTACAAATGGTTTAAGCCTTTGCATGCTTGTGGGATGGGTTAAGATAGCAGTGGGATGGGCAGGGATACCTTTGGCATGGGTAATAGCTGTGGGATGGGCAGGGATAGCTTTGGGATGGGCAATAGCTGTGGGATAGATAAACCTCCAGTGCAAGCATAGTGGGACTGTATGGTCCACCCTCCCAGGTGCCACACCTATGGCCCTTTATTATCAATAATAATGTAATCATTCATCCACACATGTCAACATAAACACAACTCTTTCTTAAATGCCCTGATCATTGTAGGCCCACCCAACATACATGGCCCAATCTCATCAATGTGATGAGACAGGCTGAAGGAAGCATCCATTAATCATCTATCATCCTTTCTTGCCACTCCACTGCTCCAGCTGGGGAGTTGCACCAGTGTTTCAGGAGGTTGCGCTGCTTCTTCCCTTCACATGAAGCTCTGTTGGGGCCTTGCACATCCACAGTGTCTATCAGGTTTCGCCCTTGCCTCCATTCACCAGGCTCCATGTCCCCATTGCCTTGTTGGAGGTCCATGAGCCTGTTCTGCAACACTGGGTAGCGGGTGCGCATGAGATTGTGCAGGATGCAGCAAACTTCCACGATCCTCCTCACGGTCTCTGGGCGATGCTGCATGGTGGTGAGAAGTACCTGGAACCTGTTGGCCAGGATGCCAAAGGCGTTCTCCGCCACCCGTCTTGCCCTGGACAGCCTGTAGTTGAAGATCCTCTCTTCACGGGTGAGGAGTCTGGAAGTTTAGGGCTTCATGAGGTAGGTTCTGAGGGAGAAGGCATCATCCCCACGATGAAGTAGGGCACATCTTGCGTGTCGTTGGGCAGGGGGTCTAGATCTGGGAAGCCCATGATGAGGTTGCGTTCCAGCCCCTCCTTGAGGTGACTGGTGTTGTATACCTGGGCATCTGAAGATGACCTGTTGCCTGAAGCATCGATGTACATGAACTTGTAGTCAGCATCCACCATGGTGAAGAGGATGATGCTGAAGAAGCCCTTGTAGTTGAAATAAGTGGATCCTGACTTGGCTGGAGCTTTGCAGGTCACGTGTTTGCCATCTATGGCTCCAACAGTGTGGGGGAAGTTCCACTTCTGATACCACTGCTCTGCAACTTTCTTCCAGCCTTCTTCAGTGGTGGGACACTGGAGGAGCTCCTCAACGTGTTCTTCAATGATGGCCTGCTCCACTTCTCTGACCACAATGCTGATGGTGTTGTGTGGCACCCTCCAGCCCTATTGCATGCTCCTGTAGGTGGTCCCTGAGGCCAGGTGGCGCAGAGTGAGTGCCACTTTGAGCCCAGGGTCCAGGCTGGGCTGGAAGTTGGTGTTTGCCTTGGTCAACCTGGGTCTCAGCCACTCCACAACTTCGTCAAACATGGCTGGAGGCATCCTCATGAAGTTCTGGAATGCACGAGGGTCTTTGTTCCTCAGCTCCACCATCAGCTTGATGTACAGTCCGTACTCTGCTCTTCTCCCAATCCATCTTCGGACCCAGACACTTCTTGGACGCCTCCTTTTCTTCCCGTAGAACAGTTGAAAGAGCCTCTAGATGGCTTTGCACTGTTGCAGAACGATGGTGGCTACCAAAAGGACTGTATTATGATCCATGGTGGACATGACTGGATGCTGTGGAAGAGCAAGAGGCAGATGAAGGCTGCAGAGGTCTGCACAGCAGGGCTGCTGGTCTGAAAGTGAGATCCAGGTGAGTTGCTCCCTCATTTTATCGGAAATATAGGTTTTCCGCTAGGTGTCCCTTTGCATCCTCTAGGCATCGTCTAGACATCCTTAATATCCGAGATAGGTCCCCTTTGTGAACGTTTTTTCCATTTTAATGCTTTCTTTGTGAGCTGCATTTGCTTTCATCCTTCCTCTGTCCATGCTACTAACGCTGCGCGTCCGTTCCGCATCCATTTCGCTTCCTCCCTGTGTCCGTTTTCCGCTGGAGCGGATTTGAGTTGTGTGGATGCACAGCGGATGCCTAGCGGATATAGTGGATGCATAACGGATGATGACGGATGTAGAACGGATGTTCCCTGTATGCGTAGCGGATGCAGAATGGACGCGTTGGATACATTTTCCGCTCAAAAAGTTTTGAGCAGCTCAAAACTTTTTGAGCAGATGGAACCTCAGTTGACGGATGCTGGACGGATAGAGAGGATGAAAAACGGATGCAGTGAGTACAGAACAGATGCATCGCATTAACCAACGGATGGCAAGTGTTTCTCTCCGTTTTACATCCTCTTTCCATCCATTGGTGCAGTGTGACATGGGCTTTAATAAAGTTTATCTTTGCTTAAGACAATACAGTTTACTTGGTTCATTTTGCTTATTTAATAAAGTCATAAAGTTTACCTCAGAAAGTTAATAAAGTTTATCTTTGCTTAAGACACTTAGTTTACTTGGTTCATTTTGTTTACTTCATAAAGTGTTGGTGAAAACTTTGAAAAAATGGTTAAGCCTTTGCATGCTTGTGGGATAGATAAGGATAGTTGTGGGATAGATAAACCTCCAGTGCAACCACAGTGGGACTGTATGGTCCACCATCCCAGCAAACCAGATGATTTTCTTCCCCTTTTTATAGAAAATATCGGTTGTCCGCTAGGTGTCCTTCTACATACTCTAGACATACTGCAGACATCCTAAATATACGAGATACATCCCAGATACAAACGTTTTGTCCGTCTATTTCCATACTACTAACGCTGTGTAGACATTCCGTTTACCTTTTGTTTCCTCCCTCTTTCCATTTTCAGCTGCAGCGGATGTGAGCTGAAGGGATGGCCAGAGGATGCAAAGAGGATACAGCGGATGTTTAATGGATGATAATGGACATAGAACGTTTGTTGCCCGTATATGTCACGGAAGTACATCGTACACGGAAGAAAGTTCATCCGTTCACAAAGTTTTGTGCAGCTAAAAACTTCTTGCGTGGATGAAATCGCAGTGGATGGATGCTCAATGGATAGAGTGTATGAAACATGTTTGCAGTGAGTACACAATGGATGCATAGCATTTTCCAACGGATGGCAAGCTTTTTTTAACGTTTTACATCGTCTTTGCATCTGTAAGTGCAGTGGGACCGGGCCTTTTGTGACTTCACAAGATGAACGATATTTCTTAATCAGTCATTTGCATTTCATTAAAAAAATGAATGCCATACCATAATTGTTAGCTCAGCTCATTTGTATAATGTTACCCCAATTTTCAGTAATTTTTCTGGAGGCAATATAAATAAAATCCTTTCCTGTCCTTTAATGTCCTTCCGTTGTCTAGGCTGATTGTAAGTGGAAATGAATCTCTGACTGCATTGCTATGCCCTCCCCAGGGATCTGACACTTTGAGACAAGGCTGTGATTAGGTTCACCCATGGGGTACTGATTGCAAGTGTCACTTTAACTTGAAATACAGATTTAATTGGATCCCAAAATTTCCTCCCACTCCCTACTTGATAAAGATGTTCTCCTGGGCCAAAGGCTTTAATTTCACTACCTCCTTTCTTCCATCTTCTTTGAGGGGAACTTCAGGAAGGCCTTTGTGTCAGGGACAGGATGAGTTAGAGATATCTTTTAGGATGACAAACTATGACTGATTATCCCCAATTGTCTTCAGTTGGAACACAGAACTACTATGTAACATTGTAGGAGTAACTGGCATCATCTTTACATTGCCAGTCAATGTTAGGCATTTCTCACAGAATCTATAAGCTTTTCAGATCACCTAATGGATTTTTCCCTTCCCAGCCCTCTACAACGGGCTCAGATGTAGCAGCATGTCCATGATGGTTTTCTTAGCTTCCCTTTATCCCTTTATCCTGCAGGTAGAGATTTAGAAATTTAACAAATGAAGTTTTTTGTGCCATCTATCTCTGAGCCAAGAAGCCTGATAAATTTCTCAGCAACAGGCTGCTACTAAAAGACTTGAAGGTCCCATGTCTGATCCCCGAGTTCCTCTGAGATCGCCATCTGAAGCCCTAGGAAATACTGAGGAAAAAGGGGAATCACTGGAAAATCTCTTTCTAGCTAAGGTGTCATAGTGTCATAAATTAATGACATTTCCATGAAAAGCTTCATTGTCACTTCTAGATTGTTGATGTGCCCTGTGATCCCAGGTAGTCAGACAGCTAAGTTGATATATATTCAGTTCAGGTTATAGTACAGCAAAAGCCACAAACACTCCACCTGAAACTGCCTATGTTTGTTACATGCAAAGCTTGTGGGTGGCCCTTTTCTACATGAAAGAAACTCCTATTTCTGGGCTTCTGCTTCCACCATCATTTCACCATCTCTGAGTGCCAGCATTAAACTGAGTAGGGAGATGATGCGATGGATCCATGTCAATCTGCATCTGCTATCCATCTCCCAATAAAGGAAGGCTAATGGTTGAATACCATTTGCATCTTGGACAGCTGGAAAGAGCACTGTGAGCTCCTTCACATCTCTACCTACCTACCTACCTGCCTGCCTGCCTGCCTGCCTGCCTGCCTGCCTGTCTGTCTGTCTGTCTGTCTGTCTGTCTACCAATCTATTTGCAGGGCTTATATGTCTGCCTAGCTCATATAATGATTGTAGGTGGCTCACAACAATCCATTAAATAAAACATCGTTTTAAAAAAAAGTATCCTTTTCCCCAGCTGCCAGACCAAATTAATGTTTTTTTGAAGATGAAAATGGCAGTGATTTAGAAGTCTCCAAAGTATGCTGTCCAAGAGCACTCTCACAAAATGATAAATAAGGACAGTCTATAATGTGACTTAGTCACAAATAAACATAACCACACCTGCTAATTCCTCCTTAGGTTGATGGCAATAAACTTTATTTAACACATTGTGTAAATCAAAATCTTTGTTTTATTCTTCCTGAACAAACCTCGAACAAAGGTTTTTGTTGTTTTCCTCTGACTTGCTTGTAGGAGAATTAGTTGAAATCTGTATTTACACGATATATTAAACTAAAGAAGGAGTTGTCTGTTGTTCTTTACCTACTTATAGAAGGTGCCAGTGGGTGCAATCCTACTCATTTGGAGCTAAACTCCATTAGACAAGGCTTAAAGAACCTGAATCAGATTGCTTATGGAACTCTGAAGTGTGTCCATATGTTTGCATTTAACAGCCTACACCACAAGTTAGTGCAACCTATATGGTGGCCCAAAGCACCTGATCTTGCTGTCTTTCAGACTGATCTAGTTGCTCCGTCCCTCAATAGGAGTTGCTCCCACTTTCACTTACTCCAAGCTGCCTGATATTCCAGTTCCTCCCACTCATCTGGTTGCACCAAGTTGGGAAGGAAGAAAGTGAGAGTGGTAAGGAAGTGCTCTGCGGGATCCTAGAAGTGGTGCAGACTGGGTTTACATATCCTTCAATGTTACAGTTTTCTTTCCCTAAGAAATTAAATTGAGGTTGGTACAGATTTCATCTCCCCAGCAAATCTGGGCTGAAGTGATTTAATTGAAGAACTTTGGTTGGAATATGCTCTTATTATGCAAAGTATTCTGCATAGATTTATGTGTGCTTGTGTGTAATAAAGAATGAAAAATCTGCTCACGGAAGTGGAATCCTTCCATGTCTATCAATTATTTTCTGCAGCATTCCACTTTCCTCCAGCTTTCTGTTTCTCTGAGGATGTTTATTTGGAGCCAAGATGTGTGTTTGTGTGAAGAGAGAGAGGGGGGAGGGAGGGAGGGAAGGAAAAAGAGAGAGGGGGGGAGGGGGGAAAGAGAGAGGAGGGGAAGGAGGGTGGGAAATAGAGGGAGGGAAAGAGAGAGGGGGAGGGAAGGAGGCAAAGAGAGGGAGGAAAAGAGAGAGGGGGAGGAAGGGATGGATGGAAAGAGAAAGGGAGGGAGGGAGGAAAAGAAAGAGGGAGGGAGGAAAAGAGGGGGAGGAAGGGAGGGAAAGAGAGGGAGGGAGGGAAAGAAAGGGAGGGAGGAAAAGAGGGAGGGAGAGAGAAAAGAAAGAGGAAGGGAGGGAGGGAAAGGGAGGAAAAGAGAGGGAGGAAGGGAGGGAAAGAAAGAGAGAGGGAGGGAAAGGGAGGGAGGGAGGGGAAGAGAGGGAGGGAGGGAAAGAGAGAGAGAGAGATGGTATACTGTGGTACATATGTTATAAAACAAAACAAACAAAACCCCAGCTCAGTACTATTTCAGCACATATTTTATTTCCATACTATATTTATCTTTATTAACATAGCTTTTTTATTGCAACCAGAACCAAACTTTTGAAAACATGGGTTAACGAATGTCTTTGGGATGCTTAGATGATAATGGCATAAAGATGGTCATTCAACATAAGAAAAAACAATTTTCCTAGATGATACGTTGCCTAACTGCATTGCCATAGAAATATAAACAAGGAGTTATGTATTGTCCCAACATTATAATCTAATATTATCAATATATAGAAGACCACATATACCAAGACTCATTGGAAGAATTCACATCATGCGAAAGTGAACACTAATAAAAAATAATTAATAGCAACTTTCCTGCAATAAAAGAGATTCCCAGGTATAATTGTCACAGTCAATCATGGTTCTTGCTTGTTTGCTCTCTTCTAAAGGTTACTGTGAGTTCACAGACATTAAGCTGACTATTAAATTCGGCTTCCTCACTCACAATTTTAATATCATTGTTCTCAACTCATCATCTACTTTCAAGATGAAGTGAAGATAGCAGGGCCAGCAAGGTGACACTGCAGGAGACCAGCCTGTGTCTAATAAGGATCTTGTTCTGATAAAAGAAGGCAGGCTCATCTTTCTTCACACCTATTTTGAGGACTAGAACTTGTCCTTTGGATGAGGTTCCACTCCTTTTTTTTTTTTTTTTTGAGTGATACATTTTGAGTGAAAGGTCAGTGCTTTCCTGGATGAGAGCCCAGCTGTTCCTGAATGAGAGTTGAAAGGTTATTCCATTATGATATTTTTTGAAAAATTATAGCTTGCTGCATTTTTAAGAACCTATTGGAGCACCACTATAACATAGTATTTTAGGATATCCCAAAGCAGAGGTGGTATTCAGTAGGTTCTGACCAATTTTGGAGAACTGGTAGCAAAAATTTTGAGTAGTTCAGAGAACTGGTGATTACCTTCCCCCAGGGGGAAGGGAAGTGGGGAGGGAATGGAGATTTTACAGTATCCTTCCCCTGCCATGTCCACCAAGCCACGCTCACCAAGCCATACCCACAGAACCAGTCGTCAAATTTTTTGAATCCCACCACTGTCCCAAAGGTGCTTTTTTCAAGAGGCAACTGTACTTTCTTGCTTTTCTTTGAAGACATTTCACTTCTCATCCAAGAAGTTTCTTCAGCTCTGACTGAATGGTGGGGAATGGAAGGATTTATAGTTCTTGCAGATAGCTGGTCATTTGCATTTTTTTTTTTTGCACTATTCAGGTAACCCTGAGGACACAGACAAAACCTTCAAGTGGCCTCAATAACTCTGTAAAATAAGGCAAATGACCAGCTGTCTGCAAGGACTATAAATCCTTCCATTATCCACCATCCAGTCCCAGCTGAGAAGTTTCTTAAGCCCATGTCACACTGAACCAATGGATGCAAAGAGGATGTAAAACAGACAAAAAACCTTGCCATCCATTCAAAAACGCGATGTACTCACTGCCTCCGTTTGGCTTCCTCTCTATCCATCCAGCATCCGTTTATGGACGTTTCATCCACTTCAAAAGTTTTGGGCTGCCTAAAACTTTTGCGCGGAAAATGTATCCAGTTTGTCCGATCTGCATCCGCTACGCATCCGCTACGCATCCGTTCTGCATCCGTTACGCATCCGCTATATCTGCTAGGTATCCGCTGCGCATCCGCGCAACTCGCATCCACTCGGATGCGGGGAGGAAGCGGAACAGACACAGAACGGATGCGTAGTGGATGCAGAACGGATGCAGAATGGAAACAAAGTGTTTAAAATGGAAAAAACATTCGCAGAGGGATATTAAGGATGTCTAGAGGATGCCTAGAGGATGCCTAGAGGATGCCTAGCAGAAAACCTATACTGCCTATAAAAACGGGGGAGTAACTCGCCTGCATCTCACTTTCAGAACAGCAGCCCAGCGGTGCAGACCTCTGCAGCCTTCATCTGCCTCTTCCTCTTCCACAGCATCCAGTCATGTCCACTGTGGATTGTGACAAAGTCTTTTCGGCAGCCAGCATCCTTCTGCAACAGTGCAAAACCATCCACAGGCTCTGTGAACTCTACTACGGGAAGAAAAGGAGGCACCCAAAAAAAGTCTGGGTCCAAAGATGGTTCGCCAGAAGAGCAGAGGACGGACTGTACAACAAGCTGATAGTGGAGCTCAGGAGCGAAGACACTCGGGCGTTCCAGAACTTCATGAGGATGCCTCCAGCCATGTCTGATGAAGTTGTGCAGCGGCTGACACCCAGGTTGACCAAGACAAACACCAACTTCCCGCCCAGCCTGGACCCTGGGCTCAAGGTGGCACTCACTCTGCGCCACCTGGCCTCAGGGACCACCTACAGGAGCATGCAGTACGGCTGGAGGGTGCCACCCAACACCATCAGCATTGTGGTCAGAGAAGTGGTGCAGGCCATCATCGAAGGATACAAGGAGGAGCTCCTCCAGTGCCCCCCACTGAAGAAGGCTGGAAGAAAATTGCAGAGCAGTGGTATCAGAAGTGGAACTTTCCCCACACTGTTGGAGCCATCGATGGGAAGCACGCGGCCTGCAAAGCACCAGCCAAGTCAGGGTCCACTTATCACAACTACAAGGGCTTCTACAGCATCATCCTCTTCGCCATGGTCGATGCTGACTACAAGTTCATGTACATCGATGCTTCAGGCAACGGCTCATCTTCAGATGCCCAGGTATACAACGCCAGTGACCTCAAGGAGGGGCTGGAAAGCAACCTCATCATGGGCTTCCCAGATCCAGACCCCCTGCCCAACGACAAGCAAGATGTGCCCTACTTCATCATGGGGGATGACGCCTTCTCCCTCACAACCTACCTCATGAAGCCCTACACCTCCAAATACCTCACCCGTGAAGAGAGGATCTTCAACTACAGGCTGTTCAGGGCAAGACGGGTGGTGGAGAACGCCTTTGGCATCCTGGCCAACAGGTTCCAGGTACTTCTCACCACCATGCAGCATAGCCCAGAGACCATGAGGAGGATCGTGGAAGCTTGCTGCATCCTGCACAATCTCATGCGCACCCGCTACCCAGTCTTGCAGAACAGGCTTGTGGACTGTGAACAAGGCAATGGGGACATGGAGCCTGGGGAATGGAGGCAAGGGCAAAACCTGATCGACACTGAGGATGTGCACAGCCCCAACAGAGCCTCACATGAGGCGAAGAAACAGCGCAACCTACTGAAACACTGGTGCAACTCCCCAGCTGGAGCAGTGGAGTGGCAAGACAGGATGGTAAATGCTTAATGGATGCTTCCTTCAGACTGTCTCATCACATGGATGAGATTGGGCCATGTATGTTTGGTTGGCCTACAATGAACAGGGCGTTTAATAAAGAGTTGTGTTTATGTTGACATGTGTGGATAATTATTACATTATTATTGATAATAAAGGGCCATATGTGTGGCACCTGGGAGGGTGGACCATCCAGTCCCACTATGCTTGCACTGGAGGTTTATCTATCCCACTGCTATCCTAACCCATCCCACTGCTATATTAACCCATCCCACAAGCATGCAAAGGCTTAAACCATTTCTAAAAGTTTCCAGCAAGACTTTATAAAAAAAAAGAAATGAAGCAAGTGTGTGAATCATAAATAGACTATTAACAACAAGCTATAAGACAAAAATGAGTCTCTGGCACTCCTCTTGGTCGCTCAGTCTCAGGGGTGAAGGGTCCAAGTGCTGTGGAGGTGGCTGGTGCTGGAGTACTTGTCATCAGCTCCTCCAGAAGCAGAAGCAGCAGAAGCCCCAGCCCCAGAAGAGCGAGCCCGTGCTGCAGAAGCCGCAGCAGAACCAGAGTGAGGGCCAGGGGGCGGGATGGTAGCCCTGTCCCTCTTGCCAGGGCTGGCAGCAGATGGCTGAGGCTTGCTGTGCTTCCGCATGGTTGTGGGGTTGCTGGCTGGCAGGGAGGCTGGCAGGAACCAAGGCTGGCAGGGAGGCTGGCAGGACGGCTGGCAGAGAGGCTGGCACCAAGGCTGGCAGGGAGGCTGGCAGCAAGGCTGGCAGTGAGGCTGGTAGCAAGGCTGGCAGCAAGGTTGGTAGCAAGGCTGGCAGCGAGGCTGGCAGGCAGACATGCAGGCAGGACAGGCAAGGCAGTCGATGTGTCTGGCAGCAGGTCTTTTCTCTGAATGGCGACCTGCTTCCGAGCTGCTTCCGTTATATCCATGGGGCTGACGCAATGCATCCTCCCCGCATGCGCAATTAACGCCAGGCATCCATTAGGCTTCCACTGTGCCTCCGCTAGGCTTCCGCTCTGCATCTGCTTCATCCATTCGGTGTCCGCTCTGCATCCGCTCTTTCCATTCCGCGTCTGCTTCGCTGAGGCCCCCCGGAAGCCTAGCGGACGTGCCATCCGCTCCCATCCACTTCCATCCGCTTCCATCCGCTTCTATCCGCTGGGCTTCCGTTCCGCATCCGCTTTGCATCCGCCCTGCGTCCTCCTCGCGTCCATGTTATCCGCTCCGGTTATGCAAATTTTTGCCCCTTTTGAGAGCGGATAACAACGGATGGAACATTTTGCTCGTCCGCTGTGTCCTTTTTGCATCCATTGGTCAGTGTGACATGGGCTTTAGATGAGAAGTGAAGAGTATTTAAAGAAAAATAAGAAAGTCCAGTTGCCTCTTGAAAAAAAGCACTTTTGGGACAACCAGGACTTTGATGACTGAGAATCTCCATGGACATTTACTATTTTAGGATGTTTGCTAAGCAATAGGGTTTTTGATTTATTTGCCTTCCCTAAAGTACACTACATTTTAATTGCCCCTTTCTATGAATTTTTAGTACTGCCTGTATTTTTAGCTGCTTGTGTTGTATATTGAAGGAACTGTATATTAATATACTTACCATTTTAAGAGACTTATTAAAGCTTGCTGTATTTGCTTTTTTATTTACTGCTACCTTGTTGGTTTTAATTATAAACTGTCTGGACAATGACTGAGAATAATAGGAGAGAATATGCAACTGTACTAATTGGCTGAGGAGGTTATGAGCTGGAATGGAGGTTTCTCTTGTAAGGGTAGTAGAGGAAAACATTTATGTACATTATCCTTATTATATGTACATAATAACCCTTGAGTAACAAGGATATGCACATGGAAACATTTATGAGAGTAGTTATGAAAAATTATTCAGCTACACACAGCTACACTGAATTAAGTTAAAGTTTACTTTAAGAAATAGCACAGTCCAATAAACAGTCCAGGTCATATATGTTTAACAGTTCAAAGAATGTCCAATTACAAAATCTTCTTACTGGTTGCCTTTGTCATTTACAGTAAACAAAGATATCAAAGTATAAGCACAGCAGAGAACCTATAGCAACAGAATGTCAGAGAAACAGAATGTCAGAGAGAGCCAGCCATGATCTCTTATGGCAATTTGCAACACAACCAACCAATCAGAATATGGTACAAATCAACACAGTGACTTTGTCTTAAAGCTACAAACATACATTGTTGGTTTATATACTACCAACCCAATCTGTCCAATTGGTGGACAGATTCCTAAGAATCCTTTCTGGGCTATCTGCTCTTGACCTACAGCCAAATGGATGTGGACTCACATGCAAAATCAGTAACAGTTGGGAGCTTGTGTGAAGGTTGTTGCCATCCAGGAAGAACCTTTCCATTTGAGTCAGATTTCATCAAGGTTCAGATTTTAGCATTTGTCTCTAAAGTCAAATTAAAGAGACAGATCAGACATTCTATTAGTCTATGATACATTCCACTGCTCATAACTCCCTTCCAGTAGTGGTATTCTCCCAGTTTGGCCTGGTTCTGCCAAGCCAGTAGCATTGATGAGCCGCAGAGACTGAACCGGCTCTCTCCACCACTCTCCTGTTGGGCCCACATGCCCACTGGGGCTCCCATACTCACCTTTATCCTCTGCTTTTGAAGCGCAGCTGCATTGTGCAGCACAGCAGAGTGCCATGCGACAGCTGCTGAGGCAACTGGGAGAGTGCAGGCTTGCAGGAAATGAGTTGGAATGCCTCTGTGCCTGCGCAAAGTGTGTGTTTGCCACGTGTACACATGCAAAGTGTGTGCATGTGTGCCAAGCATGCCCACCAAGCCACACCCACCAAACCGGCAGTAAAACATTTTAAATCCCACCACTGCTCCCTCCATGCAAAAAGTCTCGGTGTGATACTGGAGAATATGTGGATCATCTTTTCAGAGGACTTCAACATTTGTTTAGAATTGCTTTCCATTCTTAAATAACCACTATGCAGAGTTGACTATACTATTATCTATCTATATACAGTATCTATCTATCTATCTATCTATCTATCTATCTATCTATCTATCTATC
>BLBF01000007.1:44343304-44373576 GCA_015471245.1 Laticauda colubrina | reverse complement strand
CATCCATCCATCTATCTAATCTATCTCCATGTCATATCATATCATATATATATACATCTTTCTATCTATCTATCTATCTACCTATCTATCTATCTATCTATCTATCTATCTATCTATCTATCTCTATATCATATCATATCATATCATATCATATCATATCATATCATATCTGTCTGTCTGTCTGTCTATCTATCATCTAATCCAGGGGTGTCCAACTTGTGGCCTGCAAGCTGGATGTGTCATGTGCTGGCCACACTCACCTCATTTTAGCAAAGGAGAAAAAAGTCATGATACGTCTCATGATGCCAACGTGATGCCATGAGTTTAACACTGTGATCTCATCTATTTATCATCTCTCTCAATCTTCTATTTATCTTACCATAATTTCAAGATATTTTTCAGTGCATTCTTTTGACTATAATTTAGAATAAAAAAAAAATAAGTGGAGGTCAAGATTAAGATGATTCCCAACAATTCTATTGTCATGATGAGATATTTTTCTTTGTAGCCTTTTCATTCTGTGGCAAAGCAGACAAGTTATAATGCTTTACCCCAAAATTTTGCTTTAGGAAATTCATCAAAGGCATTGAAGAATAAGCTGGATTTCTTCTGCTCATTACTCTTCCTTTTTATTGTTAGGCTTGTGTTTCCCAAGGTTTTTCATTCCATTTAAAGTCTGTCTTTGTCTGTCTTAGTTGCACGTGGATTTGGGAGATTGTACCATTAGATGGACCAGAGAATGAGAGCTGAGATGTCTAGTTTTGGGTTTATCATCTTTTGCTTTTTATTATTGTTGGGACCTGCCCAACAATAATAAAAAGTATTTTTTTACTGGTTACCTAAGTAAAAACTAACTAACTAAATATTTCCCATCCAGAAGATAGGCAAATTGGCATGGTCCAGGTGCTATTTAATCCAGGTCCTACCTATCCCAACTACTGTAGCTAATGACTGTAGATTAAAATTTCAAACTCCTTGAGTTAATGGTTCAGTGTCATTAATAGTGCATAATTTCAGATATAGAACAGTATGGCGAGGGGAAAGACTTACAATATGTAAACTGTGGATAAATTTAAAGTCAAGCAGCACCTGTGGTTATTAAATGTAGGCAAAATTTCATGCTGCACTTCTGTGGTGTAGAAAGTTTGTTGTGAAAAGGACAACTCTAGCCAAATCAGAAAGCTATTTGTGATCATTATTGAGGACATAATTGAAAGAGCAATCTAATCTTATGGCCTCTAACATTTCCCTAAATGAGTCTCTGGTTCAGTGCAATTCCAATATATATTTCTCAGAAATAAGACCCATTAAGTCAAATGATGCTTAGTCTATGAGTCGTTATTGAGATTGTAGCAATTTATGCCACCATCAGAAACAAAAGATCTGCACGACCTTAAATGATTCCTTGCTTAGACTTTTTGTTTTCCCCCTCCAGAAAAATCACTGTCTTCGCTGTCAAGGCGAAGGTGTTAAACATTGTTATGTTGTTTGTTATTTTTATGTTAAAGTATGTTGGTTTGCAGATTGCACACTTATGTATGCAATTCAATTATTCGAAGGACAGCCAAACATTCTTCAAAAGGCACATTCTGTTTAGAAAAAAGCAGTAAAATCACTTGAAGCATGCAACAGATGGTCAATGGATTTAGAAATCTTATGAACTGATATACAAAAGAAGCAATTTCTTCTTTAAAAAAAAAAGTTATATTTCCTTTGCAGTCTGAATTTAAAGGAACTCACACCCAGGCAATGATGTTTCATTTGTAATAGGACCTGTTCAATCTCCTAATGTTTGACGTATCATTTATTTTTCCTTCTCCTTCTTTTTGATTCAGTGCAGTGTCGAAAAATATCTAAACAGGCTCAGCTCCCATGAAGGAAACTTAGAAAATGCTGGAAGATACTGGTAATTCAAATGTCTCCCTTAAATACAGAAATCTTAGGCTCAATTGTGGTCATCAGTCAAGGACTACCTATACCTGAAATGTATACTATTGTGATGACTCCCCTGGATGCTTCCCCAGATCCCTCTTTGGATGTCAGCTAGGAGGAAGATGAAACTGGTTCCAAGCACATCTGGAGAGCAGTTGATCAATGCCTCCAATCAGCTGCCTGAGAAGGATTTGGCTGAAACACAGTGGCAGCAGGACAGCCCTGAGGCTTCAGGTGGAGAAAGCATGCAACTGCAGCCAGTCAGTGGTGAGGAAGAGGAACTGCCTTCTGTACCTGATCCAGGGCAGAGAAAAGGCAGGAGCAGAGAAGGTCAGTGCCACTGTTCTGAACCTCCAACACGAAGAAACAACAAGTAAAACATTTAGTTACGTGCATTTAATCCAGGAAGGACTCAGCACATAACAACCAAAACAAAGGCAGCACTAAATATTGCTGCTTTCCTGCCAATTTAACCCCCCCCTTCGGTTCATATCTGTCTCACCCATGTGGTTTCCAGACATCTTGAAATGCCTAGAAGCTTCTGTCACACCTATATTGTCCTTCTGCTGCTGGCCTTCTTTCCAGCCACGCACTCCACCCACCAACTGATCATTGGAGCGCCAGCTCATCACAGTAGTTTTGGAACAGGTTTGTGGCCTTTGACCGCTGTTCTGCTCCCCAGCTGATTGTTGGCAATTTTCTTTTGTCACTATCAGCCTCCTACACAATGAGTTTATTTTTTGACATTGTCCCTGCAAGCTTCCCTCCCCCCGAATGGCAACCCTGAGGCAGCCCGCCGGAGGCTCACTGTTTCAAGGGTTGATAATCAGCCAAATTACTTGTGAGGAGAAAGTCTCACCCTTCTTGCTGGGCTGCATTGGAAGCTGGATATTTAGCACAGCAGACAGATGGAAGCGATGCTAAGAACAATATGTTCATTTCCTAGCTGTATGTTTCCTGGTCATTCTGATACTTGCCTCTGTTTGGATTGACACCGTGCCTTGACATGGATCATACCTTGTGAACTCTAGACTTTTTTTGCCTTGTGGACCCTCTTGAAGTGTGGATTTAATTTTGCCTGGCGGGTTTATTTTGATTGGGAAACTTTCAAGTGCCTTGTGGATTCATTGGCCATTGCTTTGTGGATTAGAATAGAATATAATTCTTTATTGGCCAAGTGTAGTTGGACACACAAGGAATTTGTCTTGGTGCAAATACTCTCAGTGTACATAAAAGAAAAGATACATTCGTCAAGAATCATAAGGTACAACACTTAATGACAGTCATAGGGTAAAATAAGTAATCAAATCATACTAGGAAACAGTCAATATAAATTGTAAGGATACAAGTGACAAAGTTGCAGTCATACAGTCACAAGTGGGAGGGGATGGGTGATGAGTGATGAGAAGATTAACAGTAATAGTCGTGCAGACTTTGTAATAGTTGAACAGGGTTGAGGGAATTATTTGTTTAGCAGAGTGATGGCTTTCGGGAATAAACTGTCCTTGTGTCTAGTTGTTCTGGTATGCAGTGCTCTATATCATTGTTTTGAGGAAAGGAGTTGAAATAGTTTATGTCCGGGATGTGAGGGGTCTGTAAATATTTTCACAGCCCTCTTTTTGACTCATGCAGTATACAGGTCCTCAATGGAAGGCAGGTGGATAATAATTGTTTTTTCTGCAGTCCTAATTATCCTCTGAAGTCTGTGTCTGTCCTGTTGGGTTGCAGAACCAAACCAGACAGTTATAGAGATGCAGATGACAGACTCAATCATTCCTCTGTAGAACTGGATCAGTAGCTCCTTGAGCAGTTTGAGCTTTCAGATTAGCATTGACCAGCTTGTGTCTGGACTTAATTGGGACAGTTCTGGGTTTTTGGCAAAGGGAGTGCCGGAGGAATATTAATAAACCCACTAAATCACAGTTACATGTGTGTGTATTTGTGAGCAGGATGGCAGAACTATAGACAAAACTATACTTCCTTTGTATTCTGGCTTTGATAATGTGGCTGTTGTTATGTTCAAGATCCCAGGAAGTAAAAGGTTCTACCCTGACTTCTGTGTCCACTATAGTTCTCAACTTACAACAACTGAGACAAACATTTCTTCTTGCTCTATTTTATGACCTTCCTTACCATAGTTGTTAAGTGAATCGCTTCAATTGTTAAATTAATAACACAGTTGTTAAGTGAATCTGGCTTCCCCACTGACCTTGCTTGTCAGAAAGTTACAAAAGATGAGACCAGTGCATTGCAACCGTCATAAACAGGATCCAGTAGTCAAGCATCTGAATTTTGTAACTTTGTTATAACTTTAAAATTTAAAAGGCACTAATGGACAGTTGTAAGTCGAGGATTAATTCTGGAAGTGTTATAAACATCCTACTCTGTTATTAAAAGTATTAATGGGAGCACGAAATGAGCTTGCAATTTCAGGATTACATGCAGAAAGAATGAGGAGTAATGGTAGATTATTGGCTTTACTATTTAATGAAACTGTGAAACTGTTCAGCATTGTAATCCTGTACTTACACACTGGATTGTAACCACTGAAATCTAAATGGTAAGCTTTAAATCTGTACATCGGTAACAAAGTATAATCCTCTGGCAAAAAGTAGAACTTTGGGGACTTCTATACCAGCAGACTTTCCACTTTCCAATCCATCAGGATCATCTTCATGAGTTTCAGATCGCTGTCCATATCAAAACAGACTAAGCAGTTTCATATCTGAATGTTGGTGAGTTTGCCCATTTCAGTCATCAGTCAAAATGCTCAATATCTCCTTCCAGTACAGAGAGTAATTAGGACTGCAGAAAAAAATAATTACTACCAACCTGCCTTCAGTCGAGGACCTGGCAAATCTTTCTCCATAAATTAGCTGAATTCTTTAACTAGTCAAAAAGAGGGCTGTGAAAATATTTACAGTCCCCTCACATCCTGGACATAAATTGTTTCAACTCCTACCCTCAAAACGAGGCTATAGAGCACTGTACACCTGAACAACTAGACACAAGGACATTTTTCCCCCTAAACACCATCACTCTGCTAAACAAATATTTCCCTCAACACTGTCAAACTATTTACTAAGTCTGCATTATTATTACTATTAATCCTCCCATCCTTCCTTTTACCCATCTCCTCCCACTTATGACTATATGACTGTAACTTTGCTGGTTGTATCCTTATAATTTTTATTGACTCTTTTGTCAGCTTTGAAATTCAGCTATGATATGATATGATATGATTGTTCATTGTACCCTATGACTATTATTAAGTGTTGTATCTTATAATTTTTGACTCTTGATGAATGTATCTTTTCTTTTATGTACATTGAGAGCATATGCACTAAGACAAATTCCTTGTGTGTCCAATCACACTTGGCCAATAAAGAATTCTATTCTATTCTATTCTATTCTATTCTATTCTGTTCTGTTCTGTTCTGTTCTGTTCTGTTCTGTTCTGTTCTATTCTAAAGAAGCATACAAGAAAAGCACCCAAGCATACAAGAAAAGTGCCTTGCTTCCTAACCCACCTGCTGTTGTAATGTAACATTCATTCACTCCTACAAAAAAACTTTCATATTTTTCAGAATATATCATTTGTATTGATTTATCTGGAGATTTACTGGGGTGAATGCATAATAAACTAAAGTGAGAAATTGCATTGAATGCCATCAAACCGCAAAGAGTTCAAGAAGCAAAATTTTTGTTGTCCAGTGTGGACTTTCTGCATCAGCAGAAGATTGTTCTAATTATCTTTTAGTTTTATGAATTATGGGATGTCAGAAAAATGTTTATGGTTCTGATATAAACCACTAGAGACAATGTGTGTTTTATGGAAATGTGGACATTAGTTTTTTTTTTTTTTTTAAAGAATTCAGATAATTTATGGAGAAAGATTTGCCAATACAGGATAAAATGTTTTGCTGAGTTAGAAAATGACATTGCATTTTATATTAATGAACTTATTCATTTAGGGTGATGGTAATTAAAGGCTGAAGTATTAATGTGACAGTAAAAATGTAATGTTTGCAAGAAGTAAACATATATCTAAGGTGGTTGCTAAGTTTTTTTTAATTCAGCTTGCTGCCATCAATTGCAATTGGGCAGATGGTACAGAAATTATGCTATTCAATCACAAAATTGGTTGTGTTCAACATTGAAAAGGTGCCTATTATATTTCATGTTATAAAATATAATCACAAATGCAATCGAGCAAATGTGAAGTGTCTTTTCTGGAAGCTGGACTGTAAGAGAAAACACACCAGAGCACTCAGATTAGCAGTAACTATGTGAGGGATCTTGGAATCTTAGTGGACAACCAATTAAATATGAGCCAACAGTGTGCAGTGGCAGCCAAAAAAGCCAATGTAATCCTAAAATTGCATGAGCAGAGGGATACAATCAAGATCAAGTGAGGAACTAATTCCACTCTATAAAGTCTTACTAAGACCACACCTAGAATACTGCATCCAATTTTGGTCACCACACTATAAAAAAGATATTTTTTTAGAAAGAATGCAGAGAAGAGTAACCAAGATGATTAGGGGGACTGGATGCTAAAACATACAATGAACAGTTGAAGGAACTGGGCATGGCTGATCTAATGGAGAGAAGAACCAGGAAGACATGATAGCAGTGTTCCAATATTTGAGGGGCTGCCAAAGAGAGGAAGGGGTCAAGCTATTTTCTAAAGGACCTGTAGGCCAGACAAGGAATAATGGATAGGAACTGAACAAGGAGAGATTCAATTTGGAAATAAGGAGAAATTTTTAGACAGTGAGAGCAATTAACCAACGGAACAGCTTGCCTTCAGAAGTTGTGGGAGATGGGAGTTTTCAAGGAGAGACTGGATTGCCATCTGTCAGAAATGGTGCAGGGTCTGCTTGGGTGGGGGGTTGGACTAGATGACCTACAAAGCCCCTTCCAACTCTGTTAATCTGTATCACTAAGTAAGTCACTCTCAAGCTGTAGACAAAATCGCTCTATCAATATTTTCTTTTATGTATACTGAGAGCATTTGCACCAAGACAAATTCCTTGTGTGTCTAATCACACTTGGTCAATAAAGGATTCTATTCTATTCTATTCTATTCTATTCTATTCTATTCTATTCTATTCTGTTCTGTTCTGTTCTGTTCTGTTCTGTTCTGTTCTGTTCTATTCTATTCTAAAGTTGTCTGAACAGTTTCTGGTTGAGCATTCTGGGGGTCCTCCCTTGGGAGTCACTGGGACCGTTTCTGTGGAATAGCACCCTGCTAGGTTTAGGAAAAGAAGAGGAGTAATCACAAACCACTGAAGAGTAATTCATTACCTTCTTGGGATCCGAACTAACAGAATACAGGCTGAGAGAACTTGGCTTAGATTCCTTGGGATGCTTACTAAGCAGAGATGGTGGTATTCAGCAGGTTCTGACCAGTTCTGGAGAACCGGTAGCGGAAATTTTGAGTAGTTTGGAGAAAAGGCAAATACCACCTCTGACTGGAGATTTTATGGTATCCTTCCCCTGCTATGCCCACCAAGCCATGCTCACAGAACCGGCAGTAAAAAATTTTGAATCCTACTACTGTTATTAAGTACCAGATATCAGTTGTTTTGAGCAAAATGGTTCCTGATTTGCTTAAGTAGGAAGTTTAGCAAAAAATACTTTTAACAAATCTTCCATCGATCACTTTTGGAACCCTTTCTTTTTATGTCCCTTTCAATGCAACCTTTTCTCTTGTTTTCTTCCTCTGTCTTTCTATAAGGAGGAAATGAGATTTAGTTTTAGATGGTATCCAATATCCCCCCTTTTTTTTCTAGGCCTTCCAAGCAGAGGTGGATATTCAGCAGGTTCTGACAGTCCTGGAGAATGAACAGAACCAGTTGTAAAAAAGTTTGAATTCCACCACTGCTTCCAATGCTTCTTCCTATGTGTACTATTTTAGCACAGGACTGGGGCACACCAATCTCCATTGGAAGCAGCTAAGCATCAGCATTTGAAAGATGCTCAGATACCCTGAGCTTTGAAAATTCCAGGTAAGGTCTAGTTCAGGGGTGAACTAACTATGCTGGCTGGAGAAGTCCATAAGTCTTGAAGTTGCTAGGTTTGGAGACCTCTAGTCTAGTTGAAGGTGACTGCAATAACCACCATACAGAATTTCTGGATACAAAGTTAATAAGGTGGATAATAATGACACTAATGTATAACACCAGATTCATCATTCCACTAGTAGCAGTGACGTCTACTTAATCAATGGTAGATTTTGCATTTCCTGCTTCAAGATTCACTGTACATCAAAATGCAATCTCTGCAGGTTGGGATCTGGGCTGCAGATATAGGTTGTAGATATAGCTACTTGGAAGTCTTTCTTATAAAATTCTTATGATATATATGTTAAAATGCATGTAGGTTTAACTTCCTGTTAAGTAAAATTATGTACCATATGCAATACAGGTAGTCCTCGACTTACAACCATTTGTTTAATGACTGTTTGAAGTTACGGCACTAAAACTGTGACTTATGACCATATGGTCACACTTACCACCATTGCAGTACCCCCATGGCCATGTAATCAAAAAGATGCTTGGCAATTAGATCATATTGATTACAGTTGTAGTGTCCCGGTGATCACCTTTTGAGACCTTCTGACAAGGAAAGTCAACGGGGAAGCCAGATTTACATAACAATCATGTTACTAATTTAACAACTGCAGTGATGCATTTAACAAATGTGGCAAGAAAGATAAAAAAAGATGCTAAACTCATTTAACAACTGTCTCACTCAGCATTAGAAATTTTGGTCAAGGACTACCTGTAATATTTCTTTAAGCAGCAATAATATTTTCTTATAAATCAGCTGACCTCCCTTTTAGCATTTTAGCAAACTAGAAGTCAATCAGAGACAGAGAGACATAGATAGAGAGGGAGGGAGGGATTCCATTTTGAGAAAATATGTGGCCTTGGAGATTGTTTTTATTTATTTTATTTATTTATTTGATTTGTCATCGCTTACAAGATACAGGTACAAGAATAAGCATAGTTTTGAATACATGAGATGGATACTTAAAAGAAAAATAAAAAGAAACAATAGGATAGGGACGGTAGGCACGATTGGTGCACTTATGCATGTCCCCTACAGGCCTCTTAGGAAGGGGGTGAGATCAATAGTAGGGTGAGGTCTACGGTTAAAGTTTTTGGGGTTTGGGAAAGAAACCACAAAGTCAGGGACAGTATTCCAAACATTGACCATTCTGTTGTGAAGTCATATTTTCTGCAATCAAATTTGGTGCAATTAACCTTGAGTTTATATCTATTGTGTGCTCTTGTATTGTTATAATTGAAGCTGAAGCATACATTTGCAGGTAGGACATTGCAATGTATGATATTATATACTATATTTAGATCAGACTGAAGGTGGTGTAGTTCTAGATTTTCTAGGTCTAGAGTTTCAAATCTGATGGCATAAGGTATTCTGCCATGAGTATAGGAGTGCAGAACTATTCTTGTGAAATATTTCTGGACTTTCTCAATTGTGTTAATATCAGATACATGATATGAGTTCCAGACTGATGAGCTGTATTCAAGTATAGGTCTAGGAAATGTTTTGTATGTTCTTGTTAGTAGCGTAATATTACCAGAGAAAAAGCAACATAAGATTAGATTAACAACTCTTAATGCTTTTTGGCTGTGTAGTTACAGTGGGCTCTAGCACTTAGATCATTAGAGATAAGTACTCCAAGATCCTTGACAGAGTTTGGATCCTCAACAAGGTATTGACTATTTAGCTTGTATTTTATTTTATGATTTTTTTTTGCCAATATGTAAAAGATCATTTATTTGTTGAGATTTGAAGTTGCCATTTGATTGACCATTCTGATACATAGTCAAGGTCTTTTTGGAGGGTCATAGTATTGTCTGTGGTGTTGAATCGCTTTACATCATCAGCGAAGAGAATGAAGTTGCTCTTAATATGATCACAGAAGTCATTTATGTAGAGTAGGAAGAGAGTAGCTCCTAAAACACTAACTTGGGAGACACCACTGTTGACAGGTACAGAATTTGACAGGACACTCCCAATTTTGACCATTTCTTGTCTGTTTGACAGGAATGTTTCTCTCCAGTTATGCAGGTGTCCTGAGATACCATAAGATTTTAGTTTTAGTAGTAGTTTGTCCTGTACCACTGAATCAAAGGCTTTATAGAAGTCTATGTAGATTGTATCTATTGTTTTGCCCTGATTGAGTTGTGTAGTCCATGTTTTTGCAGTGTAAGAGTTTCAGATTACAGGATAGTTTTTTTTCAAAACCAAATTGTTTCTTAGAGAGTAGGTTGTTTGTCTCTAAGTGGAGGATAATGGATTGGTTCATAATTGATTCCATGACTTTCCAGGTGATGCAGCAAAAAGAGATTGGTCTGTAATTTTCAACTGAGGTCTCCCTTTTTGAAGATGGGAATAACCATGGCTTGTGACCATAGTTTTGGCAAGGAGCTGGTCCTGAAAGATTTTTCAAAGATAATGCTTAGAGGTTTGGCTATGGCACTGGGTAGCTTTTTAAGAAGTAGGCACATATTCTGTCTGGTCCAATAGATAGGGATGGTTTTAGATTGCACAGTGCTTTTTCAACATTGCCTTCTGTAAAATCGATATGTATTAGATCATTGTAGTTGTCTGTGGTTTGACTTGGAAATACTGGGCTTGATCCATTGCTGTTTACAAATATTGAGCCAAAGAATGTGTGAAAGAGGTTGGCTTTAATGGTGTAATAATTGCAGTCTTTGCCATTAGGTCCTTTCAGGAGTGGGATGGACCTTGAATCTTTTAGTTTGTTGTTTACAAAATTGTAGAAAGAGCGGGTGAAATTTGTGCATAGAAAGTTTTCCTCTTGTTTAATGTGATAATTAGTGCATTCAGTTTTTATCTGGTGGCATAAATTTTTGTATCAACTTTTGAAGTTGGCAAGATTGTTTTTTCACCAAAGTGATCTCTTTTTGGATTGCTAATAAGCTTCCTTATTGTTTTGGGTAATCTGTTTTTCCTGGTTTTTGGAGTTGTTATTGGTACTATAGTTTGATGACTCTTTTCATTTCTAGTAAGAATATGTTGTAATGGTCTTCAACAGTATTGCATCCAGTGAATAGAAATTGTCAATCAAGGGAAGAGAGATCTTTGATTATAAGATCATAGTTACCTTTTTTGAAGTTATAATCGGGGATTTTGTCATTGTGATGATTTTTGTGCGGACAAATGTTGAGACAAAAGTCAATCATGTTGTGGTCACTACTGGAAAAAGGTTCTTTAATTTGTATTCCATAAATTGAATTCAAACTATTGCAGAAGATGAGATTGAGGCAGTTAAAGGCCCTGTCACACTGCCCAACGGATGCAAAACGGACACAACGGACAAGAAAAATGTTCCATCCGTTGTTATCCGCTCTCAGAAGGGGCAAAAATTTGCATAACTGGAGCGGATAACATGGACGTGGGGAGGATGCAGGGCGGATGGAAAGCCGATGCAGAACGGAAGCCCAGCGGATGGAAGTGGATGGGAGCAGATGGAACATCCGCTAGGCTTCCGGGGGACCTCAGCAAAGTGGATGCGGAATGGATACAGCGGATGCACAGCGGATGCACAGCGGATGAAGCGGATGCAGAGCGGATGCACAGTGGATGCACAGCGGAAGCCTAGCGGATGCCAAGCGTTAATTGCGCATGCGGGGAGGATGCATTGCATCAGCCCCGCAGATATAACAGAAGCAGCTTGGAAGCAGGTCGCCATTCAGAGGAAAGACCTGCTTCCAGACACATCGACTGCCTTGCCTGTCCTGCCTGCATGTCTGCCTGCAAGCCTCCCTGCCAGCCTCCCTGCCAGCCTCCCTGCCAGCCTTGCTGTCTGCCAGCCTTCCTGCCAGCCTTGCTGTCAGCCTCCCTGCCAGCCTTGCTGCCTGCCTGCCAGCCTTGCTGCCAGCCAGTCTGCCTGCCAGCCTTGCTGCCTGCCTGCCTGCCTTGGTTCATGCCTACCTGCCAGCCTTGGTGCCTGCCTGCCTGCCAGCCTTCCTGCCAGCCTTGGTGCCTGCATCCCTGCAAGCCTTCTTGCCAGGCTTGGTGCCAGCCTTCCTGCCAGCCTTGGTGCCTGCCTGCCTGCCAGCCGTCCTGCCAGCCTTCCTACAAGCCTTGGTTCCTGCTAACTACCCTGCCAGCCAGCAACCGCACAACCATGCTGAAGCACAGCAAGCCTCAGCCATCTGCTGCCAGCCCTTGCAAGAGGGACAGGGCTACCATCCCGCCCCTTAGCCCTCACTCTGGTTCTGCAGGGGCTTCTGCAGCACAGGCTCGCTCTTCTGGGGCTGGGGCTTCTGCTGCTTCTGCTTCTGGAGGAGCTGATGACAAGCACTCCAGCACCAGCCACCTCCACAGCACCTGCATCCTTCAACCCTGAGACTGAGCGACCAAGAGGAGTGCCAGAGACTCATTTTTGTCTTATAGCTTGTTGTTAATAAAGTCTATTTTTGATTCACACACTTGCTTCATTTCTTTTTTTTAATAAAGTCTTGGTGGAAAATTTTAGAAATGGTTTAAGCCTTTGCATGCTTGTGGGATGGGTTAAGATAGCAGTGGGATGGGTTGAGATAGCTGTGGAATGGGCAGGGCTACCTTTGGGATGGGTAATAGCTGTGGGATAGATAAACCTCCAGTGCAAGCATAGTGGGACTGTATGGTCCACCCTCCCAGGTGCCACACCTATGGCCCTTTATTATCAATAACAATGTAATCATTGATCCACATATTTCAACATAAACACAACTCTTCATTAAATGCCCTGTTCATTGTCGGGCCACTCAACATACATGGCTCAATCTCATCCGTGTGATGAGACAGGCTGAAGGAAGCATCCATTAAGCATCTATCATCCTGTCTTGCCACTCCACTGCTCCAGCTGGGGAGTTGCATCAGTGTTTCAGGAGGTTGCGCTTCTTCTTCCCTTCATGTGAGGCTCTGTTGGGGCCTTGCACATCCTCAGTGTCTATCAGGTTTCACCCTTGCCTCCATTTCCCAGGCTCCATGTCCCCATTGCCTTGTTGGAGGTCCATGAGCCTGTTCTGCAAGACTGGGTAGCGGGTGCACATGAGATTGTGCAGGATGCAGCAAGCTTCCATGATCCTCCTCATGGTCTCTGGGCAATGCTGCATGTTGGTGAGAAGAACCTGGAACCTGTTGGCCAGGATGCCAAAGGCGTTCTCCACCACCCGCCTTGCCCTGGACAGCCTGTAGTTGAAGTTCCTCTCTTCACGGGTGAGGTATTTGGAGGTGTAGGGCTTCATGAGGTAGGTTCTGAGGGAGAAGGCGTCATCCCCCACAATGAAGTAGGGCACATCTTGCGTGTCGTTGGGCAGGGGTTCTGGTTCTGGGAAGCCCACTATGAGGTTGCGTTCCAGCCTACCCTTAAGGTCACTTGCGTTGTATACCTGGGTATCTGAAGCTGACCCGTTGCCTGAAGCATCGATGTACATGAACTTGTAGTCAGCATCGACCATGGCGAAGAGGATGATGCTGAAGAAGCCCTTGTAGTTGAAATAAGTGGACCCTGAGTTGGCTGGTGCTTTGCAGGCCATGTGCTTGCCATCGATGGCTCCAACGGTGTGGGGGAAGTTCCACCTCTGATACCACTGCTCTGCAACTTTCTTCCATCCTTCTTCAGTGGAGGGGCACTGGAGGAGCTCCTCCTTGTATTCTTCGATGATGGCCTGCACCACTTCTCTGACCACAATGCTGATGGTGTTGGGTGGCACCCTCCAGCCGTACTGCATGCTCCTGTAGGTGGTCCCTGAGGCCAGGTGGCGCAGAGTGAGTGCCACCTTGAGCCCAGGTTCCAGGCTGGGCCAGAAGTTGGTGTTTGCCTTGGTCAACCTGGGTGTTAGCCGCTGCACAACTTGGTCAAACATGGCTGGAGGCATCCTCATGAAGTTTTGGAATGCACGAGTGTCTTCGTTCCTGAGCTCCACCATCAGCTTGTTGTACAGTCTGTCCTCTGCTCTTCTGGCGAACCATCTTCATACCCAGACTCTTCTTGGCCGCCCCTTTTTCTTCCTGTAGTAGAGTTCACAGAGCCTGTAGATGGCTTCGCACTGTTGCAGAAGGATGGTGGCTGCCAAAAGGACTGTGTTACGATCCACGGTGGACATGACTGGATGCTGTGGAAGAGGAAGAGTCAGATGAAGGCTGCAGAGGTCTGCAGCAGGGCTGTTGGTCTGAAAGTGAGATCCAGATGTGTTGCTCCCCCTTTTTATAAGCAGTATAGGTGTCCCTTTGCATCCTCTAGGCATCCTCTAGGCATCCTTAATATCCGAGATAGGTGCCCTCTGTGGACATTTTTTCCATTTTAAATGCTTTGTTTCCGCTAGGCATCCGTTCTGCATCCGTTCTGCATCCGTTCTGTGTCCATTCCGCTTCCTCCCTGCATCCGAGCGGATGGAGTTGCGCGGATGCGCAGCGGATGCCTAACGGATATAGCGGATATAGCGGATATAGCAGATGCGTAGCGGATGCAGAATGGACTAATTGGATACATTTTCTGAGCAAAAGTTTTGAGCAGCTCAAAACTTTCTGAGCAGATGAAACGTCAGTAAACGGATGCTGGACGGATAGAGAGGAAGCAAAACGGAGGCAGTGAGTACATCGTGTCAACCAACAGGTGGCAAGCTTTTTTGTCCATTTTACATCCTCTTTGCATCCGTTGGTGCAGTGTGACAGGGGCTTTAGCCTAGTATTGTTGGATACTAGTTGTTCCAGTCCCAGATTTGCTATAGCATTGTAGAAGGTTTGATTGCAGTAGAGAACAGAGGGAGAAAATATGCTTCTATGTATGACTTGTAACTTGGCTTAGGCCTGGAAAAGGAACAATATACAAATGCCTTAAGGTTTTATAGCCAGCCCTAGCAAGAAAACAGATATTTGTCCATGTCCTTTGGAATGTATTTTTTTAATCTTCCTTTAGTGGACAGGCTGGTTCATACTGTCAAGACTGGTTGCTGAGAAGGTTTTACGAGTTCTTCCTGCCCCCTCTTCAGTTCTCTATTATGGCATCTTAGATGTGTGTGAACCATAATACTAGTATGACTTTATGTTATACAGCTCCTGGGAATGCAGTGGTTCTGTGTTCAAGAAGGAAACACTATATTCATTTTCCAGTTTCCCTACAGACATTTAGCTATCCAGACACTCAATTCCCTTCTTCTCGTTTCCAACTCATTGAGGGGAACAGAATGCCAACAGTGAAATGTGATTAAACCAGAAATGGTTTTCAAATTCCTTTAGGTATCTCTCTGTTGTAAAACTGCCTTGGTTTCCTTGGCTTTGCTGACTAGGACTGGCTGGCATCAATTCAGTTTTGCACAAACCTAATATTGCGGAGGGAACATTTCTGGGGAAAATAGAAAAAAAAAACTCATACAAGTTAATGTGGAAAAGAAAAGCTAGGAATCCTGATAAGCCCCAAGGCTTATCTTCTGAGCAACCATAAGATCTTGGAGTGATTGCTGTTTCTTTAGTCACCATCTGTTTACATCCCCATCCTCATGCAATCTGTTGATATAAATACATTCCTCTTTTTTTAATGCTGCAAACAGGCTGAAACATGCCCAAGAGCAGTAGAACCAGTGGTGGTATGCTACCGGTTTGGACTGGTTTGGCCAAACCAGTAGTTAAAAAAAAGCATCAACTGAGAGGAGGAAAAAAAATCCTCAGCTGAAAGGAAAAAGAAGAGAAAAGTGCAGGATTGGCTTTCCCACACGCTCTTGCTCTTTTCTCTTCTTTATCCTCTCAGCTGATTGGTGCTGCAGGTCTCAGCTGGTATGGGGAAAGCTGTGCGCTGGCAATAGGCAAAGCACGCCTACCAAGCCACATCTGGAAAGCCACATCCACCAAACCAGAACCAGTGGTAAAGCAATTTGAATCCCATCACTGAGTAGAACTATAGTTGCCCTTCCTTACTTCATATCCTGGCTAAACAAGTTCTCCTTTCTCCTTGCAAGAAATCAGGGGGGAGGGAAAAAATGGATAACTAATAAGGTTAGTGTTTTACATATCACAGCAGACCTTTATAAAGACTGTTAAGACATGTCTATTCTTGTTGTGTTTGAATATTGTTATAAGACTTGAGAGGTGATAAAGTTTGTGGATAATCCCAAATGGCAGAATAGATAGAGACAAGGCTAGATGAGACACATGGGTATAAATGGGTTTTTAGATATAGGCAGACACCATTGGCGCTAATGGACTGGCTAAAACCAAATCTGATGAGATAAACAATTCTCATGCATCTTCTCTGTTAGTCTGTTCAAGTATAGTGGAGAACTGACGTGCATAGACATTGGTTTCCATAAGGAAAATAATATATGTCTATCATAGGTAAAGGTTCTCCTCAAACATACATGCTAATCATTTCTGGCTCTAGGGGTATGTGTGCTCATCTCCGATACAAAGCTGAAGAGCCAGCACTGTCCAAAGACATCTCCATAGTCATGTAGCCGGCATGACTAAACACTGAAGGTGCACTGTTACCTTCACACCAAAGTGTTCCCTCTTTTTCTACTTGCATCTTTACATGTTTTCGAACTGCTAGGTTGACAGAAGCTGGGACAGGTAACGGGAGCTCACTCCATTACATGGTGCTAGGGATTCGAACTGCCGAACTGCTGACCTTTCTGATCGAGAAGCTCAGTGTCTTAGCCACTGAGCCACCACGTGCTCTTATTTCTATCATAGGTGATGACATTTAACATGAGCATAATAATAGGACTTTACAATTCAACCAAATGTGTAAGAGAGCAAGAGAACGAAGTGATATGTAAGCACATGAAGTGAAAAATAAACAAAACATAGGGAAAATATCCAGCAAAGCAGAAATGGCTTCGATGGCTAAGAGCTATGGACATAGTAGCAGAAATGATGATACAGATAGTTCTCAACTTATGACCACAACTAAGCCCAAAATGTACATTGCTAATTGAAAAATGTATTAGTTTTGCCCAATTTTATGACCTTTCTTGCCACACTTGTCAAGTGAATCATTGCAGTTGTTAAATTAGTAACACCACTGTTAAGTGAATCTGGCTTTCCCATTGACTTTGCTGGTCAGAAGGCCACAAAAGGGATCACATAATCCCGGGACATGGCAACCTAACGTCCTAAATATGAACTAGCTGTCAAACATCTGAATGTCAATCACATGACCATGGGGATGCTCCAGTGGTCATAAGCATGGAAAATGGTCATAAGTCACCTTTTTCGATGCTGTTGTAACTTCGAAAGGTCACTAAACAAACTTTTGTAAGTCGAGAACTACCTGTTCCTCATGTAGTCCAATGGTACTTGTCTTTCTCGGCTGAGAGATTTGCACACACACACATACACACACACACAATAAAAAGAAAAATAAATAAATTTGATATTTCTTAATATTGTTCTAAAAATGGTGTACATATAGGATGTTTCCATCTTTACAAATATTCCTGTGAGAGCATAGGACAGTGATGGCGAAACTTTTTGTT
Organism: Laticauda colubrina; assembly: GCA_015471245.1. Classification (NCBI taxonomy): domain Eukaryota; kingdom Metazoa; phylum Chordata; class Lepidosauria; order Squamata; family Elapidae; genus Laticauda; species Laticauda colubrina. The sequence goes on along the minus strand of BLBF01000007.1, from coordinate 44,356,120 downwards.
GTGGTGTGCCAAAAGCGTGCACATGTACCAGCACCCACAATGCCATGTGCCCCACCCCCCCTTGAGGGAAGCCTCTAGCATCTTCTGGTATTTCTGGAAGGCCCATTTTTCGGCCTCCCAAGGCCACAGAGGCTTCCCTTGAGCCTATGGGAAGGCAAAAACGGCCTCAAAAAGGCCAAAAATCAGCTGGGAGGTATGCAGATGAGCAGTGCAGGTAAGTTTGGCAGGGGCTCACATGCCCGCAAAAATGGCTCTGCGTGTCACCTGTGACACACGTGTCATCGGTTCACCATCATAGGCATAGGACAAGGGTCTTCAAACTTGGCAAGTTTAAGACTTATGGACTTCAACTCCCAGAGTTCCTGAGCTAACATGACTGGAGGAGGAATTCTGGGAGTTGAAGTCCACAAATTTTAAAATTGCCAAGTTTGAAGACCCTTGGCATAGGATTTGACAAAGGACACTGTGCAATAGCAATTCTTTTGGAGAGGAGGGACTTTCCCCCCATTTGTTAAGAAAACACATCAAAGTATGCAAACCACTTTCAAATTCACCACATTAACAAAGTTTATTTCATTCTGGACAAGGTGAAGTCATCTCTGCTTCCCTCTTCCTTCCTTCCTTCCTTCCTTCCTTCCTTCCTTCCTTCCTTCCTTCCTTCCTTCCTTCCTTCCTTCCTTCCTTCCTTCCTAGTTTTTCTAACTTTCTATAACTTTGCAAACTATCGTGCTCTCTTTCATATATGCACAGCTGGCTATTTTGAACTGTTTCAGTCAGTATTTATTTGTGCCATCAGGAAAAAGTTCAGGAAAAGGGTTGGGTTTTTTTTTTCCTTATTTTTATTTTTTCTGGTTTCTGTGACAACACTTTGATCATGACAAGATAGACGTTTGGTGAATCAGTGAATAAAAATATACAAGCTGGCCTCCTTTGTCTCCATTTTAGCTGGTAGAAAGTTTTATCTCCTTCCAGCATCACTTTCTGAGGAATGAACCACGCTGCAGAAATATCATATAGCTCATTCGCTGTTATACCTTGAAAACATTTCTCCCGATTCTGCTATCTTCCTCATCAGAGAACATCTATCATACCTAGAACAAAACAAAGCTTCAACAGTGTAACTCTGCCCAATCCACTTTAGGTTTACTTGCCACCATTGCTCTTTACTAAAACTAACAACACAACATTTTCTAAGTCTCTCTTAATTTTTTAGCCATATACTTCCTTTCCAGTTCCCATTTCCCGCACTCACTTTTCTCTTTCCCTGAATCTTCTGGTTATTTTAGGTGGGAAAAGATGCAAAGTCTCACTGATGCAAATTTTATACCTCTGATCCAACTCCTTTACCTCTTTTCCTCTACTAGGAGAAAAGTTCTCCTATGAGAAACTAAACTACCAAGGTAAGATAGGATCTCTCCTAGTTTTTAAAACCATTTCAGCTGGGATAGGAAACCTGCCATTCTCTGTGAGATAAAGCCTGGCAAAAGAATCCTATCTCATGGGGACGGTTCAGACTGTTTACCCTGAAGCAGTAAACAAAACAGTCTGTAAAGTATTTGCATAATTGTTTGGTCTTTTTGAACTGTACTTTGTACACTGTACTCTAAGTAACAAAATCTAGTATTGTGTTTAAGCAGCTGCAGTAAGCAAAAAAAAAAAATCCTATTTGTACAAGGAAGACTCTTAGTAGTGGTTCATGAGTGATAAGTGATGAGGACAAACTCCATTCTCTGCAAGTAGTAGCTGAAGCATTTGACTCCTCAAAGTACACTCAGTATTTCCACATCTGTTTGTGCATGTAGCAGAATCGGTGTACGAAAGCACCGACATGGTTTTTCCCTTCACTGTTGATGCGAGCCATATCCATGGTTTTAATTTCGTTCCTTATGCTATAGATTTTCAGGTTAGCTTTCCCTGTTTTATTTTTCATTACCAAATTCTTCATTGTATAATGAGCAAGTTTAGGTTTTTTATCTTTTGCAATCCCTGAATAATAGTCTCTTTACATTACATTTAATTTAAACATCCCTCCTTTAAATTTTCATTCAAAATTTCATTTCATTTATATGAATTTCTGCCACATTCATAGCACAGTTCATTTTCACTCATTTTTGTTACGTATTCAGAGATGGGATTCTCCCAGTTCGCACCATTCACTAGAACTGGTTATTAACATTCTAAGCAGTTCGGAGAACCAGTTGTTAGAATAAATTACTGACCTAATCCTGTAAGGAAGGCAGGAAGGAAACATTCTGGTGTTGTTTACAGAAACTGCCTCTCTGTTAACCCTTATTACATTCTTGGCAGGACTAGACTTCCTGTCTCAAGAACTTCTCTGGAGTATTTTTCCCCTCATTTGCTGGTACTTTGCTTGTGTGGAGTGACCATTCAAAGTTATAATGGCACTGAAAAAAGTGACTGATGACCATTTTTCACACTTACGACTTGCAGCATCCCCACAGTCATGAGAGGCCAGATGAGGAGATGCGTGCCTCGATGTGAGTGATATTGAGTTGGCCACACCCAGTCAATAACATGACCACTGAGCCATGTCCACCCAGTCACATGACCACCAAGCCACGCCCACCACCTAAGCCATGCCCACAGAACCAGTTGTTAAAAATTTGAATCCCACCCCTGTAAGTATTACAAATGTATTTACTATTGCTTTGGGGCCTAACTGCAGATAGCAACTTAAGTATTAAATCTCTATATGTTAAGTATTTTGTTTTTCAGGATTCCACAGAGTAGTATGCTTTTTAATGCAAAACCTTCAGAAATTTATTGTGTTTACACAGCTTTTTAAGCTCAACTGCGATAGCCTCTTCTTTCTATTAGTATTTATAAAATTGAAACTGAAACTCTCTGCAACTGATAAAGGTTATGACACCACAATATTGCATTATTGTTGTTACTAGTTCTGAATTGCAAGAGTACAGGTAGCTCTCAACTTAGGAGCACAATTGACCCCAAATTTTATGTTGATAAGTAAGATGTTTGTTACGTGAGTTTTGCCCCATTTTATGACCTTTCTTGTCACCGCTGTTAAGCGAATCATTGAAATTGTTAAGTGAATCTGGCTTTGCCACTGACTTTGCTCATCAGAAAGTAGCAAAAGGTGATTCCATAATCCTGGGATTATGGAATCTGCATTCATCATAAGTATGAACCAGTTGCCAAGCATCTGAATTTTGATCACATGACCGTGTAGAGGCTGCAACGGTTGTAAGTCACTTACAACAGTCTTAAGTCACTTTTTTTCATTACTATTGTAACTTTGAAAAGTCACTAAATGAACTGTTGTAAGTCAAGGACTACCTGCATTTGTAGGGCATTCACACTTCTTAATAAGCTGCAGGCTTTGTCTCCCATAAAATGGGCAATATGTTTTTCAGCAATTTTTCAGCAAAAGTAGTTTATGTTTCTCATTATGTAAAGCCCAATCCTCTGTGACATTATCAATTGCATTCATCTCTCCAGTAAAACTAGTCATCCTGCCATGCTCTCTTTCTCTCTCTCTCTTTCCCTCTTTCTCTTTTTACAATCCCATCTTCTTTGCTGTCCCTGTTGCATCTTTACCATTAATCAAACAAAAGATGCTAGATGCAGGGATAGGTTTTACATTATGAAAATTTCTGTAGGAACCAGCTTTATTGTGTGTAAAAAAATTACATCTCATAGGTGAGGACCACGGGAATTGAGTAATAATATTAAATTGCAGGAATGGTTACTCGGTATAAATGACCCTATGTGCTGCATTGATTATTAGAGGATGGCTATGCTTGTCCACTTTATTTTCTTGCCATTTCCTTTACCCCCTATGCTGAATGCTTGATAATTTTACAGTCTTTCTACATAACAGAAAAAAACCAGGCAGCCTGGGTTCAAGTACCACACTAGAGGGTGAGCTCAGTATTGCCTCAGCTTCTGCCAACCTAGCAGTTCGAAAGCATGCAAATGCAAGTAGATAAATAGGCACCACTTCAGTGAGAAAGTAACAGCACTCCGTGATGTCATGCTGGCCACATGACCCCGGAAATATCTTCAGACTGCGCTGGCTCAATGACCTTGAAATGTAGATGAGCACTGTCCCTTAATTCAGCAACAACTAGCAGAATAAAATCTGCAGATACTCCTTTACCTTTAACTATATAACAGAATAACTCATTCCATAAAAGATGAATGGAAAGATGAAACATGGGTGGTTAAATAGAGGAAGGCAATATCATCTGTAGGCTGTGTAAAATTGCCATAGTTAACTCTCTGAATTTCAGATTGAAAGATCCACATGCACATAGCAACAAATGTACAACTGTAGGATCAATGGACTGAGGGTTAGGGAAATTATATATGTATTTCAGTATGTAAGGACTACTGGCAAAGGCTACTTCTTGCCTTGTTTTCTTAATGTTCATATGAATTTGTGTTTTGTGCTAACTTAATACAAATAAAAGCAATATTGAGGAAAATATCTCATTTCTCCACTTTCCTAGCAAAAACATGGCAAGCTATTTTACCAGGAATGTGTAAGACAATATTACACAATTGCCAATAAGGAGTAATTCAAGAGCCTAGCCTGTGCTAATGGTGCAAGAGGGATCTTGGGTTCTTATTACTTTTTCCCCAGCTCTGACCTTTTTAATATCACATTTTCTTTCCAGGCTCTCCCCTTGTGTCTGCTTGAAAATTTTGGCTCAGTTCTTGGTATTTTAAAAAATATGGAATGGTGGCTCCTGCAAGGTGAATAAGATGCTTTATGCAGGGCTGTCTCCATTGCTTTTTCCTACAGTGCTCAGCAGCAGAGCAAGAAAGCAATTGTGAGATGTGGTTGGAGCCCAATGAAGGAGTTATTGTATAAGCCCACACTGTACAAAAACAGACTAAATATGGGGCAATTCAAGCACAATGAAGGAGAAAAGTAATAAAAGAGACTAACTTGTAAAGGAAAAGCATTCCATTTAAAGAAAGAACTTCCCACTGAAGCCTGATTTGTAAGGCTTTCCATATGGCAGCAGTGAAGTACTGTACCCAGTATTGAAGACAACTCAAATGAGTTGTGGCTCAGAGAAGAAACTCAGCAGTGAACAGAAGCAGGATCTGTGCACATGGAGAGCCTTGGTGATGGAAAGAGGTGATGGAGGGAACATCTTCAGTGCCATTTGCTGGTAGCATAAGACCTGCTGGCCTTCTGCTAATAATTCTCTGAATCCAGAGAGGGAATCAAAGACCTGGCAGCACTTGTGTTTCTCTCCCCTCTTTTTCATGGCAAGAGAAATGTGAGGGGAGGGGGGAGAAGGGATGGGTCTCCCTTTCTCTTCCCATGGGTAGGCAGGGAGATGGAAGGGAGAAGAAGAGGACTTCCAGAATTCAGGTAACCAATCCACCTCTACCATCAGACAGTCTCCCCCTGCATTCTCAGCACCACAACACTGAGGTTGGAGAGAGTGGCTACTAGGCCATGGTGGGGATGGGTGGATGTATATTCATTAACCCTCCAGGTTTGAGGCACTGAAGCAACAGATCCACGAGGTGGGGGGGAGTCATTTGAAGTATATTCCATCTTGATGAAATTTCACATGGTCTGCTATTTTTCTAGGCCCCTCAGCACTTTTCTTATCACTGGTGACATTTTCAATCCAGAGGAAATTTATGAAGAAGGTAAGCTGGGTTTCAACTGGCAATACTGTAATGCAGGGCTGTCAAGCTTGGTTTTGGTGAGGGCTGCATGAGGGTTATGTTTGACATCAGATAGGCTGGGCTGGGCATGGCCAAGGTGGGTGTGGCCAGCTTGATACCACTCATATCAGGCCACCTATCGTGGCCTGAGTGCTCTGACATCGAAAACAGACTTCTGAGCTCTATTTTCAGCTGCGATAGCCACCTGAAATTCTCTGCCAGCAAAAATGGAGCAGCCCTCCTAAGCTCCATTTTCACTGGCAAAGTCACTGCAGGTTGATCCTTCACTGTTTCCAGATCTAAGCACTCTATGGCCCGGATTCAGCCCACAGACCTTGTGTTTGACACCCCTGCTGTAATGCCTTCTGGCAACATACCTGTGGATTGGGCTATAATACAGTTTTTTTTAAAGGAAACCATTCCTCTCCCAGAGGAAAGGGACCAGATTTTTAAAAAGTCAGCAAAAATTACTTACTAACATGTTTCTGTGAGGTGAAGCATGTTTGCTGTGTTCTAGGCTGATGGGATTTCAGCAAACATTTACCATCCATTTGACTTGTGAACCATTTATAATGAGTCTGAAAAGTTTTTTTTTTAAAAGGACAGCAACCCAGGCCTTTTAATCCATTTGAATTTGCTTCAGGTTCTAAATTGGAACATAGCCCAGAGACTTCAAACAAGGTTCACCAAGATGATTTATCCCATGACTGCACCCACAGTTTAAAGAAATGTTCATGCTTTTGTTTCCAAGTTTCACAGTAACAGTCAGCAGAGTTCACCCCAGAAGTTATTCTTTGTCGTCATTTCATTCCTGCTTATCATCCCGACTACTTTCAAAAACAAATTATCTGTTATTGCCAGCAAATAGGAATATTTTAGAAAGATATTCTGCTTTGCTTTGTTCTTTAGAAAAAGTAGCTCAGAAAAAGGTATTCAAGAAAGGACAATGTTCAGATGATTATCCCAGTATGATTTGTAGCTAGTCGTTTTTTTAAAAAAAGACCCCTTGAGATTTTACCTTCAAACTCTTTCCTGCATAAGTCTTCATAAATTGTGGTGGGGAGAGATTGCAACCTGTGTAGACCTCAGAGAAGCATTATAATGAATGAAATGTACACTGGATGATGTAGTGGTTGAGATGCTGACCTTGGTCCTGGAAAACCTCCATCCTCTGCCATGGAAATTCAATGGGAGACTTTGGGCTAGTCATTCTCTACCTCACAGGACGAATAGCTTAAGGAAATTTGAGCATTATGAACATTATCTTGAGCTCCTGGAGGAAAAGTAGTATATAAGTCTAACAAATATAGGAATTCCTCAATTTACGACCACAACTGAGCCCAAAATTTATGTTGGTAAGGAGAACATTTGTTAAGTGAGTTTTGTTCCCTTTTATGACCTTTCTTGCCACAGTTGTTTAGTGAATCACTAGAATTGTTAAGTTATTAATGTTATTGTTAAGTGAACCTGACCTCTTCACTGACTTTGCTTGTCAGAAGGTCGCAAAAACTGATCACATGACCTTGGGACACTGTAACTGTCATAAATATGAGTCAGTTACCAATCCAAATTTTGATCATGTGACCCCTGGGATGCTGCAATGGGTAAATGTGAAAAATGGTCATAAGTTTTTTCAGTGCTGTTGTAACTTTGAATGATGACAAAATGAACTGTTGTAAGTCAAGGACTACCTGAAATGCATTAATAAATTTACTGCTGTCCAGTTGTTGGCAGATTCTCATTAGGGCTTCAAATTGTACAAAATCTGTATGTTTGTTGCTGGAGCTATATATGACAAGTAGAGGGAGAAAGGTGAAATATTAGCATTTAATGATTCTGTTTACTGAAAGCTTACTTCAGCTTAATTAATACCTGCCTCCTAGGCAAACTTGAATAATCTCCTTTTCTTTCTTGCCTGGAAATCATTCTCATTAAACTACAAATAAGTAAAACGAAAAAGGTCACCATATTCACAAGAAAGTTCTTTCTTTCTTTTTATATCCTACATCCAGGGTGCCATACATAACCTTGTCAGGGACTTCTTTGCTGCTTCCCCAAAGGCTAAGCCCTCTTTAGGATAAAGACAGTCCTGATATCAGGGATTGATGTGTGGCACCCGCCTTCTCCAATTCTTTTTGCAGTTTTAGCCCCTCACACACTGCTAAAATTGAGTCTTGTGGGTTCATGTCCTTTTGAGGCAGTCTCATTTTAGTGAAAGCTGAGAAAAAGGCTTAAAGCAACTCATCTGTTAAACAAGAAAGCTCCAGCTCTACCTGTATGCACAATGCCATCCTGTCATTTGATACCATTGCCTTTCCTTGTATGGGTAACAATAACAAAATAATAACACAATAACAGAGTTGGAAGGGACCTAGAGACCTTCTAGTCCAGCAAAAGATCCTATACTATTCCAGATGAGTGGCTTTCCAGTCTCTTCTTAAAAGCTTCCAATGATAGAACACCCACAACTTCTTAAGGCAAGTCATTCAACTGGTTAATAGTTCTCACTGTTAGGAAATTGGTAGTTCTCCTTAGTTTTAGGTTGCTTCTCCCCTTGATTAGTTTCCATCCACTGTTTCTTATCTTACCTTCTGCTGCTGGATGGAAAATAGGTTGACCCCTTCTTCTTAATGGCAATCCCCCCTCCAAATATTGGATGAAGAATGAGTTGGGGATGAAGCAACCTTTGACCAATGGCTAATGTTTAATACAAAGGTACAATTCAATTTTTACCACCAGTTCTGTAGGCGTGGCTTGGTGGGCACACATTGAGTGTGTGTACAGAGGGTTTGCTACTGACCTCTTGCAATCCAGCACTCTCCTTGTGTCTTCAACAGCTGACGTGTGGGAATCTGCTGTGCCACGCAAAGCAGCTGAGCTTCAAAACCAGGAATAAAGGTTAGAATAGAGCTGGGGTGGGCAGGCAGGCCCAGCAGCTGATCATCAAAACAAACCAGTTTTCTCACAGATGATCCTTGGAGCTACCAGTTCAACCAAACTGGGTCAAACCGGTAGGATACCATCACTGGTTTAATGCCAAAGCTTGCTCTGTTTTTTTGCACCTGTACTGCAGAAGTGTGTCAAAGGGAGCCAGTGTATTATTTGGTGGGGAAAGAGTCACTTGTCCCAATCCCATCCTCTGGCAGCCTGAAGATCCCTTTCTGGCTCTGAGTAGATTGCACAAAATGTAGGGCATGATGGCTCTTTTCTCTTTTCTCAGGCTGTCTCTGATCTCACAGAACAGCCCAAAACAATTGAATGTCTGGTTGGTGTAGGTTAAGAGTCTAGTTTGAAAGAACCAGATTCACTCCCAGCCCAAAGCAGTGAATGACCCTAGAAAAAAGTACCCAAGGCTGGAGAGAAGGGGGCAGGCCCACAAGAGCATAAAATAAACCTATGGGAACTGGGCATAACTCAGCCCCCGACCTCCACTTTGATCGCATAATCAGTCAGATTATTTATTCCGCTATTGACCTCACCCCATTCCTAAGAGGTCTGTCTACCATCCCTGTCCTATTGTCTCCATTTATTCATACCTATTTCCTGTATTCTTACTTATGTTTATATTTATCCAGGGATGGGATCCGACCTGTATAATAATCAGTTCTGTCACTCTGTGTCATGTGCGCATAAATCACGTGAGTCACATGAGTGCAATGTACAACCTGCTGAGCTACCTGGACAGCTGAGCAGCACTGCGTGCAAGTGCACAGCGGTTGGCAAAGCCCCTTTTTCATGCTTTTTCAACCACAGCTGTGTCGCGCAAAGCAGCTGTGGTTGAAAACGCAGGAAATAAAGGTCAGGTAAGAGCTCCGGCAGGCAGGTGGGCCAAAAAAGCAGCAAACATAGAACCGGTTCTATGTATGCTCTCTGTCTGCTGCTCTTCAGAGCAACCAGTTCTACAGAAGTGACAGAACCAGTAGAATCCAACCCCTGTACCTATCATCTTGTAAGTGATTGACAAATCAAATAAATCAAATAAACAATTTGTGTTCAGAGGGAAAGGGAAAAATACCACTTTAAGTTCAGACTAAGTGAAGATAAATTTAAACTGCCTCTACAAAGTTCTGGAAAAGAGAAGTCATGAGGATGATTAATGAGGAGTTCATGCCCTGGTTAATGCATGTGAGGATGAGTCCAATGTCCAGGCAGACTAAACATTCACTTACTTTGTAAAGCTACATAAAACTAACTTAAGAATAAATTCATTATGGATTTCCAGGAAATAATTGACTGGTGATTTTGTGGGATGAGGGTGGGGTGGGGAGGTGTGTGGGCTATTTCATTTTCATACCTGATGCCTGCAAATAATAAGTGTGCTTGTAATCAGTAACTTAGGGTAGATATTTTTCCACTTCATTTAAAGCATTTGATCCTTTTCCTGTGCCTTTAAAGTTTTGGACTCCACTACATTCAATTTTAGCCAATTCTGCCCACTGTTATTGCAGATAAACAAGCAAGATCCCTTATGGGGTAGTAATTCAAATGCAATTAAAAATAAAATTGAAAAATGGCACACTAGAAAGTCAAAGGGGCAGAATTTAATTCTAGCTTATTTTCAAAAGGTATGACTCATATTTAGCCTTTTACAGATTGTAATGCTTCACAGGACTCCCCTCACCCTCCAATTGATTAAATTTTGAGAAAATTTTATCTGGATGGTGAACAATGTACTAAACATTCTTTTTAAAATTAAATGAATATACAGTATATAAATGACCACAATACCAATGATCCAAACAATAAATCAGTAGACACTGCAGCAAGAATATAAATGACGGAACATATAACATCAAAAGAAAACCATCAGCAAATCAAAACAGGGCAAGCATATTTTTTTTAAGTGCATTTGGAGAATAAAATATTATTCCCCTCTGGTTCTGCAAAAGCATTGCACATGTTACGTGGCTTGATGAATGACTGGAAAAGTCTTTTATCTTATAGCTGCTGGCCTTTCCAGAAATTGGGTCCAGTATCTGTTGAAAGCCAATTCTCTGCTCAGAAAACATGGTGCAGAAAACAACAAGCCAAGTATGTAACTTCTAAATCAAATTATGATTTAGAATTTAACCTCAATGGTTCTTATGGAATCAAGACTGCAGTTGCCCACCTTCCTCTTACCCCATGTACATTTCCATTCTTGAATGCAGTGTCCTTCTTGCTGTTTTCTGGATGGACTCTGTTTAAAGGTCCTTCCTTCCTTCCTCCCTCCCTCCCTCCACTACCCATCTCAATCAATGACTCTGAACACCTTACAAATATATGTATGCATGTATGTATGTATGTATGTATGTATGTATGTATGTATGTATGTGTATGTGTATGTGTATATGTAATGCATATGCATATGCATATATATATGTATGTGTGTATACACACACATATAAAATCAGTGATAAATCATGATCATAATCATAAAATACAATCATCATAAGTCATAAGATACAACACTCAGTGATAGTCAAAGGACATTAAATAAGCAATCAATATAAATCACAGTAGGGTACGAAATACAGTCAATCAACATAAACCGTAAGATACAAACAACAAAGTTATAGTAAGTAATAAGTAATATGAAAGATGAGAAGAATAACACTAATACAGCCTTACTAGGTGGTTTGGCATCCCAGGACATAAGACAGTGTTGTGGGAATTAGTTGTTTAGCAGAGTGATGGTACGGGGGGTGGGAAAACTATCCTTGTGTCTAGTTGTTTTGGCATGTAATATCCTTAGCTTTGTCTTGAGGGAAGAAGTTGAAACAGTTTATGTTCAGGATGTGAGGGGTCTGTAGATATTTTCACAGTCTTCTTTCGAGCTCCTGCAGTAGGCACAAGCTCCTCAATAGAAGGCAGGCTGTTGCAAGTGTTTTTTTATGCAGCCCTAAATATTCATTGAAGTCTGTGCCTACCTTGTTTGGTTGCTGTGCCAAACCAGACAGTTAAATAGCTGAAAAAGCCTATTCCTTTTTACTTCTCAGTTCCTCAACATACTACCATCACTGCCCAATATGTTATATCCACCCTACCATTTAATTAAACTAAATCCATTCCTCCTTTTCCTGTTTGGCTACTAGAGAAAAAGGGAAGTTCTGCCAACTACATCCCAGCCTGAACTAAACCATTACAATAGGCTGGGAAAGATTTCTCAGCTCTGAGCATCAATAGCAGCAACTGGAAGCAATACCTCCAAGATACACACAGACTGTTGTTCATGTATTGCCTCTTCTTGCAGGTCTGGGTGACTCAGATAGTGGCTGCCTGGTTAATGCAAACCAGATTCATTTTTGTTTCTGGCAGGAGATATAGAAAGTAAATGGTGTTCGAGATTTCTGGAATTGGTTCTCTGTCGTTAAAGTGTTGGCATTTAATTCTTTCAAGTACAGGAAAGCTTCATGACAGTCCCATTTGTAACTGACTGCAGAGAAAGTTTTTTTTTTAAGCTGACTTTAACACCTGGGAGGATTTTTCTCCTCTGCAAATAAAATAGACTGTCATTATTTGATCAAACAAAATACCTGGGTCACTTGATTTTTTTTAAAAAAAAGGTCTTTGTGAAATGCCGATACTAGCAAAGCCCTTCTCTTTGATAATCTGCTATTGTACCCTTTGTTCAATTACTGTTTAAAATCAGCTACATCTTTCAGTTATTCAAGCAATTGTTCTTTTAAGAATTTACCACTGCATCATAAACTGCTCAATGCAAAATTGTACGTAGAAGGCAGAAGTTGACAGCTTCCAACTTTTCTCAGCCAGAACTTATAAATGAAACCACCTTTTCCTAAACAATATAATTTTGTTGATTTTCAGGGTTTTTTTAAATAATGCTTTATATTTACAGATGTGTGATGCACACAACATTCTGTTTTATGTATTATAAGTCAGATCTTCATAGCTTAGTCCCTTCTAAATATGTTTGAGTACTAGACAGCACCAGAATAGTGGAAACTCAATGCAATGGGAGGCATCAAGGCAGAAAGCAGTAAGGTTTTACATTGTTTTATATTTAATCTGACACTAAAGTTACGTATCCAAATTTCACCCTTTTTGCTCATAATTGCTTGTCTTACCCAGTCTATCACAGTAATTCACTAAATATATCTATATCTATATCTATATCTATATCTATATCTATATCTATAT